>CM060949.1:127700290-128005290 GCA_030765055.1 Mantis religiosa | reverse complement strand
AATACCAAAGAATACAAACCATGTAATATTACTTGTAATGGGGCATGCTGTTATTAAATCTTCAAAAAAAAAAAAAAAAAAAAAAAAAAAGCAGCACACGCACAGACACATGCACTTATGCGCCCGGGCTGCAAGACCTCATTCAGTAGATTTCGTCTAACTCTGTAAACACAGATGACAACTTTGAAACATGAAATGCACTCTACACTCTGGCATCTAGTGGCTAATATGCTAAGCTTTCACACATGCACCATATTTCATTTCTAGCAATTTTTTAGGTTAATTAGCTAACCAGTTTACAACAAACTTATGCTGTTGATGTTATGGCTCTCGAAAGGGGACACACTATCATTCGCCTACCTCCATATAACTATGATACAAATCTGCAGATTTGAGTCGCGGGCCCCAAACTAGGAACCGGGGTCGCATGCAGCAGTATAACGTGGGAGCGATATTCGTACGTATCGCTGTCAACATAGCTGGACTATTCCCAGTGTCCGACCGAGGCAACAAGTACCTGATAGTGGCCGTGGACTACTTCACCAAGTGGCCGGAGGTGTATGCCATCCCGAACCAGGATGCAAAGACAATCACAGACTGTCTCGTGGAGCAACTGTTCTGCTGGTTTGGGGTGCTCCACAGTGATCAGGGCACCAATTTTGAATCTCACCTGATGGAGGCACTGGAAAGACTTTGGGTGAACAAGACCCCTACAACTCCTCTACACCTGCGGTTGGACGGCATGGTGGAGAGGTACATCAAGACTCTAGAAGATCATCTGAGGAAGGTCGTGGCCTGCCATCAGCAAGACTGGGATGTCAAGGTGCCACTGTTCCTGCTGGCCTACTGTTCATCAACACACAACACCACTGGGATGACTCCAGCCAGCTTAATGCTCGGTCAAAAGTTATGCCCCCCCTGTGAACTGTCTTTTGGGAGCCACCCGGAAGCAAAACAGCCAGCAACAGAGTATGTGGAGAGCCTTGTGGATCATATCCACGACATGCATGAGATCGCTTGTCAGAACGTCCAGATGGCGAGTGACCGCATGAAGACACAGCACGACAGGCAGGCCAACAGCCAAGGATTCTAGCATGGTGACCTGGTCTGGTTGTACCTCCCTACCAGGACCACAGGATGCTGCCCGAAGTTTCAACAACCATGGCAAGGACCTTATTGGGTGGTAAAGAGGATTAACGACATGGTCTACAGCATCCAGAAAGTGTCCAGAGGAAAAATGCTGGTGGTACACCTGGATCGTTTGGCCCACTACGATGGTGCTGTTTGGGATGACCAGCCTTGAGTAGGGAGCAGTGTTGCCGATCGCATTGTTGTGACGAGCGTGGCCGGCATACACAAAGAGACAGATAGTGCAGCACAGAGATAACAGAAACAGATAAAGATACATGACTGGAAGGTTCGGTTTCTAGTGCTGTCTTGATTATTAGAGAACATTCCACTAATTTCTGGAACAATGAGGGAAATATGCAAAGTGTATCTACCAGCAGGACAAAATTTCATGTAATTATCTGACTGTGAAGTATGATTTGCGTAATGTGTAGGTACAGCTATTGTTTTGGTGAATGGCTTATTAAGTTAGAAGCTATGTACTTTCCGACTAAGATGGTATTTGGTGCTCTGTGCATAGTGTAAACCTCTCAGGCTATGTATAACATACAACTGAATGTATGTCACATAAGTAAATCAATGAATGATTACGCTCTGAACTATTACTGCAGTTTGTAGTTTTAATTATGAAGTGAAAGTGCTAGTACTGTGTGTTTAAGTTTTTAATAGAAAATAATTTAGTAGGTCTAATTAAAATGCTTACACATCTAAGCATTCTTTCTTTTGACAGTCCATAATTCCTTATCTGTTCACTGGAATGAAACAATAAGTGCATTATATATATGCGGCTATATCTGCTTTTCAAAATTATTATGTGGTTTTGCATCACTGCATGTAATGGATGGGTCACATATTGGGTTAAGTACTTTTTCCTATGCTAAGGATTGAGGTTTTCATCCCAACTTAGAACAATGACAGAATGTTTAACAGTGCCAGTTTCATGTCAGTACATCGACAAGTAAAACTCCAGTGGTTCACATCAGTGAAGGTATGTCATCTTTAAAATTGTTAGTGTTTGTGTACAGAAATTGTGTGCTAATGTTACTCAAACATTGGCAAGTACATGTTGAGAACAGATGGACCACAGAATAATACATGAATGCAGTGCAAATGTCACTAACATGTTATATCATTTTTCTAAAACCATTTGTCCCAATTGTGTTGTGACATATGAGGTGCTCAGCATTATGTGCCTTTAATGTCAAGTATACTCGAGTCATCCTTAAAACATGGTAACTATATATTAAAGATCTAAATCAAATATCATGATCAACAATAACAATGATCAAATATCATTGCAATTCAAAGAAAAACTTTATAAAAGTTATATCCAAGCATCTTGTCCTAAGACTTTAATTTAAGCCCCTCAGATGGTATGTAAACACAGATAATGCCAATTATAAACAGAGAAGTTCTACAGAAATCAAAGGGAATTGATTTTATGTACAAATGTATCTCATTTGGCAACCCTTGGTCTAAGCATACAGTGTCACTTGAGATGTTTCCAACATGCTGCATGCCATGCCAGCCCTTATTCGTTTCCTCCCAGCTTGTTCACTTGGCTGTTGATAGTCCTATAGTGCTTCACCATGTGTTCCAGATGGCCGCTATTTGAGAATTTTGTGATTATTTTAAACATAGTGTTGGGAATAGTGCTAGTGTCTGTGTTAGATCTAGTAGGCATGGGAAGAAAGGGAAAAGCTATAAGATCAGATGGCAGGGAAATTGTGATTAATGTCCATAAATTTTTTATAGACGAATGCAATGCCCTAAAATGCAGAAAGCCAATTATATCTGTGACGAGCATAATGAAATTTAGATTTATAAAGAACTCACCCGGAGGAAAATGTGTGATGGATCAGCAAAAGGATTTGCAAAATGATTCGCATTTCTAAGAAAAATAAAAGAGAGAAGGGTTTCTGGTGCCCCTATTATTTACTTAAATGAAACATGGATCAATATAATCATACACAAACAAAGTGTGGAAAAGTGAAGAGGACGATTTTGAATTTCCACTACATATCCTAATAGGCAAAGGCCAGAGCGGGGAGTTCAACGGGTTTCTTCCCAACGCTCTTCCGAGTTTTAAATCAAAATCAAATAATGACTATCATGAAGAAATGGATAGTGAAACATTTAAAAATTGGTTTATAGTCTGTTGTTACCCAACATTCTCCCCAATAGTGCTATAGTAATAGACAAGCATCTTACCATTCTACTCAAATCAACAAGGCTCCAATATCATCACTTAAATCAGTAATGCAGTTATGGCTCTGTGACAATAATTTTGAATTTGATCTGCATTCCACCAAAGCTGTACTATGCGAACTAATAAAGCTGAAAAATGATGGTCTCCAAATTTATGAAATAGATCGCATAGCGCAAATACACAACTGACCAATACAACTACCTCTGTATCATTGTTCCTTAATGCTTTAGAACTTACATGGGCACAGATAAAAAATGATGTCCCAAAACATAACCTATCATTTAAACATAGTGACGTAAAAGTGCTCTTTGATAGTGTAGTAGATAAAGTGTCCGAACAAATCTGCGGGGAACTTGTGAACATGTTGAAAAGATAGAAGTTTTATTGGGAGAAAGATGGATTAATAGATGAAATTAGTGATAGGTTCATAATTAATTTAGAAGATGATTCAGTTAGTGAACATGAGGAACATTTTGAAATTTCTGACAATGAAGAATTAGAACAGAGACCAAATTTGGAGGATGAAGAAGGATCATCCACCACTGATGTGTGTGCCCTGACTGGTAGCCCATAAAAGAGGAACGGGTTTGAAAGGGATCATCAGTATGTATTTCTTTCTCTTTTTAAAAACCAGGGGTGAAGTTAAGTCTCTTGCCCTATAGCTTAATGCTAACTTACAATCACTTTCACTTTTTTATAAATACACAAAGTAAGCACATCAGTCTAATGTTCCTTTATGTATCTGTTGCATCACAGACTTACACTGCTTGTTTCAGTTTGTTACTGAAAATGTATGTTTGTGGTTCCTGAATACAAAAATGTTTAGAAAGAGGTCTGCATATTGTTGCAATTAGGATTGTGGACCGGGATGATTTATACTATATGTTGTGGATAGGACTATGTATACTTAAAGGGGTTTCACTGTAAGGGTTTACAATCTACTTTGCAACCGGAAGCATAGCTGAAAGGATAGGGGGTCAGATGGTAGAGCTGAATGGTAGAGGAAGTTTGTGGTTGGGTTAAAGATAGATAAATAGAGACAACACAAGATTCTATAAAATGCCAATTTACTATAATCTAATGATTGGGTCTCAAGACAAGTCACTCCCAAAGTCTTGAAGAGACTTGGGGTGGAATGGTGATAACAATTACATTAGTACATCAAAGATCCATTCAGGCTTACCTTGGAGATGTGTTTGTATATAGCTGAGGATGCAAAGTTTAGAGTAGTTACCACTTGTCGGCGGCATGCAAGACTGAATTTTAGGACCAGCATGATCTCCAGAGAAACTAGACTTAATGAGTGACCTGCTGCATGTTCACTGCATAACCTTTCAGCATAATGACCACCTTAAGTCCACCCTAAAATTCCCCCGTGCGCTAACTTAACCAACCTTAAATAGGGGTCCTACCCAAAAGCCAAATCAGCACTTCCCACACTATTATTTTCCTCCCAAATATTGCACCATCTTGTGGAATCACTGTTTACATCTTTGAGAACATGTTGAGACCTGTTACTGACCACCTGTGCATTATGTCTCTGATCAGCATGATGTGTGATTCACCAGTCCAAAGTACATGTTTTACCAGTCAGCAAAATTTAAGCTTAACCATCAACAAACAGCTCTGCCTAAATTCAAGGCACAGGAAATGAATTTTAAATAACAATGATTGTAGTAATTTCCAGATCTTGCTCAGCCCATATACCCAACATGCATGCGTGAACTGCATAACCTAAAATGATTAAATGCCAACTTGTTATTTAAGCTCAGCATCTTCCAAGAGAATGTAATATAAAAATGTTCAGGAAATCATCTCCACCCCATACTACCATTTAGAAATAAAAACTGACCAAAAATTTTGATTTTCTCTAAAACGGTATTGTGACTTTGTGGGTTCGTAAAATTAAAAGTCTAGTTTGCAGAAATTCAAAATGCTCTTTATTTCCTTAGAAATACACTTGTACAACTCTGATATCAGCAGAATGACATAACACACACATACGAAACCTTCAATTTCGTCTGCCACATGTCCACACTGTACCATTAACATCTCTCAACTGACTCTTCTCTGCACCTCTCTCGGCTCCCTGCCGAACTCTTATTTATACATGAGCAGCTGTTTCTCGAAGTTTCTGGAAACCTGATGAAGCCACATGTAAGCTACCGAACTAGCACAATCTTTCATGATGTAGCAAGAACACCATGGAATTGTCTCTGTCTCTTTCTCCCTCTGTTGCTCTCTCTCTCTCTCTCAGGGTGTGGCTTGGGCGCTATCTGTCTCTTTCACTTCCCGCTTCTCTCTCTCTCTCTTGGCATTTGCTTACGAGCAGCAAATCAATGCCTTGTGATAGTATCAATGATTTTGATCATAATACCATATGTTTAAGATATTTTTATGACAAATAAAATGTACATTGGTGGGAAAAAAATGCATTACCATTAAGGATTGCTAACTTTAATGGAGAGTTAAATGAAAGGTAATAACTTTGTCATTATAAATTTATTGTTCTTTATTATCATGGTGGCATCATATTATGATAAAATCAGCCCAGATCAAGCAGACATATCACAAGAAGGTATGTCCAAACAGTTGCATCTATATTTGTTATACCCCTTTGGACAGCAATGCAGGCAGTATATTTGTGCAAGTAGGTAATATTACAGGTGACAAATGGCATCCTGTGAACATTGTCCCAAGCATCCTCCAATTGTTGTTGCAGTTCTGCAATGGTTGTGGTCGATTGTGGAGAACCAGTCTTTCCCATCAAGTCCCATACATATTCAATGGGAGGGAGGTGAGCAAGCAGTCTGTGCTGGTAAGGGCAGTTGTGTTACACCATGAAGAGCGTGTTGCATTGCAGCAAGTGTATGGGTATGCATGTTATCCTGTTAAATGCAGCACATTACCTTTGGATTGAAGAAATGATAGTAACACAGGATTAATTACTTACTGGATGAACCTCGCACTGATTTCACATCTCTGCACAAACACTAAAAGGCAACATGACTTATAAGTCATGGCAACCCACACATGATGCCAGGAGTTGGACCTGTGTTGTGGCTGAGTGCACTCTGGATGAGTTTGCTCATGAACTCTACATCATATGCACACATGACCATCACTTGTGTACAGACAGAATCTACTCTCACCACTGAAGAGAACAGAGTGCCATTCCATTGTCCAATTAACCCTTTCTCGATACAAGAGGAAACGTACATGATAGTAACAACTTAGGCTTTCACAGCTGGCATCAATCCAATAAGATGTAGAGGTTTCCGGGCAAACTGAGACATAGCCCTAGCAGCCGTTTTGTGATTGGTGGATGCACAACCAATAGGAGGGAAGAAGGCAGTCTTTCTCTCGCCTATATATAATAGGTGTGCTATGCTGGAGCCACTCAAATTAGCCATGAGTCCTCTGAGGATGCCCGATGCACTGACTGGCAAAATATCAGGAACTTCAGTTTTTCTTACTAGACCACGGCCAGTAAGCCCGGAAACCTTTATATTTTATTGCTGGCTTACATCCAGCTTCATGCTGGCCAAAAATTTGACCCTGTTTAAATGGCTGTAGCTGCACGCCAGGGGCGCGTTCGCTTCGTGTGACATGGCTTCACTTTAGACTATCTTTTTGACACTGCTATTTCACTGTGATCACTTGATCACGACATTTCAGTCACCAATTCTGTAACCCTCAGTATCCACATACTATGCTCATGTTCCAATGAACATGATCCTGAAGGGTGTTGCCATTTTTTTGTCTGCCAATGTATATTTTTAATTTTCTAGGAATAGCCTCTATAAAGTCCTCTTCATTATGAATGACTTTTGTGTAACTCATAAACTGCGAGAGATAGACAAAATCTTACTACAAAAAATATATGTAGACCCTTTAAGGCACACAATTTGTCAAATTAATTTTGTTGTAATAACCATTTTTGAGATATCTCTTGTTATTGGTTTAAATTTTCAAATGTACTTTTCTCAAATAGAATGCTGTTCTTTACTTTGTGTGGTTGTGCAAAAAGAATGGAGTATTAAGGTTATCACATGTGACGAGCTCTTAAAAGATGTTACCATCTTTTAAGCTGTTTGTTTAAGCCAGCTGTATTTTCTTAGGCCTACTGTATTAATAAGGGAAAATATGTAATGACACCATTTCTACAAATGTTATCTCAATTAACATGTAGATAGGAGAATAAGGTTTTGTAAGAATATTTTGTTGAAGAATAAGGAAAGAAAGCCATGTGAACGTAACATCCAATTTTGTTTAGGATTTCTCATATATACAGTAATACTTGAGTGATTTTGGAGTTCATTCTTTCAGTGTCAGAGCGAGTTATAAGTTCCATGTCAGCACTGTATAGTAATGAAAGGGTTCTGTTCACTGAAACATAAAAATTACCAGAATTTGCAGTAAAAAAGATATTCATTCTCGCAACACAAAAAGGTGGGAATTGAAAAGAAATTGTTTTGTACATCACTCTTGTGCATTCATGTGTATTATAATAAATATGATGTTAACACAGAACTTATTTTTTTTTTTCTTCTTCTTTTTGCAGAATTACAAAGGAGAAAGAGAGATAAAAGTTGCATCTCAGAAATGTTATTTTTTATTTTATATATGATGTTAACACATTTGTTTTTCCTTTCACAGGATCGCAAAGCAGACCTTGTAATTCATTCATATGTGGATGAAGTAATGGAACAGCTAATGGCATTACTTAATCTTAAAATACCAGAGTATAAGAGAGAGAATGATCCTACAGTAAGGCATAATGGTCAGCTTTGCAAAGAATGGACCATTTTGGATAGTACAGTGAAACAGATGAGAGTCATTTATGAAGCAAAATGCTGTAAGCAGTCGAAAAAGAAGATTGTAACATATGCAGAAAGTGCTGATAGTAAGCAAATTATTAAAAAGCTCAAAAGAGAATGTTCTGATGCACATAGTGAGGACAAGGAAATTAAATTATCTGATTCACCTGAACCAGTAGTTAAAATAGAAGAACAAGACTGCAGTGATGGGAGTCAAAATCAGAGTCCAAAATACAAAATCCATAATACGGATAATATACTAAGTAATATGGAAATAAGTCCTAAAACTGCTTGCACAACTTAAAATGTTATAATTAAAATTAAAAAGGCTAGAATGAGCACCCTTTAAAAACAGTTTTTATTCAGGAGCTTGGAAATGCATTTGAAATAAGAGTGTTGGAAATGAATTTGATGAAGATTACCTCAGGCATGAATGAAATTAATGTACATGTATTATTGTATGCATTATCTTTTCATCTCCAAGAAAACTAAAATAATAATCTTTTTGTTTTAGTAATTGTAAGTAGAAGGGAGTGATGTGACAATACAGCTGTTTCTTGATACTCGACACCGGTACTTAATTTTAAGCACTGCTACTCGATACATTATAGAAAGCTGTAAAGGTAATAACTTGTTACAATAATTTGTCACAAACTTCACTTATCTTTTAATTTTCTTTAGTTTGTGACAAATAATTATATTTTATTGTAATATTTGTTACTTCACTGATATTAGTTTCTGATTTTTACTTGATAGCTTTTCTTTGAATTATGTTCTGATTAATAGTTTACTGTAGCATGTAGCTTTCTTTTGCTCATTATGTTCAGATATCATGTGTGTTACGATGCAATGGGAAACTCGTACATTGCTTTCTCAATAGAGGTTCTATAAACATTTTTTTTTTGGGGGGGAGGTATAAATGTAATATACTACTTTAAATTTGTTGCACTATGTGACTTACCAGCACACGAAAATGTTCTTCTACACATTTTTCATGCTGCTCATTATTATTAATATTGCCTACATCCAAATAGTTCCACATTTCACTAATCTTTTATTCACTATCAATTTTTTTTTAATTGTTCCATTTATACAATTGCCTTTAACTCCAATGGTCATATCGGTGGCCATTCTCTTTGGAACATATTGAAGGTGTTAACTCGTATTCATTGGGTTTTAATCATTAGATCAAGTACACATTTGCACTCTCATGCATACTTCCAGACTCTGGGGAAGATCAGGAATTATCTTGGTTGGAGAAAAATCCCCATCCCCACTGCTGGGAATCGAACCCAGGACCCCTAGCATGGTAGGTTCTCTACTGACTGAGCTACAGAGCCAGCCACTATCAATGTTATACATTGGTAAAAGTAATATTTATGGAAATTAGTTTATAGAGTATATCTACCAGTAAGTTATGGTCACTAGCCAAGTTTGCTTTGTGAAACACTAACAGATGGAAAGAAAGAACAAATATTTCCACATGCTGTGTTATCTCAGTTTTGTGCCTCACTGTATCATAGTCCATATTCATTAAGAATTGATAGATGAATCTCCAACTATTTCGTTTGTATTTCTTTCAATTCCATAGTGTTATGTAAGTGGCAGCCTACGATGCCGATCAATAAACGACGGCCGGCGGAGGGAGGGGAGACTTCGTTTACCCCTCCTCCTACCGCTCGAAGGAGCGCGAAGCTTCGAGAATGTTTTCCCCTTCCATAAAAGGAGTCTCGGGAAACTTCGGGCCACGATCAATACCGGAGGCGACAGTTAGTTGAGTTGAGCGAGCCGGGCAATCGGTAGGTGAGGTGCGCCGAGTGTACGTGCAAAGACGAACTGGCAAAATTGTAATTGTGTACATTAAATTGTAATTGTGATATTGGAATAAAGTGGAAATAAAGAACATTTGAGTGGTGTAATTGAACTTTTTAATTTTACGAACCCACAAAGTCACAACTGCCGTCAGAAGTGGGATAACGGCCATGGAATCGGCACTGGAAAAGATTTTACACAAAATGGAAGAAATGAAGACCGAAATAACAGCGAAGACGGAAGCGGCAAACAACAACTTGGCCACGACAATGACCGCAAAGATGGCCGAACTGACCACAGAAATGAGGGCAGCGAACGACAGCCTGGCCACGGAGATGAAAGCGGCAAACGAGGCCCTTGCCGTGAAGTTCGAAGAGCAGCTGACCGGCGTAAAAGAGGACGTCACAGAGTTGGCGAGCGCGTCGAAGACCTGGCGAGCCGCGTTGACGAGCTGGAGGGAAAGGCTGACAGCAACGCAAAGTCCCTGAACGCCATGGTGGAGGACGTCGTCAGCAGGAGGTTAAAGGATTTGAAGGTCGACGCACCGGGACGCGACACAACATCAGCGCGCGTCAAACCTCCGAAATATGACGGCGCGTCAACGTTTGAGGTCTTTTGCCACCAATTCGACGCAGTGGCCAAGCACAACAAATGGTCACCAGAGGAGGAGGCCACACAGTTAATAGCCAGCCTCCAGGGTCGGGCCGCGGAAGTCCTAAACGCGGTACAGACAACGGCGGCGTCCAAGGACATCTGGGAGGCCCTGGAGAATCGTTTTGGGAACCACCCCTTAGCCGCAGCGTACCGCAGCCAGCTGAAGGCAAGGTCGCAGCAGCTAGGGGAGACGCTGCAGGAGTTCGCCCTGGCAGTTGAACAACTGGCTAGCAAGGCCCTAGTCGACCTCCCACCAGAGTTCGTATCCCGGGAAGCTGCCTACACATTCGTTGACGGGGTACGGGACACGGAGATTCGTCAGCGCCTAATGCTCGGCGATTATAAAACAATCCACGAAGCGCTAACGGCAGTATTAAGGATGGAGGCCGCCAAGGTAGCAGCTATCCCGTCGTCGAGAACGAGGAGTGTGCTCTACGCCGGAGACAGAAGACCAGCCGAGGGACGCCGGCGGACATCTAGTGGCCTGTGTTGGGGGTGTGGATAGCCCGGACACCTGCAGAGAGACTGCCCACACCAGGAAGAGCAGCCGGAAAACGAGTAAGGGCCGTCGTGGAGAGGGGCACGTTTGCGCCATTACCACCATCCCCTCGAGTGACACTCCGTGCCGTCAGCCGGCGGCTGGATGACAGCCTCATCGCGGACGGCCGGGTAGGAGGAAAGCCGTGCCGCATGCTGGTAGACACCGGGGCGGCCGTGACCATCAGACCTGACGTGGCGAAGGGTTTGCCGACGAGGAAGCCGAGCCGACCATACCAGCTTGTGTTGGCATCGGGTGGCACCTTGCCTGTGGAGAAGGAGGCCCTGCTGGAGCTGACCTTGGGACGGAGTGCCGTGCGTCTGTGGGTGTTCGTCGCGAAGGTGGCTGAGGAGGTGATTCTGGGACTGGATGCCCTCAGGATCCACGAGGCGACGGTCGACGTCGGCAGGAATGTCCTGCGGCTCAACGGAGAAGAGGTTATACTCCGTCAACCCGAAGAGCGCCATGGAATCGGTAGGGTCATCTTGAACGAAGACGTGGTTGTCCCCGCGAGGAGCGAGGTGATGGTGACGGCGCGACCAGAAGGCCAGACAGCAGGTTGGGTCCAGAGTCTGCAGGAGTACGACTTCACCTCGGAACATCGCAGAGGGAAGAGCCACGGTAACGCGGACGCTATGTCCCGAAGACCCTGTCCAGAAGAGTGCGGTCATTGCACAAGAGTGGAGGAGAAGGAGCGTGCCGCAGCAGTTCGAGTAGTCACGGCAGTGCCTGTGGATGGCTGGGATAGCGCAGCCCTGAGGAGGGAGCAGCTGGCGGACGCAGACTTGGGGCCACTCTTTAGGGAAGTGGAGGCAGGGACGAGACCAACCTGGGCGGACGTCGCACTGAGGAGCGCCACCTACAAGTCTTACTGGGCCCAATGGGACTCGTTGAAGACCAGAGAGGGTGTGCTGTTCCGGGTATGGGAATCACCCGATGGGAAGACGCAGAGAGAACAGTTGGTACTTCCCCGGAGTAAGGTCCCAGAAGTCTTGGAAGAAGTGCACGCCGGTACTTCAGGAGGACACCTGGGAGCGAACCGGACGATTGACAACCTACGGCAGCACTACTACTGGATGAGGCTTCGAGCAGACGCTGAGAGATGGTGCCGTCAGTGTTACGTGTGCGCGGCGAGTCGCAGCCCCCAGACTAGGAGCCGGGATCGCATGCAACATTACAACGTCGGAGTGCCATTCGAACGAATCGCCGTTGACATTGCTGGACCGTTCCCAATATCCGATCGAGGCAACAAGTACCTGATGGTGGTCGTGGACTACTTCACTAAGTGGCCGGAGGTGTATGCCATCCTGAACCAAGAGGCAAGGACAATCACAGACTGCCTCGTGGAGCAAGTGTTTTGCCGAATTGGGGTACCATTAGAGCTGCACAGTGATCAAGGCACCAATTTTGAGTCCAACCTGATGAAGGAGGCACTAGAGAGACTTGGAGTTATCAAGACCCGCACAACACCTCTGCATCCCCAGTCAGAGGGCATGGTCGAGAGGTACATCAAGACCTTAGAGGAACACTTGAGGAAGGTCGTGGCCAGCCATCAGCGAGACTGGGACGTCAAGGTGCCACTGTTCTTGCTAGCCTGCCGATCGTCAACACACGACACCATGGGGATCACGCAAGCATGCTTAATGTTCGGCCGAGAGTTACGCCTCCCCTGTGACCTGGCTTTTGGTAGCCCTCCGGGGGTGAAACAGCCAGCGACCGAGTATGTGGAGAACCTGGTGGACCACCTCCACGACATGCACGAGATGGCTCGCCAGAACATCCAGAAGGCGAACGACCGCATGAAAACCCGATACGACAGGCAAGCCAACAGCCAAGGGTTCCAGCAAGGTGACCTGGTCTGGTTGTATAGTCGCCCTGCTGGAACGCTTACCATGGATTTATCTTTGGTAATAGACACCTCTCAGATAACGCACTGATTACTCCACGCGGAGTAAACGTATATCTGTCATTTGTGATTTCTGCGAGTTCCATTGGCTGAAGTGATGCGTTCATTGGTGCTTAGCACACGACCGGGAGGCACGTCAGTTCCCCTCTCACTCTTACAAGAATAATCAGTGCGTTATCTGAGAGGTATCTATTACCAAAGATAAATCCATGGTAACCGTTCGAACAGGGCGACTATACCACCCTACCCGGACCAAGGGATGCTGCCCGAAGCTTCAGCAGCCATGGCAAGGTCCGTACCGTGTGGTGAAGAGGATTAACGACATGGTCTACCGCATCCAGAAGGTGCCCCGAGGAAAGATGTTGGTGGTACACCTGGATCGCCTGGCCCGCTACGATGGCGCTGTTCGGGACGACCAGCCTTAACCCTTTCGCCGATATGGACGTCATATGACGTCCAAGTTAAAAGGCCCCAAACCGATATGGACGTGTATAGACGTCCTGCGCATACATGCATTTAATGCTCATGTAACGCCAATTATTTTAATCTTGCTGTTTTACAATGAATTTAAATTAGTTCTATAAGGATTGTAAACGTATCCTTAAAGGTTTCTTTTTGAATTGTACACCTCCAAACCTGGATAAACACCCAAGGGCACATCTGCAGATTCACACCCAATAATATTGGTTTCCTTGCGAACTTCTTTTTCGCAACACACTACACATTTTCGAAATGGTTACAAGTTTTTTGGGTGTGGGTGGTATACTTTTAGGAAAGTGTTTTCTCTCAAGTATGAGGGATTATGTGGTGAATTTTGCCACCCCCTAGTATAAAGAGGCCTCTGAGTATTATAATACTCAATTAGGTTACGAGCTCTTTATACGCGCAAGTACAGGTAGATGAATGTCTTTTACAGCTCTGAAAATTACTAAACAACTGTGCATAGTTACATCCAGTGGTATAAAAATACTTTTTTTTTACCATTTAACTCTTTTCCGTAAAGAGGGATAGCTGGTAATAGCTGATCCGTATCACGCATATTTGACCCGCCATTTCCCCAAACAATGGAGTAGCTAACATGCCAGCTGTAGACCAGTACACGTCACTGCTACGTATGTCCTAAACATCTCCATAATCGTACAACAAATCTTCCAGATTTTCTACAGTAATATCAGAAGCCTGTACACATCATACCCAAGCTAATTTATTTGCTACATTACCGGGATAAGTCATGGTTAACATTGAAAGTGCCATACATTTAGCTCTTGATAGCTTCAAGAAATCACTGAACAAAGAGAGAGTATAAATATCTGAAATACAGAGCGAAAACTGCTGCATTAGGCTACCAGAAACCTTGGTTGAGAAACACTGTAATAACAGATGCTGACAGAGTTTTCATTCCAGTGTGGGAGTGTGTGACGCAACATATTCTCGTCATATTATCGCTTGGCATAGCATAAATAAACTAAACTTGAACCTGAGAAGTCGCTTACGTAGCTATACATACATACTATAGCTCGTATACACACAAAACAAAGTGATTCACATATTAGGCGCGTTCGGCACAAAGAATGGCTTTTGCTACAGTGAAACAAAGTAGTGAAATTTCAACAATTTATTAATTTAGTCTCTACTTTATTGTTACTGTAGATTTATACTGCCTTTAATGAGTTTTAAACCAGTTTTTGTTTCGTTTAAATAGCTTAATAAATACGGAAGATACGGAATTGTATTTATGATGCATTTTTACAGCATTTAACAATTTAAATGTCCTGTTCTGTTTATTGGGTATCCGTTGCCGGCCCCTGGAGGGTTTAAATGGCCATCGGCGAAGCGGTTAAGGAGGGAGCAGTGTTAAATAAGCGGCAGCCATAAAAGGAGTCTCAGGAAACTTCGGGCTGCGATCAATACCAGAGGCGACAGTTGAGTTGAGCGAGCCGGGCAAGCGGTAGGTGAGGTGCGCCGAGTGTACGTGCAAAGACGAACTGGCAAAATTGTAATTGTGTACATTAAATTGTAATTGTGATATTGGAATAAGGTGGAAATAAAGAACATTTTGAGTGGTGTAATTGAACTTTTTTATTTTTCGAACCCACAAAGTCACAATATCAATGAATTTTGCCAAGATGTTTTCTTTTCCATTCAGTTTCCCAATTCTGTATGCATCCTGCATATTGATTTCCAGCCTCTTCGTTAATAATTCCTACTTCTCTTGGAATGCTATGATCCCTTTTTGCTCTTTCACTCCAGAAAGTGTTAGGTTATATCTTCTCATTTTTTTCATACTTTCTTTTCTTCTTTCCATTTTTAGCAACTTTGTTTTTATTACTTCCAGCCTTTTAGTTTTAACAAGTTCTCCCACTTCCTCCATTCTTATTTTAATCTCATTATTTCATCTTATAACATCTTTTCCTATTGGTTTTGCAGTTTGAAGTCTTCAGAACATTTTTCATGACTGGATTCTTTCCTCAGTAAGACATTTCATGAATGCATTTTTCTGCATTGCATAGCAGTATCTGTTTGTTAATTTCTCTTGCAGTTATCAGACAAAGTTGTACCATTTAGTAAATAGTACAATGAGAGGAAGTGAAGGAGTTGCAGTGTCACTCCTAAAAGTCAGTAATATGCTGTGTAGAATAGTTTGAAAAAATATTAGTTTAGCTTCTGAGGCCCTTATAGTAACAAGAAGTGATATTATGTTGTTAAAATCTTCATTCTACCCTTTTTGCATTTCATCATTCTCACACTAAGCAGTGGTTCATAACATACGAGCTAATGATGACGTGCTATTTAATTAGAAAATTTGTCAGTCATGCATGCAAGGAGTTTAACACATTTCCTATGCACCATTTAAAGTTTTAGTTCTTTTAGTGCCATTAGCAATACAACTTTAATGTTAAGCACTGTCGAGTTGTCCTCTTAGCATTGGCATTATTTGCAGTGCATATATAGTTTTTTTTCTTTACTTGTCATGAATTAAGTTTTGCATGTTCTATGCTTGTATTTAACGCATATTTCTGATGTTGCAGAAATATAATAAGTTTTCCATGCATCAAGCACATAACACATTTTATAAATATTAAAAGTTATATCTAAACATATTAGTGACAAAATAATGAGTTTACTTATGAGAACATCCAAAGCATTTCTCAGTAGGGTTCAGTGTAACCTTCTTTACAGTATGCAGGAAAATTAAGGGGTAATTGTGCAGTATTTTAAAGAGAAATCCTGACTTTCAAGTTTTTATTCTGCGGATAAATATGAAGCAAAAACTTATTACTTCTTGAAGAAATTTTTATCCCAGAGTTAGTATATGCTTTCATATTTTACTGAATAGTAAAAATCTTTCTTAGCATACAAGTTTGTTCACTAAGTATTATAATTTATTAAACTACATTTACTTTGCTGTCACTAGCTTCAGCCTTTTATTTTTTACAAATTTATATTACCAAACACTTTCATAAACTTTACACTGAGCATTTGGAGTAAATGAACATTGTGTTACTTTGTATATTATTTCCCACTTTAAACAGGGGTTATAAATTAAATATTATTATTTTGAGCTATAAGTGTGTATGCTATAATTAGTATACAAGGTGAGTAGAGACACGTTATTGACGTAAGGAATATGTATATATGAAGTGTATTTAATTGTATTTAACCATATCCCATCACAACACTTGACATGTAGGTTGCTATGAGAATCAGAAACATCCCTTGAAAAAACTACTTGTAGGTGGTTTTCACACTCCGTTACTGACATTTTTATTTTTTGAGGGACTAGTGTCAGGAGCTATTGCTTCCATTTTCAACCTCGAAGGCGTGAGTTGGATTTGACATTAATGAAATTGCGCAAGTTAGAAATATGCAGCAAGCATTCTACCATGACATAATTGGGTGTTGCTCTGGCCAGCCAATCTCACTGTTTTGCTGTCACTCCTTTGGCTAGATTGCTACTGAAATGTTGTACCAGCTAGCATGTATCAATTTCTGGTTGTTAGTTATACCAGCCATGTTAGAGAACATTTTATACTTAAAGTCATGTGGTTCACAGTACTGCAACATATACTGCAGTTCAAATTACAACACCTGGATGTCGTCTATAGTAGAATGTACATTGTAAATAACAAAAAATATGAGCTTAAAGTTAACAATTTTAATGCATCATTAGTCATGTTTTAGATATTTCGGTACATGCAAATCTGATGTGTAGTCAAATCCATAATATGAAAATCCAAAAATAAATGAACATTGGTATAGATTTTATTACCTACTCCCCATTAATTCTTCAGGTTATTCCGTTATTGTTATTGTTAATGTGACCTCCATTGGTTAGTGAATGAATTCAAAATATACACCACTATCACCGTGCATAGTGGACTGCTCATGCTTTAATATGATTTTACACAGTGAATTTTGGTCTGGTGGAATAAGTGTTAAATAGGTGCTGTGACTGTAGAAATATATATTTTAAAATGCAGCTGATGTTGGATGGTATACTGTGTGTGTTTCTTAGAGGTGTATATTGGAGTTCAAGCATTTTCTTTCATCAGCTTTTTAGTTTTGTAACTGTGGGTGCTCATTTTGGCTACTAATATTGTTTTAAAATTGTGTATTCAGTTTTGATAGAGCAATATTATGAACTATTTATTCAAAATGTCAGAATGTGTTTTGTAAATTTTTCCTTATGTTCCGTATGTATAGTCTACTTTTAATGTATTTAGAATTTATTCTCCAGAAGTGCTCATTTTACATTCTGGTAACATTTTAACATATATCGATCTTTCATATAACGTAATAAAGCATATTACCACATTTTATAATTAATTTATGTTTTCTGTGCCCATTTTCCTCATAAGTAGGACTACAACAAATGGCTGACAAATTAGACAGGTATAAGTGTCACCAGTGACTCTTGGTATTATCATGAAGAAAGTGCCACTGTATGCATAACTTCACTTATATTTGCATGGCCTTTGCAAGTACCCATTTAGGCCCATTATTGCATAAATTGCTAAATGCATAAACTGACAATAAATTAGTCTTTAATATGTGTGTGTCTCTTGTCTTGAATAGCACAGCACAAAAAAATTGCATGTGTACTTGCGCTCATGTGCACTCACACAGATAAATACCACACTTGATATTTTAGTTCAACATTAGAATATGAGATGAAGATCTTTAAGAAAATCCTCTTAGCTTTACATGGAAAATGTTTAGTAGTTTTTTATTTTCTCAAAAATGGCTCTCTGTACCTTTTAATAATGTTTAATGTTTAACATATTTGCATGGCATATAATATATATATAATCAATCCCATTGGCAAACACATAGCTGTTTAGATGGAAGAGTGAAGTAAGGCAGCTTAGCCACCATTGTGAGGAAGTGGGAGTAAGGGAATCACCTCTTATTGCTTAATGGCTGGAGGGACGAGTGTGGCATACCTTCAAGAGGTATTGGTGGCTGACTCGCAAAAATGTCATAAGGCTGGGGTGGAACTGTGTTGTTGATATGCAAAATACCTTTCAAGGCTATATTTTGGGCAGGTTTCCAGTTCAAGAACGATCTACCACACCTGGCACAATTATATAAAAGCTGCTGCAAAGCTGGCGGAGTAGTGAGACAGTAGTACAAGAGCAGTGAGAGCAATGTGGTGCTTTGAATTGAGTGCATCTCCATAGCTGGAGTCAGCAGGTTGTTGAATAGGCACCGAGGCAGTTTTCATGTGAATATCGGAGTTGTATTCAGAATCTGAGTGTAACTCCATGTAAGAAATAGATCTGTGTGTATGTCAGAAAGATTATTAGCATCACAAAGGGTGTGTGCTAAAGAGACAAACATTGCAGAGACGTGTCAATAAAGTGTTGTATTTGTGTAAAAGATAGGTTGATCGTAAAATTTACAATGAATTTAATTAGCATTGAGCTAATGATTTATGACTAAGCAGTCTGAAGCAAACTTTGCTTCTTTGGTATATATAAAGTAGTTTGTGTTCCACATGTCCATTAAAATCTCTGTATACAGTTAGAAAGTTGTCTGTGTACTGAATTAAAAATTTGATGGCGATTACATACCTTAGTGGGAAGTAACTGGAAAAGTGGAAGATTTAGATTCCTAAAGGCATGGAGAGTAAAATTAGCAATACGTTTCACCAGACGTTAACACATTCAGGATCTTAATATACAAATCTCAAAGTGGCGGAGAATTTGCATATTCCCAACATGCTGTGTAAAGTGAGAAAAATTGTATTCACTTGTCTACAATGTCAAAAAGCTAAGAAGCTCAATGTTCAATATGACTATAACAAGTCCTATCCCAAGAGAAAAACCAAATCAAGGCTTTGAACTGGCATGGAGAAATGCCCATAAGTAGATTTAGATTCAAATATATTATTGTTTTGATTGACATATTTCAAAATTTGCAAAAGTATTCCCCATTAAGAAAATTATGAATAAATCATTAAATCATATATTCCAAAAGTCCTAAAAATGAAGGCGCTACTCAGTGACAAAGCTTTAATATTTACCAGTAAGAAGTTTTCAGATTGGAGAGACTGGGGAGGTATGATACATTAGGATATAAAATGAAAATAACCTTAAAGATACTTCTAAAATATATTTTACTGTACTACCAAGTGACATGTAGCATAGTGACTACATTACAAAAATGCAAAACTTAAATCCTTTTTTGAACATAACAAAAACTAATGTTTGTTTACATGTAAGCAAAATGTATCTGTCCTCCCTGGCTTAGGAATGTATGATACACAATATCCCGGGGATACATGGTTGTTCAAATTCACTATCTTTAAATGATTTATTTGGTTTATAATGTAAATTATCTAAGCCAACAAGGTATTTCAAAGTTGTAGAAAACAATATCAGCATTTTTAAATTTTGTAGCCCATCTATTCCACAAAGAGTACCTCAAAACCTTCATTAAAGTAAAAGCAAATTAAACTTTCATTTTTATTTATAAATGTAGGCTGTGAAAGTACAGTGTAAGATTGAGAATTATCAATGACAAATATTTTGTGGCCACTTAAACTTTCTACCGCTTACATATTGTGCAAATTTCACTGTCCATTCTTCTGCAGGACCTGACTCTAAGAGGTGCATGCAACAAATCTGCTTAGCGTGGATGGTAGTGTGACTTCCTCACGTTCAAGAGGTCCCGAGTTCGAATTTCAGTCAGGGTGAGTTGCCTGGATAAGGTTTTTCTGGGGTTTTCCCTTATCCTGAAAGACTAATGTCGGGTAACTCGAAGCTCTATGGACCCTGGGCTCATTTGAGCATCATTTCATTCATTCCACTCATTGTCCGATATGACATAAACATTGAAGGACGTAAATTACAAAAATAAAAATATATCTGCCAATGAATTTTTTTACCTTTTAATGAAACTAAGATCCAGTCACTTATTTCCACTTTCTTCTTAACTGTTCTTCAGTTTCTTCCACAAAGTCATTGTTACTGCAGTCAGACTTTGATGATTCAATGTAATCTTCCAAATTTATACCACTTATGTAAACTTGAGCTTCTTTTTTGTTTCCTATTTGCATCTTGTTTAGGTCTATTAATATGGTGCTTCCGTTCTTCTTTCCCAGCAAATTCTTTTTCCAACTGGACTTTTACTTAAGTATGTATGAGAACTAGACATTTTCTTGCTTTCCTACCACCTCATCTTTTAGTTCTGGACTTTGATTCAGGAAGAGGAGCGATTTCTTCAAGAGTGATTAATTTTCCATTTGCTTTTGCAAGAGGTGATTGCTGTGGAGTGTTTCTTGATCTTTCTGAAATACAGCTATTTACTCTGGTAGTGTTGCTTAAGTTATCGGATGAATTTAATTGATTAGAAGCAGCAGAAGTTATGGTTGTTCTGATCAGAATCTAGGAGTTGATCAGTAACTGAACTGGCTAGGAAATCATCATCTGTAAAGACATATATTGAAAGGGCTTATTGCTGTACATACAGATCAGCCATTATGTTTTGAGATATGAATGAATAAGGAAAGCTTTTTCATATGATTTCTGGGATATTGTAAATAATCATTGGCACAACAGGGTATAAAGCATCCACTAAGCATCTCTATTGTGTGGTTTTTGAAAAGGGCCATGCATAGTAAAGTTTAATGGTTACAATCTATGACTACAATAAGGTGGCAGTGTCAAAATAATTCCATTTTCCTTCAGGTTTTGAATTGCTGTTATGGGTATGTTAGATTCATGATTATCAATAAGAAGCAAAACTTTATGATTTTTTACTGAACAGCGAGAGTGTTTAATAAATGTTCTAAAACTTATATAAAATGTTCTTTTGTCACCCATTCCAAATACTTTGATGACCAACTGCTTTAATTTCAGGTGGTGTTCCTATAATCATGTACTCCTTGACATTTACTCTTGACAAAACTAAAAATGGAGGAATAAAATTTCCTGCAGCATAGACTGCATTGCATGCAGCAGCTTAAATACCTCTTCCTTGGGAAGAGAATTGGCCAACTTGTTTTCCCCCCTTAGTGGCAATGACTTTAGAAGACGAATGATTTCATTATCAAGCGTTCAACATTAGATACCAACCAACCAACCAACCAACATTGGTCCTATTGAAAACTGATGTTCTTGCAGTACTTGTTGCTTCAGGTAACCAAAGAGAGATCTTTATTATAGCTCAACCAATCACATACCCTGCCCTGTGGTTTTCATCCCATGTAAATGGATACAATGTTTTTTTTTTTCCTTCTTTTTCTGTGCAAATTCAATGTCAGTTGCCTACATTGGACAGTGCCAAGCACAAAATTCATTTTTTTTTTTTTTTTTTTTTTTTTTTTTTTTTTTTTTTTTTTTTTTTTCCAAATATGCTGCTCCTCCTCCTTGGTGAAAATCTATCTAGCTCTCCAGTTTGGTTCAAATGTTTTCTTTTTCCTTATAATATGTCTCTTGAAGTAATTTTATCAGTTTGGTATTTATCCTTAGTCTCTTTCCTAATGAATTATACATAATATTTCAATCTTTTTGAGAATTTTGAGCCAGACCAAACACACCAAATGGACAGATTGTCAACTCAAGAATATACTGAACAAAAATATAGATCCAACTACTGGTTACAAACCCATAGAACAGAAGTTAAAAGGGACTATGAAATGCCAGTTACCTAGTCCTTTGGAACTCAACAACGCACAGATCATCAAAGAAGAAATGATTAAGAAAGCTATCAAAAGGATGTGAAGAAAGCCCCCCCCCCAAAAAAAAAGAGAGAGAGAGAGAGAGAGAGAGAGAGAGAGAGAGAGAAAGAAGAGAAAATGGGAAGTAAAACAGGAGATTTAGTATTGGTATAAGATAAAGAAGTACAGCTTACTTATAAGAGATATTGATAGAATGGAGAGTTTATATTTACTTTGGGCCAGACGCATATGAGCTACTGGATGGAAAAAAAGAAATTAAAAGCATTGGGCAGTATCCAAAGCATTTGTTAAGAGTATGTGTCTGGAAGGTCAAGCCGACCAATAACATAAATGTTTTTCCTTATTATTCAAATCTAGATGATAACCATAGTTGAAATGTAAATATTACCTACAACGGAGTAGGTTTGTAAGTACTAGACCTACATCCACATATGCAGTAGTTTGGTGAGGTTTATGGTGTGCTTTCTTTTTGGTTTCTGTATAAATCTGAAGTGTCTTTGGTTCATATTTCTATAGTTTTTACAAGAGTTGCCTAACAATCCTGCATATTGGTAAGTTATTGATTATATTCTCACTATATTTTTTGATAGATGCTTACTTTAACTAAATTTTTATGAGAAAATGTGGCTCAGTTGGAAGCTTGAAAACACTCTTCTCGAGTATAATATAAGTGATATCCTAAGTAATTCTAGCAAACCAAGTACATCTGAATATGGAAAGGAAGAACTAAGTAGGAAGCTAAAAGGAAGAGGATCAGTAGTCCCGAAAAAATGCAAAGGAGTAAAAAGGAGTATGATCTATTCCTCCAAAGGATAGTAAAAGAATATGATATGCTTAAAAACTTAATACATAATATAGTTTGTGAAGTTGGTGTATTGTGTAAAGTAATAAAGGAGATTCCGAACACAAAGAAGAAAATTAAAAATGCAATTAGCACACTTGGTGGATATGTAAAGCATCTGCCAGGTTCAATGAACTTCTTATCTGAAATAACTGATGAGCTGGCAGAGAAGCTCAGTGCAAGCATAGTCAAACAAAGCAAGCATCCAGACTATAAGCAGGCAACTAGAAGAAAGAATTAGGTTAATAACAGAATTAGATGATGAATTAAAGACTAATTTAAATGAACAACTGCAGGATGTTATGAACAAGTCCTGGCCAGAAGTATATAAAAGGAGTCACTTGATAAATGGAGATGCTCTAATGAAGGATGACAAGGATATAATCATAGTCACTCAAGGAGCAGATAATAATGAAGGAAAAACTATGAATATGATTATATGTATAAAGCCACAGATCCAGAAGTTGTTAGATGAAGGTAAACTCAATCCAGGAAAGATGGTTTGTAATATAATTAAATGAGACAGTGGGTGGTGATATGGAGACCAGTGTAAGTAAAAGATATATTTATTACATTGCCACAGAAAATGGCGGAACATCAATTGAAGACAAAATCAATTTGATAAATCTGGAATGAGTGTTGAATATAGCCAGAAAAAATGGAAGAAGTAAAAACATTGTGTGTAGTTACTAAACAAGTGGATGAAGAAAGTGTTCGGAAGGTACTGGAATACTTCGGAAGGAGGCATGACATTTATATACCAATGTATTCAAATAAGGAAAGACAAAACAGACAAGGTTTTGAAATGGAGGAAGTAAGGAAAAGAAGGAAAAAGCATGAGGACACAATAATATTAAAGCCTATCGGCGAGAAGACATATGTCAAATTATAAAAAATGTTAAACAAAATGTTAACACTAGTGAAGTATTTATTAATCAGAAAAATAGAAACAGGGATGGAAGTGTGTGGTTAAAGATTAAAGGTAAAAGTGCAAATGATAGGCATGTTTTTAAGGATTTTCTTACCTCAAAACTGGAAAAATTTGTGGAGGATCAAGTGTAAGTGGCAATTCAAACAATTATGATCTTGAACATAGATGAGACCATGCAAGAGGATGAAGTAAAAGAGGTTATAAAAAAGGAATTGAATGTAAATGAAGAAATATTTCATCTTAAACTTTTAGATTTTTTTAAATTTGGGACTGTGCTGCTGCAACGCATATGGGAAGGTTATTTCGAATGCAAAAAAGGGCCATCAGAATTATTTACAATTTGAGTTCCCGAGAATCATGTAGGAAAATATTTAAGGATAAAGGAATATTAACAGTATATTCTCTGTATGTTTATAAAGTAGCAACTTATGCAGTACAACAGGAAAATCTTAAAAATAGTAATATTCATAGTCATAACACTAGGCACAAGGACGATTTTTTTAGGCAAAGTTTTAATAAGAATATTTCCGACAGGGATCCAAATGTGATGGGCTTATTGCTTCACAAAAAATTGCCAGCACATCTAAGGTCTTGTAAAGGCAAGCAATTCGAGGGTGCTCTGAAGAAATACTTGTTAACAAAAAGTTTGTATTGTATTAATGAATTATAATCATTGTACCACATGAATTTATTCCTTAATTTGTAGTACATATGACATGCTGAATTTATTCCTTAATTTGTAATTAAAAACAATTGTATTTATATATGTATTTATATGTATAAAATTTGACAATGTCAGAAACTGCAAAGTCTATTGACAATAAATGATATTATATATTATTTATTATATTATCATCAATCACTCCTTGAGGTACTTGCATCAAAAAAGTCTCAAAAAAGACCGAAATACTAATGTAAGAGAATTTAGAGACCTTAGTGTACAGAGTATAAATAAATTTAAAGATAGCTTAATAGCAATTAATTGGGAAGAAAAGTTGTACAGAAAAGAGGTTTCAGCAGAAGAAACCTTTACATATTTTTTAAAAATTTGAAGTATTCATTTGACAATTCTTGTAAAAAATTTAAGAAAAATGTAAATACTAATCAAAATAGAAAAATGATCAATAAGCATAATTGGTGTAATTCTGGGTCAGCAAATATGAAAAATAAGCTTATAGTCTTCCAAGATATATATTGTGACTTTGTGGGTTCGTAGAATTAAAAGTCCAATTAGCCGAAATTCTAAATGTTCTTTATTTGCGTAGAAACACACTGCATAGCAGCAGAATTACATCACATATCACAATCTACAACGCCAAGGTGAATGACAATAACAAATAGCTCTCGTTACAACAACAACACTTTCAACTGTTTACTGCTCGCCTCACTGTTTTACAACCGTCCACTGGCATGTCTCTTATATATCTCATTGATAAGTTCGAGATATTTCCGGAATAAACATGAATTCGAATGCTCTATACAACATTCAAGATATCACTAGAATGTTCCAATTACCTCACTTATCTGTGTCGGTAAGTCGTCTCAGTGATACACAATCCGACTTATCTTTAGCTGCAGGCTCTTTGTGTACACAAACCGTGCTTATCTCTCAGCATCGAAACGTCCATGCTTTCGGTGCAACAGTATAAAAAAGGCTAAGCAATTCACTCCTAATAATAGTCCAAGAGTTTACAAAACACTACAAATAATCCATAATAGAAGCAAGAAAAGAGGCAAATGAAAAGCAAATAAATAGTTTGGAAAATAAATGCAAGACAGCATGGACTGTTATAAACTCTGTAAGGAAATTAAAGTCAAATAGAATTGAGACCGTTGACGAGATGATAATACCAGATGATTTCAATACATTTTTTATAGAATCGGTTAATGAAATAATACTAAAGGTTAATTCATGTAGTGATATGGCCTTGAGCTTTATGAGAGAGATGCCTCTAAAAAATTATGTAACAGAGGAAACTATACTTAGTAAGGTGACATGTAATAATGTAGAAAGAATAACGATGAAACAAAAATTCAAATGCAAAAGACACCTATGGCTTTACAAATAATGTTGTTAAGAAAATAATACACATCATTTTAACTCCTTTAACCTTCTGTATTAACAGATGTAAATTGACAGCAAATTGTATCGGTAGGAGGGAAAGAATCTCGGATATTAGAAGTTAAGACAGGTGTTACCCAAGGTTCAGCTAAGAGCCCTTTATTCTTTTTAATTATGATAAATTATGTATCAAAATGCTCAACATCTCACACAGTAGTATATGCCGACAATACATCTTTTCTTAGCACTCACAAAGATTACAAAACACTGTTACAACTAGCAAAAACAACAATAGAAAAATCACAACTCTGGTTCAAAAGCAATGGTTTTAGATGAATAAAAGCAAAACACAGAGTATTTTAGATAGAGTCAACATGAAAAATTCAATGCCATGGCCGGGATTTGAACCACGGATCTCCTGGTTTCCGTCCAGTCGCTCTAACCCATTGAGCTACCATGGCCAACGTGCCGTCCTGACATTAAATTCTCCATTTGACTCATATAATTTGAATTTTTTCATGTTGACTCTATCAAAGACCTTAGCCTATATACGGCTAGTATGAAGAAATGATTAATTTCTATCAATTAACTAAAATATTAAGAGTTAAATGATGAAGCCTGGGACTCAAGTACTTACGATAGTAATTCGCCACAAACGTTGTATCTCAGATGCAAGAGCCCCTAGTGGTCTACCGGGAAAATATATGAGTCAAATGGAGAATTTAATGTCAGGATGGCACGTTGGCCATGGTAGCTGAATGGGTTAGAGCGACTGGACGGAAACCAGGAGATCCGTTGTTCAAATCCCGCCCATGGCATTGAATTTTTCATGTTGACTCTATTTATGAAAGACCTTAGCCTATATATGGCTAGTATGAAGAAATGATTAATTTCCATCAATTAACTAAAATATTACAGAGTATTTTATTTACCTAAAAAAATATTGTACAAGAAGTAAGTCTAAATGAAACAGTTAGTCTTAAGAGTAATTATAGACAAAAAACTAACCTGGAATGCACATATAGACCAAGGGTGTAAAAAATTGTCATTAGTGGTATTTTTGTTAGCAAATTTAAAAAGAGTAGTTTCAGAAAAATTTGGCTTATTACTCGTTTTTTTGTTCAAAGTGTTTTTAGATATGAATTAGTTCTATGGAATAGCAATTTTAGAATAGTAGAAATTTTAAAAAAATTCAGAAAAAGATTGTTAGAATACTGACAAATTCGGCTCTTCTTTCTAATATGCGACACGGTGCTTTTTCTCTAATTCCTTCACACTTTTTGATGTTTTTATATACAACCATGATTTTTAATATAATTTCTTTACTTTGCAATTTTGTATTGGAGGGCTTTCTTTCAACGTTATTAATTGTTTGTTTATTTACTTACTGCGTAATGTAGCCATACGGAAGAATTCAGTGCAGCCAAACTATGCATGTTTCTCCACTGAAAGTAATGCTAACAACAGTCTTACTTGTCCTGAAATTACACTATCTAGCAGACTAAATGTTCGCGGAATGTATCGGACTGGTTCGGTTACTGCCGCGAAGTGTGCATGTTGTCAAATGATACCAAGTATACTGCAAGGGGGGAAATAATTCCCGGTCACGTCGTTCAAATCTACGAATGTAAAATTGGACGACGCAAGTTTCATCGTGGGCGCTGCAATTAGACTGTAGAGCGTATTTGCATCCCTCCTGTTGTTGGGAAATATCGTCATCCGCACCTCGTTCGTTTCCAAGTCGATCATTCCAAAGATCCAGTTGCCCTCTACGACGCGCCCACGATGAAACTTGCGTCGTCCTATTTTGCATTCGTCGATTTGAACGACGTGACCGGGACCGCCAATTTTCCCACTTGCAGTATACTTGGTGTCGTTTGACATCATGCGCACTTCATGGCAGTAGCCGAACCAGTCCGATACAGTCCGTCAGCTCATACATTTCCTACGGAGCACTCCATTATCGTCGTGTCGTACGATTGCTTAAATGCAAAGTAGTGCATGAGTAACAAAATTTGACCGGGCACTAACTTAGCCTGCTCAAATCACGTTCCTTTGCACACGGACTGCGTCACATGTCTGGGGCATTTTTGCAGAGGTTGGCTACAAGTCCTACATATCTTTCTCATGTTGGCTGCAACGCTAAAACCGGCTGTTGGTCTGCTTGCGCGTGCGTATACGTGCACTTTTGAACTGAAAATATTCTCGCGTCGCACGAAAGAAAGTTTCTCCACAAATTAACAACCACAAAGTAATTGGTATAAAAGCTTTCAATGCACTTCCACAAGAAATAAGGAGTTTGAATGTTCTAGCGTTCAAGAAATCCGTTTTACTGTTTGCATGTGTTTTATGAACAAAACAAGAGGGAACTGTAAATTGTATTCTTAAGTATTCTGTGTGCGTATGCGTGCGCGTGAGTGTGTCTATGTGTAATACCTTTATGTACATAATTTATTTATATTTATATTCTGGATAACAAAGTCTATTGTAATTGTTAGTAATTACCGAATAACAAAGATGATGATGATGATGATGATGATGATGATGATGATGATGATGATGATGATGATGATGATGATGATGATGATGATGATGATGATGATGATGATGATGATGATGATTGCTCTATTTTGGATGAAAATAGGTGTGCAGAAAGAGTCTTACCAGCAGAACCCCATATTCCAGATGTGAATGAAATAAAGAAAAATATACATTATAAATTGCTTGAGGAGGTAAAATGCTAACTAGTTGATATAACAAAAACACAGTCTTGTTAAGTTTAGAGTAAAGAGTCGAAATGTGATTTTGCCTAAGAATTTTGTGTTTTGCACTTTAGATATGTTTTCCTCTTTGTATGCCAAATTCAGTCCATTATAGATATAGCTCCTGCCCAGTGAAAATAGTAAGTAATTTGTTTTATTAATATTTGGGGTAAGATTGTGAGTATAAAAGTATTTTTCCAGACTTAATAACACCTCTGTACATTTGCTATTTAATTGCTCTTCATTTTCTGCTGAAACATATAAAGTGGTATCGTCTGCATATAATGTGATATCAGTGCCTTTAGTTGATATGTTCAGGCAAGTCATTAATGTATAAGAACAGTATGGGACCTAGAATTGAATCTTGAGGGACTCCATATTCATTAGTTTGTAACAATGATAAATGTTGTTTGATATAACCTGTACTATCAGTCGACCTAATTTTGGTACCTTGTTTTCTTTTCTTTCTTTCTTCTTCTTCTTCTTCTTCTTCTTCTTCTTCTTCTTCTTCTTCTTCTTCTTCTTCTTCTTCTTCTTCTTCTTCTTCTTCTTCTTTTTTGGAAGTTTACGTTCTCCAACGTTTAATCATATCGGACGGTGAATGAAATGGGTGAAATGATGCTCAAATGTGCCCAGGGTCCATGGAGCTTAGAGCTACCCGACATTCGTCTTTCAGGATAAGAAAAAACCCTGGAAAAAAACCTTATCCAGGTAGCTCACCGAGATTCTAACTCAGAACCTCTTGAATGTGAGGTAGACATGCTATCATCTACGCTACCAAGGCGGGCAGTTTCCTGTCTAATAAGATATTACCCAGTTACCTGCTATTTCTCTAATACCATATGCTTCAAGTTTTTTTTATTAATAACTTGTGATCCACTCATTCAAAAGCATTTTAAAGATAAAGAAAAAGTCCTGTGACTTTCTTCTTGTTATTCAGTTTATTTATGATATTGATTGTTTTAGATAATTGAATCTCTTGTGGACATATTTTTTTGAAAACCATATTGCCTATTACACAATATTTTATGCTTCTTAATGAAACTGAATAATCTATTTAAAAATATTTTTTTCAAGAACTTTGGATACTGCTGACGTAATTGTATTTGGCTGGTAATTACTAATTTCTTCGGGATTATCCTTTTTGAATACAGGTGTTACTCTACCCTTCTTTAGGCAAGGAGGGAGCCATACATTCTGACATGGATGCGTTTACGATATCTACTAGTGGCTGTGCTATACAGTGCTTACATACTTTCAGAATATTACTTGTTACAGCATCAAATCCTGTAGATACATTTAATTCAATCCCTTGGAAGGGTATGGATGAGCTAAGACGACAGCATATAGCACCTTATCTCATTAAACTTATATGCAACTATTTACAGAAGTTTGTAATCATGATTGGCGAGAAGAGTGCATATGACGTGCAGAGCACCACAGGGCTCAGTTCTAGGCCCAATGCTGTGGAATGCCTGTTATGATGGCGTATTGAAACAAGAGGTCCCAGAAGGAACAAAAATTGTGGGATATGCTAATAATTTAACTCTAGGAATCAGTGGTGATAGCAGAGAGGAGATAGAAGGCCGAATAGAATGGACTGTAAGTAGAGTCATAGATGCTGGGGTAAAGGTCTGCAATTAGCTCCAAAAAAAGAAAAAAAACTGAAATAGTTGTCCTTGTAGGGGAAAGAATTGTAAGATAAATTGAAGTTACCATAGGAACTACACAAATAAAATCTGCAAGAAGCTTAAAATGTCTTGGTATCCAAATAGGACATAACTTTGGTATGGGTCCACAACTTCAAAATGTAACAGCAAAAGCAGAGAAATTAATTGCGGCTTTAAGCCGACTGATGACAAACATAAGAGACCTATAATAAAACTATAAATAGAAGTATTTATAAACAGTGGAGCTTCATCAATCAAAAACACTTTGTAAACCAATTCTCGAACTGTAAAACACTTAAGCTCCACTAACTTTTGATATTAGGACATGTTTCAAGGACACCGCGTCCCCATCCTCAGCCGATGTTCTACTGGTTCTTCAGGTGACCGCCTTCCTCTCCTGGCGCTGTTCAATGAGTTGAACGACGTCATCTACTATTGGAATTTCGAAGTTCATTGCTCTCTTTTTGTTCTTCAAATGTGTATATTTTCCCAAACTGTTAATTCCCAATACTTTTTTTTGCCGGTACCAAACGTTTTATGTCTTTGGAAATATTATGATTTTTTTGACCAGAAGTGATGGGCTATGGCCGATTTATCTGTCTGTTTGTATTTAATACATCGCATGTGTTCTTTCATCATTGTTTCTAGGTTTCTCTTTGTTTTTCCGATATAAATGTCGTGGCAATCCTCACATCTTACGCTATAAATTCCGGATAGTTTGTTGGTTGGACTTGTGTTTTTTTAGCGGGTGATTCAGCATGTTTCTCATGTTATATTTGTTATCTGGTACTAGTTGTATCTGAAATTGACGGAAAATGTTTTTGAATTTATTAAATGCCTTAGGGTGATACGCAAATTTGCAATATACTTTCTTTGGGTCGTCAGCTTTTAAAGTGCTAACGTCCTTGATGGTTTTCCGTCTTTTGTGCTTGTTTATCATTTTTTTAATAAATCTTGGATCAAAGCCATTCACAATTGCAACATAATTAATGTAATCTACTTCTTTGGTATATTCTTCTATAGTCAATGGGATGTTCACTAGCCTATGGATTAAACTGTGAAATACTGCATATTGGTGTTCTTTTGGGTTGGAGTTGTTGTTTTTAATGTAGTTATCCACATGTGTTGATTTTCTATATATGCCAAACTCTAATTTGTCTCCCTTTTTTATAATTTTTAAATCCAAAAACGGTAACCATCCATCTTGTTCTGTTTCAATGGTGAACTTTATGGATTGGTCTTGCAGGTTCAATAATTTTAGCGCATTCTGTGCTAACTTCTTTGGTATTATGGCAAATATGTCATCCACATAACGAAAGCACACTTTAAAAATATGTGGAAATGCTTCTGTCACCCGTGTTTCCAAATAACTCATATACAAATCCGCTAAGAACTGTGCGATGGGGTTGCCCATGGCTAAACCTGAAGTTTGTTTGTAATATTTTTGGTTGAACATGAAGCTGTTTTGGTTGATGCATAAATTAAAGAGTTTGTTGTATTCTTCAATTTGGGTTTCAGTAAAACCTTGATCTGAAAGCCATAGCTTAATCAAATTTGGTTTATTTTCTGTAGGTACCCTCGTAAATAATGAACTAACATCAAAGGCGAACAAAAAGAGAGCAATTAACTTCGAAATTCTAATAGTAGATGACGTCATTCAACTCATTGAACAGCGCCAGTAGAGGGAGGTGGTCACCTGAAGAACCAGTAGAACATCAGCTGAGGATGGGGACGCGGTGTCCTTGAAATATGTCCTAATTTCAAAAGTTAGTGGAGCTTAAGTGTTTTTACAGTTCGAGAATTGGTTTAAAAAGTGTTTTTGATAAGAGACCTAAGTCATCTAAAAGATTTCTAATCAATTCAATTATACTATATGGAGTGCTGGTTTGGAAAGAGTGAATCGATGTCATGTAGAGAAAGCTGGTTTGAAAGCCACAAAGGAAGATGTCCATAAGAATTGCCAGTGTGTACAGGGCCATTTCCACCAAAACGATCCAAGTTACAGCCAGAACTGTGCCCATATACTTGCTAATTGCGGAGAGAACCTACCAACAAAAGGCAAATTGATGCCAATAAAAACTTATAGCAAGGAAACGTTCCTATGAGAGATGGCAGCAAGAATGGAATGAGGAGCAGGCAACTGCACAATGGACTAAAAGGCTGAATCCAGAAATAAAACTATGACTTGACAGGCCACATGGAAAAGTGGGCTATTATGTAACATAGTTCCTCTCCAGACATGGTTGTTTCAAGAGCTATTTGTATTCAATGAAACTAGTACAGGATGACAGATGCTCATATTGTGACGATACTGACAGAGCAGAGCATGTAGTGCTAGTCTGTCCCAGATGAACCTCTGTTTGACATATTGTGGAACAACATATGAGTGGAGCCATAAATACAATGTAATAAATTATTTGCTTCAAACGAAAGATAAATGGGAACAGATTGCAAAGACCCACAAACTTAAAACAAAATATGATGATGCAAAATGAGATAACTACACATGAAAACGAAGTATGCTGATGCAAAACAAGGTAATAGAGGTAGGCTGACCTTAATACTTCAGTCACCAATCCTATAATCCCTCACTGTCTACATACTATGCCCATGCATACTGATGAACACAGTCCTCAGTGGCATTGCGGTACTTTTTTCCGAAAGTGTATTTGTGTTAATATTGTAGAAAATACCATGTATCGATGATGACATACTGCCTTATTGACCACATGCTGCTACTATAACTTGCTCTTCAGGATGTGGTTATGGATGGTTGAAAGGAGGCAGAATTTGAAGTTGCCATTTTGTTGTAATTAACCATCATTTGTTAAAGATAGTGTTTAGTTATTGTTACTTCTACATTTACTACTGTGATGAATGTGTGCATGCTGCAATAAATGTGGTATTTTGGGAATCGAAGCATCATAGATAAAACATATGATCAATTAATTTTTCATCTTTATTTTTCTAATACATAAAACAGAGTCTAACTTTATTAAAAGTGGCCTTATCATCTTGATTAAAATATAATTTGTTTTAAGATATTTACTTGATAAATAAATGCATAATTATGTATATTGAATTTGATAAATAAATCTCTTTTGCCTTCATTTTCAACCTCAGACTGACAAACTTTCTTCAAATTAAGTCCAAAGCAGGCCCATGGTTGAGCTAAGCCTAGGCTCAAGAGGTGCAGACCTCTACTATACAGTATTATAAACTTCAACTTTGTGTTCAGATTTCAAAAACTTAAAATTTATGTTAATTATACTTCTGGTACTGATGTTTGTTGCTTTCATTGCTGTTTTTGTTTCTTCTTAGAACTGTGTCTCTGGAGATTTTATGCAAGAAATTCAGTTTATGTCTTCTTCCTTAACTTCCCTAGTTTTACCACTATCGTGGGGTTAGGGAATTCTCTTTCCTCATTCCCTTATGCCTTTAGGCATCAGGTTGAGGAACAGAAGCTCTAGATCAGACAGAGAACCCAGGATGGGTGATCATCCTGATGCCTAGTATGATAGAGAAGTAGATGAAAGAATGAGGGCGATATGAATAAAGGAAAAGAAGAATGAAGGAAATGGCGGAATGATGGCGGGGGAAATCAGAGATTCTAGAAAAAACACACACCTGTGCTGTGTTGTCCAAAACAAATCTCACGTGTGGTGGCCTAGGATCGAACCCGGGCCACCTTGGTGAGAGTCCAGAGTGTAACCACTCAGCCATCGCGCTGCCCATTCAGCTCATTTATGGAATAAAAATCATAATTGTTAAGAGTGAAGAGTATGTTATTAGGAAGAAAGATAATAAGCAGAAATACACATCTTAATACATACCCACTGTATCACACACATACACACCACACCATCACATGCTCTCACCACATCCCACACCCATTGCACCAAATTATATGCCCACCATACCATGCATACCCACTATAGTCATTTTCTAAATGTTATCTTATTGTTAAAGGATCAAAGGATGTACCTTTGGTGAAAGTAATACTTTCTTAATTTACTTTATGTAATTAGTAGAGAAAGGAGAAATAAGAGTTCTAGTTAAATTCCTGTTTAATAGAATAAAATAAATAAATTTTTATATACATTTTCAATTTTCTATTAGGAAGAAGATGTGGAAGGTTTGTATTTTGTCCCAGTTCAATCCTTTGCTAAATAATGAAATTTGTCCTCCTATGGTTGAATGACTCCATTATTATTGGAGTGGAAGAAATCTGTCATTCTAAGCTCAAATGGAAAGTTCCAAATATTTATGTATCAGAAGTCTAAGCCTTTCATCTGAAGTAAGAAAATAAGAGACAAGAACAAGTAGATAACTAATATTTATTGGAGACTGAAAATATATATCTTACGATAAACATTCTCTGTGAGATGACATTCGTATACTGAGACAGTATAGAATGTTGCCTTTATTAAGGAGGAGAAGTGGAGATGAAATTCTAAAGTGTATTGTGTTGAAATTTTGGTTTAAAAATGCAAAATTGCTCAGCATAATGTTTGTGTCATGAAGGTCCTTTGTTACTTACCTTAATCAAAATTTATTCATACATCTATTTTGATATTGTAACAAAGAATTACACAATAATAAAAGACCTCTTCTTGCTGTTAACTATACACCTGTTCTTAAAGGTGCCGACTTTGAGAATTTCACCCTTTTTTGCCCTAAGGGAACAGAGAAGTGAGAAATAAAATGTCATTTGAACTCATTGCTAAAGGAGAATACATGAAAAAATTAAATAATCTGGTTAAATGTAACATTTCTTCACAAATTGCACTTCTGTATAGTTCCGAAAGCAAACAAACAGAAATTAAAGTACACTGTAGTACTGTAATGTATTTCCTTTAAACAATGTTCTTTATCTCTGCAATTAAGAAACACCAAATAAGTAATTTTAAACTTTTTATTCATTCTCTTCACAGCCATTTAGCATGCCTTACTACTATTTCTACAGATTTGTATAATAAATGGCTCACTGTGTATGTATATATATAAAGTGTTTAACAAATATGAATATATATGTATATATTTGTAAATATTTATTATAAAATAATATTTTATAACATGACTGTAACAAGTCATAACAAGTAGTTACTTCAGCAGAGGTGTGCATGAAAAGCAAAAGCCACTGAAAGCACAAAATGAAGCACAGAATATTTAAAATACAATATGTCTCTTACAGTAATGATTAACCCAAATCAAAGTTAACTCAAAATCAATTTTGAACTACTTAATTATGCAAGAAAGACTTTTATGGAAAATAAACAAAACAAAAATTTCAACATTGGAACAAATCACATGCAAATAACATTTTATGGATCCAAATTTATATTGTAGAAATACTTTTATGATGAGAGAAAACACTAATTTTAAATGTGAAGTTTACTGATGTTCATATATGCAAATACCTTACAAGGAATGTAATTTATGTACTATAGAATATTCAGAGAAAGCTGCTGTAACAAACCACATGTTTATCAAATATATACTTCTGCTTCATAAGAAAAAATTTAAACATTACCTAAAGAACAGTTTTATTTGTATGTAAATGTTCAACCCTTGGGACAGCATTTTTAAACATGTCGCTCAATAACTGTCTTATTTCCAATAATTACATAATTGCTACACCATTAAATCTTTTTGTTTATGTAAGTAAATATAGTTCTAAATTGTATCTTTCAGTGGCTTTTACATGAGGTGAGCAAGAAATATTAGCACACATGATATAAGCAACAACTATTTGGAACTGCAGTGCTGTATTCAAATGAAAATTTAGGAACTGACCACTTACCAAAACAATATGCAGGTGATCAGTTTTTTTAGACCATTGTACCATTCAGTAAACATTAAGTAAAACTGATTTTCATTTTAATGTTGCTTGTAGAATATTGAATTATCCTTGAACATTTTAAATAAATATTGCTCAAGTTAATACATTAATTAGTCTCTTTAATTCTGTGGAAATTTTCATCAATTGCCTTAAAAGATAAGAGAAATTTGTGACAAATAATTATATTTTATGTAGTATTGTTCAAGTTACTTTAAAACATATTTTAGTTAGCACTTTCATAGTAGAGAAATAGAATGTAAAGCACATCTGCTTCATATTCCAGAAGTCCTAAATTCAAATGTCAGTTGGAATGGATTATCTGGATAAGACTTTTCCCCCTGATTTCCAGAAAATAAGGACAGCTACATCAACATTTTATGATCCTGTGTAAGCTATTTATAAACAATGCAAGAAGTTAAAAATAATGTGACATCAAATTTCTTTTGCTTCTAAGAAATACTTATGTTTATCAAAATTAACTTTTAGCTCCTGTAACTATTATCCATTATCATTTATCTGTTATTGACCTGTTTTTGTCTCTCAGATAAATAAAAGTGTTTTGATATGTGTTTGCTGTTTCTTTTTATGGTCTTGGACATCTATAGTAACTTTAAAGCAAATTTATTGATTGAACATGAATTAATGTGAATTCAGATCAGTTAACTTTTGAAAGTTATTGTGGGAAATGTAATTAAATACGTAATTATATTGTCACATCTGCTTTGCATGGCCTGCCAAGAAAATATGTCACCATTTCCATTTAGTAGTGAATGGGGTAAGACAGATCCACCTTCCGTCAGCGGGCAGTGGCTGACGTCACGAGACAGGGTACAGGCTATGCTGTTACTGTGGACATACCGTTCAAGACTTTTTGAGAAGTAATTCAAGAAGGATCAATTTCCAGAAGCATCTCCTGCGCACAACAGTTATATAAAGCCAATGAGAGAGCAGTAGTGCACAGTAGCAGTGAGAGGAGTACATCTCTGTGGAAAGATGTACTCCACATTGTTTATGAATGAGTTGAAGAGCGAACATGCATAGTAGTGTGGAACCTTCTAAGCTTCGTGGTGAGAAGTCAGCAAATCTTGGAATGGTGCAGGAAGCAGTTTGCAGATCAGTAAGTTCGGTTCTGGTGAGGAATCGCAGAGCTGGGAAACCAGCAGTGCAGCTGTTTACCTGTGAATAAGGGACTTATGTTCGGAATTGGCGTGTGCCTCCATGTAGCAAGTGAAACTTGTCTGTATGTCTGAAGGATTATTGACAGCACAAAGGGTACATGCTAAAAAGACAAACAGAAATTGTAGAGACGTTTTGAAGTGCTATACTTGTATAAAAGAAAGGCTAATTGTACATTAGCATGAGCTAATGATTTAGTGACATAATTTTAAGGTGAACTTTAGTGTCTTTTGTCACAATACTCAATGATTACTTTTTAAAATATAAAATGCTTAGCTTGGTGAATTTTGCCAGCATTGAAATATTTGAATATTTCCATATGAATTCTAGTTCACTTCATTAAGAAAAACTATAAACTATTCTATAAACAGATGCATTTTATTATTTTTATAGTTTATGAATGGTATAATGGTCACCTTAAACTCAATTGCTAAGGCATTTTTTCCTCCTGCCAGATTGATATCAACCATTTTTGTAACTAGCCTTACTTGAAGGTGAAATAAACTTGCAGAGATCACTGGTTCATCTTAATTACGTTTTATGCTTCTTGTCTTAACCATAATCTATTTTCTTAGTTCCATAGTACAAGCAAATTCTATCAAATTTTGTCTACCAAGTAGGTATACAAAATTATCTATGTGCAAGCTACTAAGCATACAACATATCAAGCTCAAGCAATGGCCATATTTAAAACGATGCAACATCACAATGATATACAATTTTTGCATAGCTATTATTGGTCCCACATATACCACAAATGTGGAAGAAACATCTTTGTTCAAAAATTATAACTTCTGGTCCTCATAACCTTTTTACATTTTGGGGAAACCTGTTTTTGCTTCTAATGTCACATCTCTACTGACCCCTTATTGATTTTGCTAGCTTAATAAGACAAATTATTTTGCACTGTACTATACATCTAGTTTACTTACAACATTTAATGATATAAAGCATTTTAGTCAAAATTTTTGTGACATGCAGCATTTACAAGCAGATTTCAGTTTTATGTCATGATATGAAAGACATATTCAAATGTAGGATCCAGATACATCCACCCAATAAGCTGGAGATTTAGCAAAATCATCCTGAGGGGGAAATTCTTAAGATTTCAGGAAATCAAGTGGAGGTATAAAGCTGGTCCAACTTTAAGAGTAAATATTAGTAAATTGATTTTTAAAATCATGTTGTACATGCTTGGTGTATAGATCTCACAGCACATTAACAAGAACTTGCTATAATTTACTACCAATTTGCTAACATTACTTCACAGAATAATACAGAATAATAAACCAAGATATAAGGTACCTATGAATACATATTATTGAAATTATTAATGAACAAATATATCCATTTTAGGTTCTGATATGAATGAATATTCAGGGCATGAGTGAAGCATGCACTAATTTTCATTAATGATTTAAGTGAGGTCATATGCAAATTTCATAATTTAATGCAATCCTAACATTGAAAACATTAGGAATAAGACTGAGTATAGGTTATTTTTTCCTTTCCTCCCTTTATGTTTTAATGATTTCATTGAAGACATCACCTATTTCTTTACTTATCTGCAATAGTTACACCGACAGTGTGAATATGAATGAATATGAATATCATTGATTCAGGTGACTGATATGGCACAAATACCAGAAATAGCTGATTATATTTGTATTTATATGTCATAATAACCTCTTCAGAATCACACGATTGCATAAACATAATTCTATTTTCATTTTCAAAGGCATTTATTTCAGGATCTACTGCTCTATCATCATTTTATATAAACATATGGTTTAAATAATCTTTAACCCTGATTTAATTTGAAAGTTTCAGACTGAAACACATGTATAAATCTTTTGAAAACATTGTTCAAGTTTCAAGAGGTTGATATCTTATAACCATGGCAAAAAGAAAATAATGCCCAAGAAATGAGTATTTATAAAGCTCTTTGTTCTTCATTTCTTTTCCTTTTTGTTAAGAATTATTCAAGGCCACACATATGTGTTCTAAAACCTGGCAGAGCAAAAAAGGGGACATAAATTGCACGGAAACAATGCTTCATCTAAGAATACTCAAAGCAGAGATACTCTTAAATAATGGGAATATAATACAGATCAAAAGTACCAAACACATATACCTATTATAAATACCATATTAAGTTTTGTTTTATCATTTTTATGAGCATTTAAAATTAATTCTTTAGAAGTATACAGATATTAATCATTTTGTTTCACTTAGTTAGCATTTAGACTTCCAAGTTGTGAAAATTAATGTAGTGTTTATAAACTGTGAAGGTTTACCAATACAGTTTTGGTATATACCTACAGATGTTGACAATAAAGTAACAGAACAACCGAAAAAAAAGGTTATATTTTGAGTCATGAATGTGCACAGCAAAAAAAGTCCACTAAACATTATCTTAAAACTAATATCTTCCAAAATAACAATGAAATGGGTACATGGTTTACTAATAATTTATGCCATGAATATCACTTCTGTTTTGCCTGCCATAGAGAAGAAAAAGAAGTCATTATTGTTTATTCCAAAGGTAGAAAGCAGCACCTATTATTAACTAAAACAGCTGAGTTAAGAACAATGAAATGTTACTAATAAATAAGTGAATATTGTAAACATCCAAATTCTAACTCATTCTTACATTTACAGTTAGTGTCTAATATGATGATAATGATGGAAAAAGTCACAATCATATTGGACTGCAGGGATCTCTTACATGCCAGCAAATCTCATATGTGGCTGTCACATTTAAATACAATCAACTCAGTCAAGACTGTGAGAAAAAGTCAGAACCCAATCGCCCTATGCCTTCTTGTTCTTTTGTTTACTGTACTGAACTATCATATACCCAATAAGAAACAAGCAAAGACTCACATAAAATATGTACTTAGCTTAAAAGTATACTTCTACATATCTTTTGGAAAACTTTAAAATTATTTTTAATTTTAAAGCCTACCACTGACACTGAGCTTACCTAACTCCATTCTTGTTTCCTATACTCATACAGAAATTATTCTGTAAACAAATCAGAGCTTAGAACCTAGCTGATCAACTAGCTATTTTGGAAGATAATGGATTTTAAGACTATTGCTTACTGTTTTTCTTGCTTCTTTTTTGTTTTGTTTGGATGAATGCCACAAAGCATTCATCTGTTATAAGGAAAATGCACATTGATATACTTTTGTCTATAGATAGACAAAATTATGTCTGGTTGCACATATTTAACTTAACAATGCTTTGAATGTGATTTGTATTCTTTTAAGCAGATAATAAATGAATGAACGAACGAATGAACGGACAAATGAATGAATGAACAAATGAATGAATGAACAAATGAGCAAACAAACGAACAAACTTACGAATGAATGAATGAATGAATGAATGTAGACTTGTGGCTGATTACAACAATAACAATAATAAAATCATCATAATCAATATCATAAAATATGGATAATAATATTATTTGTTAATGATACTGTCAATTTACAGGATCATATCAGTGCTATCAGGGTGTCTGAATGTCATACATCTTGAGTTCTTATACATGCCAGAAAATCTACTGACATGGTGGGTGTGTCCCTAATCAACTGGGCCATGAGAAAAGAAAAGAGAAAAAAAGAGACTTAAAGACTAAAAGTAAATAAAATCTGATTAACTGAAAATTTGGTGAATCATGCCAGAAAGCATAGCTATGAAATAATCAGAAAACCTTAGGCGTTTATTAAATAGGCACCAATATTTATATTAGCCACATAAAATATTAAGAAAAAGCAAACATTTTTGTGTCACATAAATCAGATTATTACGATAAATAAGATCTATAAGATAATAAGCATTGGAGCATTCAGTTTGATCATATGGTTTGGTTGAATAGTTTCCTTTGCAGGCTTCAAAGGTAAGCAGAAACCTTCCCAGTGATTCATAACCAGCTTGCAATTAAGTTTTGTGGCTGCCTATGATGTTCCATGTTGATCATTCTAAGAATTACAGGAAATCTTGGCTTAAGTTAGTTTAGATTAGTAAATACTGTTCTGTGTTGTATAGCAAACTAATGATGTTTTGTGCAACCACTTATAGCTATGAAATTATACTTTTTGTTTTCTCCTGCAACTAATTGAATGATATTGCAAACATTTTGGTATGTAGAAGCAATTATTTTTGTGACTACTAAAGCAAATTATTCATTTTCATATGAAGGGATATTAGTAAGCTAGCTTTAAGATTCTAACTATTGCCTATATGTCTCAGATATTGTATCAGAATATAGTTTTAGATAAAGAGGAGCAAGCAGCCAGCAAGATTCATAAATATTATTTGAGTAATAACAATGAATATTATAAATCAACCCTTAGGAGTACTTTAAACTACTGAAATTAACTATAGGAAACAGCTATTCAATAAGTTGCCCAAAGAAATAAAAGAAAATAAAAATACAAGTGTACATTAAAATTTGTAAAAGAAAAAAAAAAAAAGAAACACAGAGAAAATAAAGAAAAAAAATACTAAAAAGGACTTTTTATAGTCTGAAGAGTATAAATTAAGCAACATAGAGTAAATATGTATATTAAATTGTCCTTTAGATACTGCATGAAAGGATGGATAAAAAAGCTACATATTTATAATGTTACAATTCAAATTATAAAAATTATAATATGTTTAATTTGACAATGTCAAAAACTGTATTAACATATAAAGACAATAAATGGAAAAGATGAGCTTAAAATGCTGATACAGTAAAATTATTATATGTTTGTACTATCATGTCAGATTACTTCAATCCTAATGTAAATATTTGGGAGGGAAGAGAGAGACAGCTATAGTGAGACAGAAGACCATTAGGTTCTTGATTAAGTGAGAGAAGGTATGCAAATAAAAGATAACACTCATTACCTTTCCTGGCCAATCAAGACTCTAATGGTCATCTGTCTCTTTTTCTCTTCCCTCCCAGATGTTTATAGATAGATATAGATATAGATAGTTTTATTCACCGTAGGAATATACAATATTCATGGCTTCGTCAAATTTGTACCCATAAGAATAATACATTTCTTATGAGTAATACAATTATGAATTGTCATAATACAATTATGAATTATGAATTGATGTTTACATCAGGATTGAAGTAGTCTAACATAGATTATAGTAATTGCATACTATATTTTGTTCCACACTATGTCAAAGCTAATGGTTCTGTATTAAAGCAAATATACAGATCTGTATGCAAAATACAAAGATCTGTATGCAAAATACAAAGATTGTTGAAAGTTTAGTGTTCATTACATGGTAATATAAGCATCGAATGTTATGAAATTTTATTTTATGAAAAATAAGTTAAATTATTGAAACAATTAAATGGCCCAATAGATTTAATGTTTTGGGAAAAGATATTTAAGTTTTTATTTATATTTTATTTATATTTATTTGTGTAATGAATTTTGAAATACCGGCAGTCAGTTCTGTTTTTAAATTTGTTTTATTTTCAGATTTTGGTAGTACTAACAAGAACATATTAACATATAGCATTAGTAACGATGACGACAGTTTTGTTGTTTCCGGCTGAGGATTTGTAAAAGTTTTATGTGAAAACGTGATCCCAGACAATTTATAAGAAAATTATCATCATTTCTTATAAGATAAGTGAAGTTTTAAGTTACAAATTGTTATATTTGTATAAATAACTTAAGAAGTTTGAAAATTACACTCTATTAAGTAAAATGTTTTACAATAAATTTCTTTAGGAACAATGAAGTAAAACCTGTAAGTGACTGAAGTTACACATAGTATCACACACATACTCTGTAATTAAATATTATTATTATTTGTATTATCCTCTGAAATTTGATACATTTTAACATTTTCCTAATTATTTTGGTAAATGTTCAAATGGAAAATAGTTACTGAGGAATATAGTTCTGTTTAATTATGTTATAGTGTGGAACGATGACAATTTAGACATATCTAATGTATGAATAAGTAAAATATCCTTCAAAATACTCCAAAACTCACATTAATACCAAAGTTGTTAAATAGCTAGTTCCTTTATTCTAGTGAACATTTAATTTAGCACTATTACTTGCTCTGCTTTGTCGCCTTTATTTTGTTCTGCTCTTTCTTTGTTAAGATCATCAATTCCATGGTCTCAATAATAAACTAAATTATATTTTATGTCTCCTTTCTACTTGCTAGGTTTCAGATGCCAGTAAGCCTTACTTGTATCCTAAATTTAACAGCATACAATTAACAGTATAAGTGATAACAATTATAAATGCTATACAAGCTTGTGCTTATGGCCATCATTATTTAGCACTACAAAGATTCTGGTCTTTTCTGGACGTACTTTAAGCTGACAAAATTAATTTTATACCTGTTTCATAATTATGAAAATATACCTACAGCAAATTCTAAATGCTATCAAGAAACTAAAATTATAATACACTCAAAGCCACATTATTTACTTCCTTCCTTTCTTTCTTTCTTCCCTTCAGTTACACATTTCTAGATTCATTTTAAGGGCTGTTACATATAAGAAGCAGAATACTATGCTTGTGAAAAATGCTAGATGGGTTACTAGCAGTTATGACACTAAGACATGATTGCTACAGAAGATTCATCTAATTTTATTTTAATAATTTTATGCATAATATGCTTACAGCACCATAGCATTATTAAGTTCTGAAGTCAGAAATCTAGTATAATATCTTCTCTCAAATTTTTAAGAAGTTCTTTTGAGGAAAACTACAGAATAAACTTTAAAAAGATTGCTTAATGTATTTGCATGCAAATGCATGTATGTCCCATTCTACAGTTCAGCATTCCACAATCATTTTTATAACCTAGAAATAATGATTTCAAAAATTAATGAATGCTATATTTTATTATCATAGTTCCATGTTTAATATTTATTGTATTATGCATAGGAAGTTCTAAAAATATTACTGCATATCAAAGTCAATATTCATTTTACCACCTTCATTTAAACTGTTTCTTCATTGGAGTGGCACATACCAAAAACTTAATGTTTACAAATTTCAGAAATATTGTATAATGTAAAGATAATTCATCTAAAAGTAACATGAATAAAAGAGAATTAGGATGAAATCTATAACTGAATAATTCTCTAACAGAGCTTCACAAAGAACATCTGTACTGCAGATATTTTCATGCAATAAATGTGACTTATGGAATTATATAGATGACAGCTCATCTATATTTCTTATTGAAAACTTAAATAAATACCCTAGTAAAAGGTGTACAAGTGATTCATGAGTTATACTTCATCTAGTTTGCATAAACAACAGAAGATTGTGAATTGTCTCTATGCAGAAATACTTGACACATTTTCTTTTTCAATTTCATTGGCTTATCATAATTCTTATCTTCCTTTACCACTGGAAAATATAAATATAGATATAAACAATCATTAAACAACAGTAAACAGCCCATTGTTAACTATATCTTACATAAAATATGCATATATCTACATTGTATTATTGGGGTAAATAAACACCTACAAAGGCATCAAAAGTACCTCTGCATAGAAATGCAACGACTGTTTACTTTGTGTACAGTCCAGTTCGTAATATCTAGTTCTAATAGTCATAGATGAAATATAAATCATAACTCGCTCAATATATCCCATAAAAAAAAAAAAAAAAAAAAAATATAAAATAATAGATCTGGCTAGGAAATTCTTATGAAATTTTCGAGTGAATCTTGTGCTTCTTTCTATATTTTGTTTACATAAAGACTATCTTAATTAAATTTTTTACTTCAAAACTTGTATAAATGCTGAGAATTGTGAGCCCTGGAATGTTAGTATCACACTCTAAGGAATTGTATATAATATTATTATTATTATGAATAAAAATAATTAAAATAAATATTAACATCTAACTGTGTTCATTATAGATAGAGGATGGAAATGATTAAGTATGTAGTAAAAAATCATAATTTTCTATTCTATTCCAAAGATGAATATAAAAGAGAGATAATCATTGCTATTAAAGAGATTTTCTTATAATGAGTACTACATCGTTTATCAAAACATAGGTTGGTACAAAATCACACTATTTTGATAAACATGAGCTAATATATTTTAAAATTGAGGAGTTTACTCCTCCTATCAGTTAATTCACTAATTCAGAATTATTATTTTTCATTAAACAAATTATCAGCTAGCCATCATCTTTAATAACTCTACACATTAATTAGGAAGACAATGGAAAATATACACAAAGTATTTTATCAAGACTGATAATCATACAAGTAATAGATTAACTTTACATGTCAATGATTCAATCAAATTGTCCTGCCAAATGAAGTGTTTGAATCATATTCATCTAATTTTTTTGCACAACATTATTTTTGCTGAAAAATTAAAGGACAGTAATATACCACAATTTTATAAAGGGTTCTAGACAATTAGAACATTTGCACAAAGTTTTAATGTTCGTGAGAAAAAAGACCAAGCTTCATGCTGCTCTGAAGGAAACTTAATTCACCTTTTATTATTGTTTCCTTTTATATTTTACTGTATTTGCTCTAGCTCTATCTGCTTGGTTCTTCAACTATTCTTAACCTGAGAACAATTACTGGTTTCTCATTACTGTTTATGAAACAATAAATGAATTTTTACTTTAAAATGAGTAAAGTTTTACATTATTCTTTATTGGGTTTACAATAACTATTTACGAGTTTGAAAGTATTGTACTTAAGTAATAGAAACTTATGTTTGGTAATCAGATCTCCTTAGTTATGTTCATACTCTTCATAGGTGTACCACAACATAGTGAGTTGTTATATATTTTGAGACTTAATTTTCTTGTTCCAAGCATTTATACAATAATATTTCATTGCTGATGAGAAACTTATGAATTAAAATTGAAATTGAAACTCATATGAATTGAATAGTGTGAAAATGTGCTTATTTATTTTATTTATATCAGCATAATATTATTACACATATATTCAAAAACAAGTGTAGAAAGATATTCATAGATTTTCATAGGAACACTTTCTTGTTTTGCTCACGCCTAAATGTACTCTTTTCAATTTAACTTGGTAATCAAATTTGAAAGATTAGGTTATGTATATACAAATTGATATGTTTCTTGCTCTAGCCTCACTTCCCACACCAATACTTTCTGGGACATGTTTTGAAGACTATTACCTTCATCATTAGCCTCTGAACAGTTTCTAAAATATGTCCAAATAACTTCTAGTGTAGAAAGTGAAATTAGAGTAACGAACATCACAATGTGTACATATAAATGCCCCCGTTCAAGAAGCATTTTTTAGTTATAATGATGTATAGAATTATAAACACTAAACATCACTAACTATAAAAGTACCTGAACATGTCTCAAGGATTAACGACTTGGTGGCGTTCCAGAAATGAATTACCATTCTATCATATTTATTAAAAATAAAATGAAGTAATTTACTGTGTGGTTAAGCTTTAAACTGAAACAAATGACTTCAATAATCTGGTCCAAAATGATTGGTTTAGACATGGAGTCATTGCAGCCTCATGTCTGATATATTGTAAGGATGTATTACTTTAACTGACATGTGTTTGATATAATTAGGCACATTGTGCTCAAACTTATTATCACCACAATGAGTTTGATCACTATTCCTGAATACCTTCATATATTAAAACTTAAAAGTTATTATTTTGATTTTCCTTTAGTTCCAAAATTGAAATATATAATGTAGAAGTCTAAAAAGTATTACTGAACTTAAGAAAAGTTGCAAGAAAAAAAATACTAGTATGCTTGAGTATTAGCTAATTAGTAGATATGATTACCACTTCTGTGATTATTAACACTGCAATACAAATATCAGCATTGATAAAATACTTTGTATTGATATTAAATTAATGTGCCTCTTGTGACTAGTACAAGATGTATTTCATAACAAAATCAGTATTGTAAGGATTACATTTGAATTATGTAGAATTAATTTTCAGAATGACTGAATATCTTTTGCACCATTTGTAAGAATTAATTATACCTACACTCTACAAAGTTTTAAAAATTGTTAGTTCTTTTCTACATATATCTATGAACAAAGTGAACTAAACTAGATAAGTCCAAGAAATCCCTCATTTGAGAGTCTATTTAAAGATGAAGAGAGAATTATCTTTTGGGGTTTGTATGCATGCACAAAATTAAAGTAAAAGAGCAAAAATCACTGCAGTACATTTATTTCTAATTGAAGAAAAGGTCTCACTAGTTTAGAAAGCATTATTATCAGTACTATATAACTATTTTCAATTGATTACCTGATGCAATTATAAATATTTCCAGAATCAAAGTTCTAGATTGAAGGCTGAGTATAAAAAAATAAAACAAAGGATTTAAAGCAGTCAGGATATGTACCTATTTTGTTTTTCTATGATAGGGGTTTATTATTAAAGATAAATATTTAAAAAAAGAACATTACCATCAAATATATTTATAATTTGATGTTGGAAATATATTTATGTCCAGGCATAGGTAGATACAGATAGGTCTACAGGTTTTAGAACAACTGTGTGTTCATCAAAAACATTAAAATATATAAAATGCCAGTTCATAGCAATCGAGCTGAACTATTATTTCACAACTTTATTAAATCTCATAATAATTGTGTCTGTATATTGAAAATGGGCCCATAGTGCCATACACTCTTTTTTTCACAGATCGGGTGTTATATACAAAATTTATCAAAGAAGGATATGGGAGCATTAGAAGGATATGATACACATTGTTTTGTACAAAAACTTGTTAACAACTTTCATCCTCTCAGAATAAATCATTAAATGTGTTAATATTTTTTGCTGCTCGCTCTTTTGGTATGAAATGCATTGTTATAAATATGTTTTTCATATTGCTACTTTTTTGTTAATTCGTATGAAATTATAATGCTGTTCTAAGACAGATATTTAATACTGGATGAAATAAATTAGAATGAACAGTTATTTGAATGAACATACCAATTTAAATAAACATATTTTAGTGCGGAACAAAAGAAGAATAAATTGAACAAACTGTTATAATTGTTTTTAGAATTCTTCCAGCTTATCATTTTAATTTATATATATGAGTGTAAAATAAAATAAATGCTTAAATTTCTATTTGGAAACTTTACAAGCAAAACTGAATTTCTAGATAAATAGGTAGCTGAAAGTATGCAGTATACTCCTGATTATTCATGTGCAGATTAACCAGTTTGCAGATTATCCATGCATCTGCCCAAAAGATATTCTACATACGTACATTATTTTTCTCTAGTAAACACCAATAAATGACCTTCTACACAAGTGTCATTTCCTTTGTTTAAATAACCACCGCATGACAGCAGAATATGCCATTTCCATTGTTATTGGTTAACCAAGTTCAATTTTTCTGATGTTATTTAGCATGTAAGGTCAATGAAGCAAGTTAAAGCACATTTGTAAAAGACTTAGCAGAGAAGCAAATAAATAAAAGACTACATTGATATTAAAATAAAAATAAAATTGATAGGTTTGAGAAGGAGGAAACTGTTGTGAAACTAAGTGAAGATTATGGGACTGAAATTCAGACTTTTTGAAGTGCTATGTGAAAAAATGTCAGCTCCTCTCAGAAGCTGACCAACATCATGGATTATTTTAAGAAATAAAGTGGTCTATAGTACCTTTTCAAAAAAGTTGAATAACACTTTGAAAGTATGCTTTTAAAGCAATTTCATATTTCATATGTATGTTGTACCTTAAGGACATTAGATTGCAGTTTTTTTATTATTCATGTTTTTTAATTATTCGTGTATCTTCTACCTCACATTACCTTGAATAATTGAGAGTGTACTATACTTTTCACTGCTGTTTTCATTTAGTTATATATAAAATCCTTCAAAAGGTATGCATGCTCTAGAGTAGGCATCAAAAATATACAACATTTATGTCTCCTTAGTTACCAAATATGAGCAAAATGAGATCACACAAATCAATTTTCTAAAACCAGTGTTTTGGAATATGTGCCCCTTTTCTCCATACTGCCTCAATTATTTCTTTTTGAGACATTTCACATTATAATTGGGTACTGGCTGATCCTGTTGACAGTAAAAAAAAAAAAAGAGGTGCAGATCATATGGTATGTTTAGAGAGTAGCTGCTTTAGATTTCTGAACAAGGCGTAATGCTGGTCTTCAACCAGTGACCATCTGTTTCCTTTAATCCAAAAACATTTTATCTGCTATACTCACAGCCTTTCTGAATATTAAACTAAATATGATTTCTACTTAGCTGTTATTAAATTGTAATTTATATATTCTTGCCCCCTGTTGTAACCTAGCTATCCCATTTTGTTTAAATAATTTAGAGCTAATTAATGTTTTGAATGCTTTTAGCATGCCAGTTTTTGTGATTATTTTTATTTATGCAATTATTAACATGACCTAATGATTCCTTGGATTACTCATAAAATAAAGTATTATTAAAAAGGCATATTATAACAGTAAAAAATATTCTCTCTTATGGCTACAAGAAATTAAGATAAAATGTTTTTACCCTTTGCCAGCTTGTACCACTTATATTGCTAAAGCTCATATATCTAATGCATCCTTTCTACCATTTACCTTTTTAAATGTCCTTGATTGTTTCACCGAACAAAAGAAAGAACAACATGTTAAGTTCCAGATGAACTTGCCTTTATTATAAAGTAGTAATGTTATAATAATTATTTTGCTAATATTGTGAATGAAAAATCACAAGTTATCCATAAAAATGCTTGAGTTTTATGCACAAATTGTATATGATAGTATAAAATGCTATCATGCAAAATACCATTAAAAATTACACTGCAGTTTATTCATAACACCTCAAGCATGAATATGATACATTTCATAATGTGTTTTACATTATCAAAAGCTCTTAAATATTAAATGGCTGGTGACATGTGAAGGTATCATTATTATATTTGATAAATATTCAAAATTGGTTAAGTTTTTCTTTTTGGATGGAAATGAAATAGTGTACATTATATGTTTACCTGAGCTATGCATATTAGATATGTAAGTAAGAAATTAGTCTTAAATTTTAGTACATTAACAGGTAAGCATTAAGTTAAAGAGTAGCATACATCATTATACTGGAGCAGTGCTTTGAAATGGATGAAAAAGCTGTATCTTAGGGATGGGAGATCTTCTTGCTCAAGAATCGCCAAAATCTTGAAAATTTCTTAATTCTTTTAGAGCAGTGAATAGCTTTCTCAGCGTGCAAATATGAATAAGAACACATTATCACATTTCTCTCTTGATATGCAGAATACAAGCTGCTTTAGAGGTTAATCTCAGATACTATATGAAACGTATTTGTAGAACAGAAGTCCTATTACTATTAGAAGGTTTATAGAACCTTCTTTGACCTTCTGTTAATATTAACAGATATTAGTTAAAAAAAAAACAGGCAAAAGATTTGTAATAAAATACTAATTGAAGAGACTGTTCCTTTAAGAAGTACTTTCTCTTGATATTTTTGTGAATGTTTATTCTATAATTGCAAAATTATAACTTATTATAAAATATTTTCCAGCAAAACATCACTTCTCATTTTAAAATATAAATTCAAATGGTTCATGTTTTAATATTATAACTACTTGTTTACAGAAAAAGAGAGGTATGGAGCAAAATTAATTTAAGTTGGAAAGCAGCTCTTGAAAATAGCATCAAGGTACATATATGCTCTTCATTGTGATGAAAGGCCAAGCTACCCCTAACCCATCTATTTGATGAAATCAGAACACGTTATTGCATCACATCCAGTGAATTATACGATATAAGCCTTCTTCAAAATACTAGTGATATGTTATTTGTTCTACAAGACACAAAGAAGTTCTTTGGCTTCTTAAGACATGAGCTATTTCCCATCCCTATACAAACACAAATATCAAAACAAGATATTTCATAACATTTGCAATGCTAAAAATAAATTTTCCTTTGAATTTAAACAATGTTTTCTTAGGCATTTAAATATCCTACCTTTTGAAATTGTAACAAATAATTCTGTTCTGCTGTATGCTTCTGCTAGGAATATCTGAATATAAATAATACATTTCACAAATAATAATACATAATTTTATAATAAATTATTGTTCAAAATCTTACTTAACTTTCAAACATTAGCTTAGATATGATCAGCTTAGAAAGAGCAGTTGCAATTGTTATAAATTATCATAGATGCAAATGATTGCACAATTTTCATATTCATGAGAGCCCTTTACATCTGCGTTGCAACTGGAGTAGTAGTTTCCCCTTATATATACAATTTGTAAATATAAACAAATTATACATATACATATGTGACATGTGACTGCATTTGAGAAGTGATATTTTCTATTTTCATTTTCCCTGCAGGCTGTAATGGAAACTGCTTTCATTGTTGTACATGACTTCGATATAATTTGAATAGCTCAGGTAATGTATTTTCTTCATTCCTTTGTAAATGCTGAGCAGTACAGCCTTTTCTGGATCTGCCTTATCTTTTTATATCTCACAACCATGATTAACTTTAAGACAAACATATGTATTTCATAACAGCTATAAATTATTTATTCCTCAACAAAGAACAGCAAACAATTATCAGCATCTCTTTATTCTATAACAAAATACACCCTGGTTACTATTCTGTTACAGTATAATGACTACAAAAATGTAAAATGATGTATGTAGTGTTTTACTTAATGTCAATAAACTTCACTCTCTGTGTTAAGGATAAGACATTTTACCTGCATAGTAGAAGGGCAATTACTACAAAAGCTTGTAATATTTTATAGCTAAAAATATTTGTAGATATATAGCATATTTAACATAAAGTAAATATGAATGTAACTGCAATAATTATAAATATTATAACTGAAGTCTCATAGTTTAGTTTTTCCAAAACATGACAACTCTGCTTCACTCCTGTGTCAAGGGCAGGTACTTTGAGGTTTTGGTTTATACGGTATATGTCTGCAGGAAGTAAAAGAATCAGAAGACAGGTTACAATGCCTCTCATCCTGTTTATGAAGGTCACCTTTTGTTGGCTAATGGGTACAAACCAGCAACAAAGGTGAGCGCTTCCCTTTGAAAATTGTCATGTTTTGGCAAAATGTATAGTTTTAAGTTAGGAAACTTAGAACCTTTAAAGCCATCTTAAAGAGTTATAGGATTAACTGTTGTTTGCTACATTAACGTTGGATACAAATTAAAAAAAATTATTCATATATCATATATCATAATGGCCAAAATTCTTCAGTTTAAAATAATGGTCAGAGTATTGGTTATATAATAACAATGGCATTTATTTTGATTAAATGATGCAGAATTTTCATAACTAACTGCTAATAAAATTATTTTCTTCTTGACTCACATCATATTTGCTTTACTCTTTCTAATTAATCTACTGATATATGGCCCTTGTTTATCCTGCAGAAAGCTTGATTTAATTTCAGACAACATACTTTTTACTTTTCCTGACCTGATTTTGTGACTGCTGTAAGTTAAAGTGTTCATAATGCATTCCATCTTAGAGCCTAACACTTTAAAATTAAGTAGAGTTTTTGAAACCAAAATCACAGCTTGCTTATTGTAACATTTTTTTTGTAGAGGGAACAAAAGTAATCTTTGCACTCCCCTGAAGCCTCTAATTCTAATGCTGTAACTGCCGTCTCAAAATAAGTAGGCAGTATACAACATTTCAAAGTTAACACTCTATTGCAAAAGTTCATTTTTTATCAAATTTTGTTTTAGACATACCCATTTATCTACAACACAAATACCTGTAAGATATTAATTACTATTTTGGGTAGGTACCTGTGTTACCAAATGGAAAATCATGTACAAAACTTGTTTATTTCCTTTTTCAACTTGTGAATCAGTCCATAGTATTTAAAACTGACAAAACATTTTACAGAGGTGTGTACATTACATGTCTATGATACAAGTTTTAAACATATTACCAACCTTAGGAACAAAAATAGGCTTTCATTACATAGATCCTGAAGGTAACTTTTGGCAGGGAGTCCTAAGCTTGTACATCACTCCACGTTTTCTTTGTTGTGCAATTAATTCGTTTTCATGATTTTCCAAATCATAACAGCAACTGTCTCTTGGAATAACTTGCAAATAACGTTTATTTTCTTAATGTAAGATGTAGTCTTTTGTGTTGTAGAAAGAAAGCGGGGTATATAAAAAATGTTTAGGTATCTATGAATATGAAAGTCTTCCAAAATATGTCCTTATTATTAAAATTGAGTAGAAGTTTTAGAAATGGTAATGTATTGATAATTTATAAAGATTAATTGAAGTAATAACACTAAACATCACTAACTAAAAGGTATGAGTTGGATATATACTGATGATGGGGACAAGTCCTTAGTTCTCAAAGCATGTTCAGGTACTCTTTTTAGTTAGTGATGTTTAGCATTTTTATTCTAACTTTTCATTATAAATTATGTCCTTTATGTCCGCATAGAGTTTTGCATTTTACCAAGTAGACTTTCTACCACTTATCACATCTATCTCCTCTGTGTAAAATCTTATAGAAAATACTGGACATTTGTGCTTCCTCAGCTAAAACATGTAGTACCAGTTAAACACACTGTAATTGACAAAGTTTAGATTAGCCACTATGTTTCTGATTTCATTTCATAAGCTTTCCTTGTATTTTTATTGTAATTAACAATATGTTTTGTCGATATTAGCTGAGGATGTTAGGAATTGTGTTCTAGGTTAAACACTAGCAAAATGGAGCATTGAGTATTAGTTTGATTCAAAATTATATTAATTTTGTGCTTCATTCTATCATAGTCCTTACTCATAGGAAAAATGTTTTGTCTAATTTATGCTTTAGGGTACCTACAAATAAAAATTGCAAATTTTTAGATTTGATAAGTGAGTGGCTCTACACCAGGGCTAGTCATCCTATCTTCAAACTAACACTACCATGAATTCATTTGCCATATTAGCAGTAGTATTTTGTTGGAAACCACCCATATGTTTTCTTTATGTCAGTTGATCACTAATGATTAGATCAGAATTTAATTTTGCTACCTCCCTCCATCTACTGTCTACTTATGAATAATTTAACTTTTTATATGTTTTATGCTAATAACACACAAAAATTTTGTAGCATAAAGAGGTGTCTCTTCTATACAGATTGGATTTTTAGAAAACTATAGTAAGTTTTGTTAGATATGATATAAGTTTTTTGGGGGGAATCAGCCTTATCTGAAAAAAACACATACTGTAGTAAATTAATTCTTAAGCATTGTACAGAAGAAAGCTACTGGCAATATTGTACATGTACTTCAGAATCATTGGCAATTGACATATGTACCTTACTTAGTTTGGGTTTAAACAATTTTGTTGCGCAGAGACCACTTGTGCTAAACTTGGGTAGTCTTTTGTTGATACACATTATAGATTCTTTCAATTTCTTCTAATTTGTTTCTATTAAATGTGTGTGTCTTTACATTTGTTTTTATATCACATTGAAGCAAAAGCAGTAGTATGAAATTTATTTAAAAAATTTTGAATTACAGTTCTGGAAGGAAGTAATTACTTTGATAACTGAAATGGTAATTTCATTTTCTCTTAATTCCAGGTTTAGTTATTTAAATTGAATAACCATTTCTTTAAGTAAAAAGGTAGTGTTAAAAAGTAAATGATATTGTGTGAAAGAAACCGACCACAAGTGTTTATTAATTAATTTGGTTGTCACTGTTACTAAATTTATCCAAATATAAATTGAGACAGTTCTTGTTTTATAAAATTTACACACAAAAATATCTTGTCTTTTAGTTAGTTGTCTTAATATCTTTGGTAAAGAATGTAAACTGGTGATAACTAGAAGTTCAGAGATAAATAGAGCCATGAGTGGCATGGGGAATGACCAAGATGTAAAATCCTGTGCTAGTGTAAATATATTTTCAGGAAGCCCAATACAATGTTTGCAAAACTCTTCCCATATATAAACAAGTATATCACCAAGTGAGCGGTAATGTACATAGGAATAATATTTCTGTACCTGTCTGCTTATTTCTCATACTTTTTGAGTATCAAAAACTTAGTACTTTTCATTTCAATGAAGAGGGTCCATGTATCCAGGTTAAATACCATGAACAAAAATTGGGGCTGTATAAATACTGGAGAGCATCACAACTCTTATTATCAACCTGTGCTTTCTTTTGTCATCAAGCATAAAACTCTGCTTTAGATTGGTATGTTGAAAGAGACTTGCTGGATCTTACAGCAGCCATTCATTCTACATTTATTTTAGTTTCAAATCCTCAGCTTACAAGGGGAAGTCAGAACAATTATTTCAGGTTTTTAATTTATGTATCTGTTCCGCCTTTTTCAAAACGAACATGTCAATTATCATCATCATTTGCATTGATTGTTGGTAGCTTTCTGTTCATGTGAATAATGTAGTAGACAATTGTTAGAGTTGGCATTCATTTGGATTTTAATCAATAATTTGACAAGCTGCTGTGATTAATTGGTGATTTCTGCATAAGAAGAATAAAAAAAACATTTTTCTGTATGTATGTGTGTGTGTGTGTGTGTGTGTGTGTGTGTGTGTGTGTGTGTGTGTGTGTGTGTGTGTGTGTGTGTGTTTGTGTGTGTGTGAGAGAGAGAGAGAGAGAGAGAGACAGACAGACAGAGAGAGAGAGAGTATGTGTGTGCATGTATGTCTCTGTGTGACATGGTGATTGCCAACTAAATAAAATGAAATGCTGTTTCTCTAGTACAAACTTTCAAATTTTGTGAATGACTGTATTCTTTTCTTTTTCTATCGAAAAATCTGTGGTTAAAGATGATAAAGATGTTATGATAAAAATTCAGCAGATGCAATACTCCTGAGCTAGGAAAACTGTGACTCATATGAAAGAGGATAGCATAATGAATAAACAATCTGACACATTTTAAACAAGTAAGTTTATAGTCTCGTCTCTCACTCATTGAGTTTAATTGCTCTTAAATTATATGTATATTCCACTGAAAAATAATCATTTTACATTGTATTTAGGTTGAAGTTGTCATGGAAGGAAATAGCATAATGAACTTAAAATGTTGTAGTCATTATCATAATCATCATACTATGATTGTTGTGGAGTGATGATTGTGGTAAGGATGATACCCTTCCCTACTCTATAATCTCATTCTGCTGACTGCTGCAGTTTTTATCTCTCTCTCTCTTCTGCAAGCCCTTTTTTAAGTGACCGCCAGCACCCTTTGATCTACCAACACACCTGATTCAACCTAATGCAATAGAATTTTGACTGAAGCTGCACATTGTACTTATTTACTAGAAGACAAGATTGGGTGATCAGATCTTTTCCTTCAGATTTCTGCATCTAAGTAAACTAAAATTTCATAAAGCTAATTGTAGTTGGTTTTGTCACAGTATGTACACTTACATTTTAATTTTTGAGGGACTAGTTCTGGGAGCTGTGTTTCTGTTTTTAACCTCAAAGATCTGACTGGAAACAAATGTAAGCAACAGCCGCCGATACCAGTCTGTCAAAAATTAAAATGCTAGTGACATAGTGTGACAAAGCTGACTGCAAGTAGTTTTATGAACTAATTTGGATGTGTACTAAATTCTTCCAGTTCCCTTACCTACTAAGTATCTGGAGATTTTATGGTATTTCTGCCTTATGGAAGCTTACAAAGGCACAAATAAGTATTAATTAGTAATTATAAATTAAATATTAAGGTGAATTAGAATAAGTAACCAGGGTGCTAAATCACATTGCAGTTCCACTTCATCTCTTGTGTTTTACCTCTACATATCATTTTAGCAAAAAATAGCTTTCAAGTGCAATATTATGAATTATTTCATAGAAATAGGTCAATAAACATTCCTCATAGAGGGGGCCAATATAAATTAAAAGCATTTTAATTGACCCATTGTTATCTTAAACAGTATTGTCAAGCTAATTGAGTGGTCGACTGGTGTTTGTTGGTGCTAGTTGATGTTAAAGCAAGTAGAAAATAATTATGACTTCCATGTAGCCTTGTTCAGTGGAAGCCAAGTGTGGCTGCAAGTGTTGCACCTCTGTGACTGTTATTTGATATGTGGGTACAACCTGCAAATAAAAGAAGCGTTAATTCCTCATAGTGTTCCACATCTGTAGATATCTTAGATATACAGGATGATAACATAAAGCAGCTTAAGATTTAGAGATGAAAACTGCTCAATCAAAGCAGAAACAAAAAAGACACATGTAATTCTTAAAGTTAATCTCACTGATATAATATATAATAAAACCTAAACTATTGACAATAAATAACTTGGGTCTTTCACTGGAGCAAGGTAAAAATGCTGTTAACTAATTTGAATCAACTAAGCACTCTTATGCTCCACATAATTTAGGTTGGAATACTTATATTTAACAGAAAATGTACACATACTAACATACTTATTGACTATTGGAGTTTTATTCATCTTAGTAGAATGTTTCCTTCAGCTAACATTAAAATGCATCAGTTGTTGAATCTTTTCATAAAGTTTTTTTTTTTTTTCCTTTCTTTTTTCCTAAATGCTTGTACTGTTGTGTTAAGTATTTTTACAAGACTGGTTCCTTTTTTAGTTTCATAATTTACAAGATAAACTGTTCTGATTGTATGTAATGTGTATTAGACAACTGAAGAGTCCTAGGAAAAAAAACCCAGTCACAATTATTTTTTTGACGAGACTAAATTTAAAGTTTCAAGATGAGGACTTGAAGTAAGTCTCAAGTTATTTTCTCTGTTATTGTTTAAGGTGATGATATATGTATTCCACAGAAACTCACTTCCTAAAGTATTACAGGGGAAAATATGACAAGTCTATAACCTATTTCAAGTAACTATTAGACTTCAAACACTTACCAATTATTTAAATTAAATTAGATTGATTTGCATTCAGTGAATTCACTTATAGCTACAAAGGTATGTGAATATTGAATATGTTAAAGAGATATACAGTTTAATAGCATATATACTTGAAAGTTAAACTTAAAATATGCATTACATACAGATAATATGAAAAAGAATATGAAAAGCAGGGCAGGGATAAATATATATGGTATAAAATCAAATACATTTTATATTTTATTTATTTATTTTTTATATATATCAGAGTACTCTCTAGCAGCATTGTTAAAAGCACTGAAATTATGAACTTTTCCTTTAGAATGAAAGACTACCAAATATTTTGATGGATTCATAATATATACTTTTCTGTAAGCAAGGAAGTTTAAGAAGGGCTGGGATGATGGATGTTATACTTTTGTCTAGTGTTTATTCTATGAATTTTCACTATTTGTTATAAATGAGGTCTGATAAATTTGTATTACAAAAAATTATCTAATGTAATATTATAACACCAGATTACATAATATTCTATCCTTTTCATTGGTTGGGAGTAACGCAGAAGATAGTCAGAAAGTCCTTGCACTTCACTATGGTCGAATAATCCAAATACCTAACATAATTCAAGTATTTCTGTCACATTCAAGGTACAAATGACCTGTTATGAGAAATGTTATGTTAACAAAGTCCAATCATTTTTCTGTATGTACTAGATGATGATGAAATCTGAGCAGTGGCGTTCTTGTTTTCCCCTATGCAGGAGTCACCGAAAAGCTCCAGATGTCTAACTTTTGGATTTAGAAAATTGTGTTATAAAATGATGGAGGAATGATAAGACTTTGTTCTTTTTGGCTTGTGCTCTCTTGATACATATAAAATTTAGTATCCCCTGTTGCTTAAACTAAACATTGAAAGTAAATACAGACAACTTTGTTTTAATAATCTTAATTTTTCTTTATATTTGGACAAGAATTTTTACTGTAGTCCATGTTAATGCAAACTTAGATGGCTTCTTTTGACAATCCTTCTTTGCTGTTTTCCTCCTGTCACATAATACATTTTGCTTCTAAGTTGTAATTCATGGGTTGTTTCATTAGTTCAAGTTCAGAATGAAGCCATTCTTTATTTTCAGTAGATGATGAAATCAATTTTGTCTTCAAATTTATTTTCTTGGTTAGATAATCAGCACAGGAACCACAAGTATCAGACCTTGTGTAGCTCAGAAAGATCATAGCAGCACGAAGGGTGCATGCTACAGAGACTTTAGGGAACACTGTAGAGACGTTCTGAATTAGCACAAAAGTGAATTGAGAAGATATTGACACACTGCTTCACTCACACTGTTTTTTCACAGGACAGGTTTCAAGAGCTTTTGCTCTTATCATCAGCTGGAACTTGACTAGTGCAAATTGTAGTGGTTTCCTCTTTCTCCGTATCGTCGATAGATGACATGATGTACTTGTCAAAGATGTCCAGTGGTGGAGTTTCAAAATTCATGACTCTATGACAATTTTTGTTAATGAAGACCTTTTCCCATATGAAAAGGTCTATGGGGTGATTAATATATTTTATTAAAGATGTTTCCAAGTTGATGTCATGTCTAGTATTCAAAAAATGAAAAGCCAATGCTGATTTTTCTGTTTCACCGTTTTTAATGTTTCTTATATATTCTTTAGTTCTGATGTCAAGTTTATACTTTGAGGGACGTTTTGAATTGTTGCATTTATATAAAAGAAAGGCTGATTATATGTTAACACTGAGCTAATGATTTGGTAAAAATAAAGCAGTTTTGAGGCAAACTTTGTGGTCTTTTGTCACAATATTAAGTATTTCCAATACACCCTTCTTCCTTAGTGGGTCTTTGTGAATTTGGATTATGGGAAGCTATACTTACCTTGCATGCCATCTCTGACCCTCATTGGCTTTTCCATACCACCAAAGCAGCTATAAGAACAAGTGAAAGTAAAGGGCAGGGAGCAGTGCTGTAAGGTGAGCTGTTGAGTGAATCTCCCATGAGACCATCAGTCGGATTTGGCTCATCTAGGCACTCAAATTCGCAGCAGCGTTCTCCTGCTCGAAATCTTTTGCAGTACTGTGAAGCAAAATAACATGATAACTGTTCAAACAAATTGTAAGAAAATTACTCTGAAAGTGCTCTTTAGGACTAGCTCCTCTTTTGAATGCACTTGAGCTGCCCATTTGCAGTTCATAAGGCTAAACTCTAAACTCTGTTCTCAAAATGTGTAAATAACAGTTTTAATTAAAAATGCATTAATAAATCACTACAACTGAATGAGGTATTCAATTTCAGATTGACAGAAAGTTAATTGTGAGGCTAATTTTATAATCTGGACTAGATCATTTTGTTTAGATTAATATGTAATTGTCATCTAGAAAATCAGAATAAAAATAAGAAAGTGGTTGGATTATCAATGAAAAAGAAATCACCTGCTTAAAGTATAATAGTTATTTCTATAAAATTGATAGATTGTAACAGTAAAACTCTTATTGAACTATTTTCTATATACAGAATTCTTATTTTGTTAACAATTTTAGGTAAAAGACTACACTCACCGGTTTTGTATCATTGTTTCAAGAAGTTAAATCTGGTGTATAGACTACATTTCTTTGAAATTGTACCTGAACAAGGAACCTACTTCAGCTTTTCAAATTTGAGAGTAATGTATGGAATTTTGGTGATAAAATATATAAAATGCAATATAAATGTAGCTCATAAATTTATATCCTTATATTTATGAGTAAACAATAGTACATTAAAAAAGTATAAGTTTGCTAAACATCGCCTTCTGGTTTATTAAGGATTTTAGTCTACTGTTTTGCAGTAAAGAAATGTCACTCATAAATTACAGTACAGACACATGCTGGTTAGCTTGAGTATAATTCACGCAAATAAATATACATGCTTGACTGACTTGTATATCTTTATATGATTTAACTGATGGATATCCTCTTTTCTGGGATATATGGTAATACTAAGTGTACATCTTAGTTAAAACTGCTAGCAAAAAATCAAAATGAAAATACAATTAAAACAGAAACATTAGTAATATTTTAGCTGCACAACATCTGAAGCAGAAGCAATAATAACTGCAATCTACAGAAGCAAAGCTTTTGGAACAATTATTCTAATCATTATGTTGAAAGCAAAAAGTATAAATCCTTGATTAATCAAATTATATGAGATGGGAGCTACTATTTAAATCTAAAGCAGGGGAAATATTCATTAAAATTGATGTTTGATTATACTCAGTACTGCTATTTTAAATATGAGCATTAGTCTAAGATGTATGACAAACTTAAATCTTGTTACTAAGAGATTAGTGCTCCATAGAAATACTCTCATCATGCAGCCTACATGCTGGATCATCATTACATTCATATTGTCATTTAAGGGTATAATATCATTACAGAGCTGGAAGAAAAATGCTTACATGTTTTTCGGGTTTAAAGATCAAAATTTGTATTATTGAACATTTGTATACTTCATATTTTCAAACTAATTTAAAGTAAACTTCTGTCACAAGGACTTTGGTGGACCAATACCTACATAATGGCCTCTGATACTGTGCCTTTATCAGCAAAGGACATCTCAGGCAGAATGCACAGTGGATGTGGTACTCGTTTTTGATCATCATACTGCCATCCGCTGCTGATTAAACAGTTTATGAGACTAGAGTTGATACCTCTCTGTCAAATATCTCCTCAATTGGTCCTTAAGCATTTCATGATGCTAAGTATATCCCATACAAAACAAGGAAAACAACTCTCATGCCAGTAATGGAAACTGAACAGTTTCTCTTACATCAAAAGCAACCATCCTAGTGCTCCATTAAGGAGATATGCCATATTTGAACCAGCTGCTAAAAATAGATATGTAGATGATTACATAAATAATTATTTAAATGTTAAAATGGATATCTATATATTATTTTAAACAGATCTTACCTCATATATATTGAGATTTAACTGTATTGGAACACCACAGTGAAGCGAAAAATTATTAATTTTTAGATGAGTCGTATATGTGCAATACATCTGCTTCACTTTCGTACCTATAGGTACGAAATAGGTACGAAAGTGAAGCAGATGTATTACACATATACGACTCATCTAAAAATTAATAGATCTTACCTCCTTTTATTATAGTGTGCTTTATGAAGCTTTCACCATTCATTTACTACATCAATACAATTATATTTGCATGATATGGAATTTTCAAGTAAGGAAAATACATATATAGGCAAAAACGAGAATTACATTATTTTAGAAAGAAAATGATTAAAGTCTATGTTATTAGTACCAAAGTATAATGAAATACAACATATCAGTTATAAATAATATAAAATAAGACCTGAAACTTTCCTGGCAACAAATATATTCAAGATGTTCTTGGACTTCAAGCCAGGTGTAAAGGGGTGAGCATCTCTCCCATCATCAGAATCATCTTTCACCTTGAATGAAGCCGAGAAAATCTTGAATATATAAATAACATTTCCACTCTTTCGTATGTTCCACTGCTTAATCAATTTCAATATTTTTAATATTTCCTTAACACTACTATTTGTCTTTGAAGTGTTCCTCTACTGAATAATAACATTTTTTTAACATATATATCATCAGACCAATTTTTAACTTTGTAAGGGAAGTAATTTGTTTTATTCCAGTAGGAATGTGTATTCCATTAAATATGAAACTGTACTCATACATTTTTTTTTATGAGCTGTTCCTTGTATAATTGTCATGTATATCACAGTTTTTACTGAATTTATCTAATTTTTTTTTTTTTTTTTTGTTCTTATGCTATTATTTAAAAGTGGTAAATACTGGGTAATGGTATAATTTATAACTCTTTAAACCAATCTTTGCAGCTGTCAATTCTCTTAAAATTCAGCATTATTCTAAATACAGTTTTTTATACTTTGAATACTCTGATCATTCCATTACTATTTTTCCTTATTGTTATCCTATATGTAATGGTGACTGAAGTGATCTTAAACAAGCATGGAATTAACAAATGAACATTTCAACATTATCATATGAAGAAAACAAAAATTTCTACATTTTTTACATTTTTTGACCAATGTTGAAATGAGCTGACAAATTATTTGAATCTTTTCTCTCTACTTATGTGTTATTTATAGCATTCCCTTGGATGATTTGGTCCTGCTTGGAATTGTGCTGCCCTGTGTACTTCTGGTTAAATGTATTACATCATTTATGATGCAGATTTAATTACATGTTCATCATCATTGATGATGAAGCTGTTTTACCCGGAGTTTAATTCCAATGGTTTTCTTGACATGTTAAAAAAATTTCATCTCCTCTTTTATGTTGCAATTTGAAGATCAGCTTGTTTGTATAATTGAATTTGAAGTTCCTTCAGTGTTTTTTCATTGTGATTTTCAGATTTTCATTTCCTTTCTTTATGTATATTGTCTCACTGTTTTGGCAATCAATTTGGTTGATTAGTATAACTCTTTTTCTTGGTGTACTACTTTTGAGTGCACAGTTCAATAGATTTCTGATGCCATAATTATTTTATAGTGCTAATTAAATGTCAAATTTCTTAAAAATGTTCTCAAATTTTTGATAAAATTTTGAATAAAGGAAAATTTAGTGTATCTTAATTTTGGTCTCTCCAAATTTTCTTTTTTTCTCTTCTGGGATCTGTGTTTGTTAATTAGTTTGTCAGTGACGTTTGTGTTGAACATCAGCAACCTGATGTATGTAAATATATTCCTGTTTATATTCTAACATGTTAGAAGGAATGACTCAATCAGTAAGTGTGGCTGTGGAATATGGCATTCTCATGTGAAGTTGACTTGAACTATTTACTATTTGTCTACATGTGTTGGTTTTTATGAAAATGCCAAATTCTAATTTTGTTTGATTCCTCTTGGCCAATGTCCAAAATTGGTAAGAGTCCTTGTTTCTCTACTTCCACTGTGAATGTTATAGACCTTTCTTGTAGGTCTAGGAATTTCACTGCATCTTCAATCAATTTTGTTTGTATGATGGTGGGACATCATCAGCATATCTCTGTTGGCACCAAAAAATATGTGGAAATGCCTTGGTGTTGTGAGTTTTGAAATTGCTTATATAGATTAGTTCAGGAAAGGTAAAAGGGCTTGCCTTAGGCTATGTCTGCAGTTTGATGGTAATGTTTGGTAATGATTTTTGTACTACATCACTTATTGGTTTTATATGTTCCATGAGGAACATCATTTTGACTCAGGATGGAAGCTTTAGCTCCTAAACGTGTAAAAATAACTGGTTCAGTATAAAAATTGGCTCAGTAATAACTAAAGTTAATGCACAAACTAACACGAAGTCTGACATATAAAAATTCTAAAAAAATTATTTATTTATGTGTTTATTTTATTATTATTTATGCATAAAATTAAAGAGTTAGCAAAATAATTACCTCTTAGTTTGGCATATCTTATCTCTTAACTTATTAAAGTTTAAATTCTAGTACTGCCTATTGAGCTTTGTTGATTTTGAGTATATTTTACTGAAAAATTCCATTAAAGCAGTTCTAGTCTAAAAGCAAAAATCATTATCTACTGCAAAGTAAACCATCACTTAGAACACAAGTAAGTCAAGGCAATCCCTATCCAATAAACAAGCATGCTCGCATGTAAAAAGCTATATTGTTTTGACGTAGTTACGCCTTAACCTTCAGACCTTGGAAGCCTCACACACCCCAAGCAATCCTATACACAGAGGTCAAAGGGACAAAAGATCAACATATGGTTTCCTGGGTGCCTTGGGGAAAATAAGGTATAAGTCAGACTTACAACAGTTTCCGGAAATACTGTATAATTAAATAATAAACTTGACATTGCATGTCTTGCTATGTTACAGGATGAAAATTTGGAAGTAAACCAAATTGTTATAAAGTTGAAACTGTGTGGTTTGTCCCTATTCAAGGATGGACTATCTGCAATTTCTGCACTAGCCATTGTGCCATAAATGTTAGTTAAGTTTTTTATAAGCTGACTATGATTAAGAAGGATACATGCTATTGGTTGTTATATGGAGAGAGAGAAGATGAAATGGTGTAAATAAAGATTAGTACCAGTGTGCAAATATGTGTTCATCTTTTACACAAATACTCCTTGACATGCAAATTTAAATTATGAAAAAGATGAAACATGGCACACGTGATATGCAACTTGAGGTACAAGAAAGTGTTTATGCAAAACTGTTAACATTAAAATATATAGAAAGAAGGATAATGAATTCAAAAGGGTGAAAGTGCTGTAGTGGGAATAAAAATTTATAAGTACTGGGAGAAAGCATATGTCAGCTCAAAAGCCAAAGAAAGTACAATAAAATAATAATTTGGTTATGAAGCTGAACACCTTTCAAATGAAATTATGGACAAAGAAGGATGAAGACAGAGAGAGAGAGAGAGAGAGAGAGAGAGAGAGAGAGAGAGAGAGAGAGAGAGAGAGAGAGAGAGAGAGAGAGAGAGAGAGAGAGAGAGAGAGAGAGAGCTGTGATTGACTCAGATGTCGATATAATGTTCAACTTGATTAATGACAGCACAATAATGGTAATGTAAACAATGATAGTAATAATAATAATAATTGGTACATGATCTAAAAAGCTGTTTCAAACCAGAATTCACATAGAAAAGAAATAAATGTGAAAATAAACACTATTATCATGGAGACTATGGATTATGATCAGAAAATAAATGTGAAAATAAACACTAAATAAACACTATTATCATGGAAACTATGGATTATGATCAGAAAATAAAAATCTACTCCTTCAAGAAACTGGAAAGGACCCAAAGGCCAAGATCACCAAAATAACCACGAGTCTTATAAAAAAACTCCAACTTAACTGCTGAAGCCCAGAAAAATACCATTCCACATGGGGCTGCTCCACCTAGACTTTACAGACTGCCAAAGATTCACAAATCTGAAGTGCACTCTGGTACATTATGAGTGCCATAGGCTCACTTACTTACCTGCTTGCCAAATATGTTACCACTCTACTGAATCCACTGGAGGACTCCTCTCCACATCACATTAAAAATTCCAGCCACTTTATTCCGAAAATTTTTGTGTTAAGGTTGGACTACGAGGGTATCTTGGTGAGCTTTGATGTTGAATTTCTGTTCACTAGAGTGCTGCTAGAGTACCCAGGAGATCCAGGAGATATCACTCAGCTTTTCAGGCATACATTCACTTCCATATATTTCAACTACAATGACCAGTTCTTCGAGCAGACACGCTGAAGCCTTGTTTAAAATAAACCTAATCATTCATGATATGGACAAAGGAACTAACCTAAACACAGATTTTGAATGGGAAGGTATGAAAATCTTGATGGGGTGGTATGCAATATGTGATATGTCAAGAGAAGGATTGAAAAAAGTAAATTGAAAATACTTTAGTGAATCCAAAATTCTGTGACCCAAAGAAAGCTCATCAAAATATTTTTACATCTTTCGAGGGTGTTTTGATGTTAATTTTTAAGCAATGCCCCAAGCTTTTGTTAGATCTTTAGCTTCTTCTACTTAAGTTTCGCAATTGTTTCTTAAGCTGACTAAGTTTTCTCTTGGAGTTCTGTAGAATTTGAGAGGTTGTATATAGATCAGCCATAGGAGACTGCAGTAGTTTGGAAATTAGGTTTATGTTTTCCAAAATCTTGTATTAAAATATAAGCAGCATGGCAAAATTAAAACTTTCAATATTTTTCCTCAAATTTTAAGCTTTGTCCCTCTCTGCATTCTTGTTACTCTTCAAACTTATATGGGATAAATATTGTAAAATGTGTATGAACTTTCGTTTGATTGATAACAAGGAATCAAATCTGGAAATGCATATAGTTGGGCACAGTTTCCTCAAATTAGTTCTAAGCCTCCTACATCTACTGACTGCTAAGTGTTTATTTACTTGTTGCCATCAAACCAAGAATTACTAAAGAAAATACACCTGGCTTGAAGCCTGAGAGCATCTAGAATACCTTCGTTGTCAGGAAAGCTTTAGATCTTATGTTATGCTCCACAAGTTTCATGTACTTTTATTTCCTTGCTTAGGCATTGAATCTGAATTTCAAGTAGGAGAATAGCACAACCAAACTCATTCAACTTTCCGACTTGTTTTAGTGTAATTATAATAATAATCACGGCCAAACAATGTTTTTGGTCTTAGCTTCTGTAGAGAAAGGAACCTGAGATTTGCATGGCAGGTTATTTATAATTTTTATCGTAGTTTCATGATTCAGCATACCTTGGAATAACCCTCTGTCAGTGCTAAAGAGAGTATTTTGCTGATGATGTTCTAGTTGAGAAGAAGTGCCTATTATTGTTGTTAGGTGGTGAATCGGTATACATTGTTGGCAGTTCACATTCTCTAGAACTTTCTCCTGGTTCATTTTCACAACTAGTGTTGTGAATTTTTAAATTGATAAATTCTTCTTCCATTTCATTTTTAGAAATAGTAATGGTAGCAGATCCATATTCTACTTCTGTACCACCAACATGTTCCCTTATTTTATTTTTATAATACATTTTATTGCACATCATTGTAGGTGGATGGTGGTGGATAGCTTGCCACTGAAATACTGTATTTATTTTGATTACCTTTTAATTTTCTCTTTTATATGACCTGTTTTTCAACACTGTTGTTTTAAAGTTAACACAGTTGTTTAAAAGTAGTCTTTAAGAAGGCTATAAACTAGCAAATAGAAAAAATAATCATATTAATCCAAGCACAGCTTAGTTAAGCAGTAAATAAATGTAAGTGTTAAATATGCAATGGCAATGTTAGAGTCCAGTCACTTATCTACTTGCAGTTTTCTTGCAGTGTCACACAACATTGCATCACACACATAAACCGAATGAGTTGTTGACTTAGAGAAATTGTGGTTGCTTATAGTGTTGTGAGCATCAGTGAAATTCATGGAAAGCAATACTACTCACTGGTGATACACACAAGCAACAAGAATACGCATTCTTGTGGTTCTGCACTCTTTATTGCATGAAGAGGTATGCACCTAGCAATTGTTAAAATAACAGTCCATGATGACCAAACACTAATAACTGTTTTTCCTAAATAAAGAATATACACTCACTAAATGCAAAATGCACATAGATGGAATAAAATAATTACCTGTCAATATTCTGGTAAGTCAGCTATTTACTCAAGTAAACTTCTATTCATGATTCCTCAGATATCATTAAAAAACTATAAACTAAACAATTAATTTATGTTTATATCTTATTACCAAATTCTGAAATAATGCAATTTATTGCTAATGGAAAAGAGTCTCGTGTAGGTAATAGTCATATATACTATGCAGCTTCATCAGCTTTTATAACACTGTACTGAATAAAATACCATGCTTTAATGAACTTTTCTATATGATTCTAAATGCTTTTGAGGACATACATACTTGAGGACATAAGCTTGTTTCAGACATTTAAGCAAGAAAGAGTAGGAAATGCATGCAATCACATTTATTGTCAAAAAATCAATGAATTTCTCCAAAACAGACAAATACGAAGAAAATGTTGGTCACTATTATGTTATATGTACAGATAATGCAAAGCCTTACCAATGCAACTATACTCTAAAGCCCTTTGCACCCATTAAAATTACACAGAACCAGTTTTTAATTAAAATGTATTACATTAAGTCTCTTTTAATGTAAGATTTCCAATCATATTAATCTAAATATGAAACATTATTTATTTATTAGTGCCAAGAGGTTACAATCATAGAATAACTGGACATTCAGCCCAGGCTCTTTGCTAGTCATATCCAGTCACAAACACTGTACAATAATTGTTAATTAACAATCAACAAACAAAAGATAGTCAATGTATCATTCCTACCACCTGATCTCTCTATTACTAAACTTGGCCGCTATCTACCACATACTCCTATTCACTTAACTGACCATACCCATTTCTTCTTCACTCTGAACAAAAACTCACCTAAGTTACAAATCTAGGATCGATTACAGAATATTCTTCTCATTACTAATGATTTTGCCAGTTTTAACCATCTATTCTGGATCAACTCTTTCCTCCATATGTCTGTACCCGTACATTCTAATAAAATATGGATTGCATCCTCCCTGCCCTTATATATAGCACAGACACCTTTCTCTATTCCTCCTTGGTAACCTTTCAATCTCCAGACTCCTAATTTAAACCATGCAATACCTTCTCTTTGCTCCTTACTACACCCCTCAATATATATGTTCTTCCCATCATTACTTCCAATTCTGTATAAAATTTTAATGAAGTTCTTTTCTCCACCATGGCCCATAAAATTTGTCTATCCATATCCTCCAATTGACATCTAACTACTCTCCAGAACCCTGCCATCATATTCTCTCTTCCTATCCATACATCTGCCATACCATTAACTATAAGCTGATGTCTTATTTGGCCCATCCAGCTCTTTGGGTGAATGCACTTCTCATGAATATCTAAGTAATCTTTCATAATATGCCCCTGCGGTAGCCAATTAATACTAAACTAATATTTTAAGACTTTTTCCATAATCAACCCTGGTACACTTACTTTACCTAATTCTAACATAGCTCCTTCACCGGCCATATTATATGGAACTCTTAAGATCATCTTACAAAACATTCTCAGTATCCTATCCGTCTTTTCCCAACTTTCCCCTGCACCCCATATCTCAATACCATACATCCATCTTGACTCTACTAAAGCTTTATACATATGTTCCAAACATGTTACATTTATTGTTGGTGCTATGTACAACCAATTTTCCTTTCACCAAGGCCATTTCTTTATGCTTCCCCCACCCTCCTGTGCTGTTAAGCTTTAAGCCCAAATAAATAAAATCCCTCATAATTTGAATTTCCTTACCTTTAAATAGCCATCGCTGATCTTTTCTTAATTTGCTACCTTGTTTAAATACAATAATCTTGTCTTATCAATGTTGACTTTAAGGCCCCACTCATTACAATACCTTTCGATCTCATTTATCGAGTTCCTTAGACCTATCACTGTATAGGAATTCACCAACACATCATCTGCATATAACAGCCCTGGGATTTTTCTATTTTTAATTATTGGCATATGCTTATTAACTGCCTTCACTCTCTCTAACACATCATCTATAAATAAACTAAACAATATAGGGCTCAATTTACAACTCTGCCAAAGACCTCTATCTTGTTCCAATAAAACATTAATAATCCTTTGTAATTACCAAGTAGGGATTTGTACCAGAAGCAAAGATATTTTGGTCAGTTATGTAGAGGCCATAACAATGTCAGTCACTAGTATGGTCAGTGTTTCTAAAAAAGAAATGTAACTGTCACAAGGCTAATTGTAGTGATGAGAACAATTAGAGTAGGATGCTTTGTAAATTGACTCAAATTGTTCATGGCATGGGAACAGTTGCATCACAGATAAAGATTTGCCCTCTTCTCTGTCATCAAAACTAACAGCAAGTAGGAGTTAATTTCATCACAGGAGCATAACAATATTCTGTAAGCTGCTAACAGATAGTGCTCCAAATAATGCACAAGGCAACAGTGACAATAACTTAGAGCTGTACCAGCACAGAAAAAACAAGAGAAGCATTTTATGTAAAGAAACTACACATACAAGAACTATTTCTTACATTTAGAGGAGAAACTTATTTTAAAATTAAACTATTAAGAAGTAAGTAGTACAAAGTGCTTATGTTTTTCATTATTTTTTAACTGGAGGTTTATACTAAATTGAAAACTGTAGGTTACTACATTATTCACTCAAATTGGTATAGGAATAACTGAATACTCAAAGATACATTTGCTATAGGTTCAGGTATTTACTGTCATCAGTGCTGTAAAATATAGCCCATTCTTATCTGAACAAAAACATTAAATTTTGCACTACATTCTTTTAAATCCATTTGAAATGATGTATTTATTTAATACTGTTTATTTTAATCTGATCATCTTAAGTTATAATACTGCCATTTAGGAGAATATTAATAATAATATTTATGAATTGCTCTCTTTTGTAAAAATAACTGTTGTATTATCCATTTCCACACTCCTTGTGAAGGTTGTATACAAATGTCAAGGTTCTCTCACGTGTAATTTTTTTTTTTTAAAAAAAGCTCCTATTTTGAATAGAAAATACATGTACCACATCTTACCCCATATATGGGAAAACATAGAGAAATAGTTCAAACTACTTAAGTTCTTGATAGAGTCAACATGAAAAATTTAATGCCATGGCCGGGATTTGAATCAGGGATCTTCTGGTTTTCATGCAGTCATTCTCACCCATTGAGCTACCATGGCCAACGTGCTGTCCTGACATTAAATTCTCCATTTGACTCGTATATTTCCCCAGTAAACCACTAGGGGCTCTCGCATTCGAGATACTCCGTTTGTGGCAACTTATTATCGTAAGTACTTGAGTCCCAGACTTCATCCTGGACGGAAACCAGGTAAGCCGTGGTTCAAATTCCAGCCATGGCGTTGGATTTTTCATGTTGACTCTACCAAAAATCTTAGCCTATATATGGCTTGTGTGAAGAAATGATTACTTTCCATCAATTAACTAAAATACTTAAGTTCTTGTTTTTTTTTGTTTTAGGTATGCTAATTATGTAGGTAAGATATTAATAAAATAAAACTTGAAAATAATAGCATAAGTAAATGCCTTTCTCTGTTCATTCCATGTCACTAAACGTTAAGTACCCCATCTTACTTGACCTTGTTTCTCTGTAACTTTAAAATGAATTTATTATTATTATTATTATTATTATTATTATTATTATTATTATTATTATTATTATTATTATTATTATTATTATTATTATTATTATTATTATTATTATTATTATTATTATTATTATTATTATTATTATTATTATTATTATTATTATTATTATTATTATTATTATTATTATTATTATTATTATTATTATTATTATTATTATTATTATTATTATTATTATTATTATTATTATTATTATTATTATTATTATTATTATTATTATTATTATTATTATTATTATTATTATTATTATTATTATTATTATTATTATTATTATTATTATTATTATTATTATTATTATTATTATTATTATTATTATTATTATTATTATTATTATTATTATTATTATTATTATTATTATTATTATTATTATTATTATTATTATTATTATTATTATTATTATTATTATTATTATTATTATTATTATTATTATTATTATTATTATTATTATTATTATTATTATTATTATTATTATTATTATTATTATTATTATTATTATTATTTTACTCCTTTACGAGTGCCATATACCTACATCTTTTAACAACAAACATCATAGAGTCACAGTTGTAAACGATTCATAATTCCTAAGTAATTTTCCTTTTCAGCATCTCCCCTATTAATTACTGTAGTTTTGTCGTTGATTTTCCTCATTTTTTCTTGTGATAATCTATTCACATTCAAATATTTGCCATTTATTTCTTTCCATTATATTCTGATTCGTCATTTTATAAAATCTTAAAATCATTTTAAAATAAGTGCAATTAATTTGTTTATATCTGAGGTAGAAACATTTTTCTTTGCGAGTGTATGGCCAGTTCTAAAATTATTCATATGCAAAATGCCCAAACGACGACCACGTAACAACTTCCAACTTAGTTATGGGTGTAGGAAAATGTACATAATACAAAGACGTAAGAGCAGAGTGATTGATGGCATGAAGGTTTATTTATTATCTTTAATCGCCTACGCGTTTTGCTGCGCATTCTTATGAAATAGGTCAAGTTGTCCAGGGGGCGCTGAGAGGACCTCATCGTGCACGTCAGTATACTTGAAGCTTCTCGGAGTGCAGATATGATCGGGATGCGGCTTGAATGACAGTGTGCATACACAAAATGCCATTTCGTTAAAGGAATCACTTATAGTGCGAAAACTGTTTTATTCCAAACCCGCGCACTGAGTTTAACAGCTCGACAGTACTAGCAGACAATATAAGAATCCAGGTACAAATATTTTTGACAGTGCCATAAACAAAAGATATTTGAGTACCAAGCCACATTCTCCAGACATAAATTCTCATAGTAGCATTGTATTCGGTTTAATTATATCGTAATAAAAACACCAAACTCGGGCAATCCCTAAAGTTGCGTCAATTCTTTTGTTCGCCTGAACATTGTTATCAAAGAATCTAAGCGGGGCTGTTATTTTATTACTTCATGCTCTTTGAGTTTGTCGCATATACCGTTTTCCAGGAGAAACTAGTTATGTTTCACCTAATTAAGATATTGTTAAACAGATTTGCATAAATTAAACATATCTACAAAATAATACTAATTTCAATAGTTGAACATGAATTAGACCAGTTTTTCAGCAGATTGCATTAAGTGTTTTAACTTCCCTGTATCATATATAGTTAAAATATAGCCATAAGAATATAAGTGTCAGTGATAAGGACCGGGAATTACATAGAGAGGGCACCACTGGTCCAGTTTGGCGGATAGCATCATATAGTTTAACGCTAGACTAGCTTGTATCCATAGTTACAGATCAATAGCTTGTTTAGTTTTTGAATGACAGCGTTTTAAACAACACATTTCACGAAAATGGAGGATTTGAAAAACGAGCAGTGATCATATACTTCCATTTGAAAGGCTTAACGCCTAAAGAAATCAAGAAGGAAATGGGCAGTACGTTGAAAGACTCTGCCCCTTCATATAAAATGATTAAAAGGTGGGTCGCAGAGTTTAAAATGGGACATACGAGCACTAGTGATGAGCCTCGCCCTGGACGCCCTGTGGAAGTCACAATTCCATAGATTATTGAAACAATTCAACGTTTAGTACTGGAAGAACCGCAAATTAAAGTTGTTTGACATAGCAGAGGCTGTAAACATATCAAAATAACGTGCAGATAATATTTTAAGTAATGTTTTGGGCTTTCACAAGGTCTCTGCAAAATGGTTGCGCGTTTGTTGACACCTGATCAAAAGTTACAGCCATGAATTAAGCTTGGATACATCACTACACTCCAGAAAGTAAATCACAGCCAAAGCAGTGAATTGCGCCAGGTGAACCAACTCCAAAAAAGACAGTCAATTTTGTCAGCTAAAAGGTTATGGCGAGATTTTCTGGAATGCACAGGGAATTATTTTTAATGACTACCTGGAAAAAGGCAAAAGTATCACTGGTGAATACTACTACTTTAAGTTTGACTGATGAGGTGAAAAGAAAAAAACTCATTTGGCACAGAAAAAATCTTGTTTCTTCACGACAATGCTCTAGCCCATCGTTCAGTCATTGCAGTGGGGATAATGTGCAAATTAAAGTTCGATTGCTTGAACATCCACCCTGTTTGCCAGATCTGGCACCCAGTGACTACCACCTGTTACCAAACCTCAAAAAATTTCTTTGAGGACGAAGATTTCACATCAACGAGGAGGTGATTGAATTGGTAAACAGCTATTTGGCGGACCATGATAAATTGCACTACAGAGCTGGTTTAATTAAATTAGAACACAGATATAACAAATGTATTAGCCTTTCTGGAATGTTGAGAAACAAGGAAGGAAACGTTAATGTTTTTTTTTTTTTTTCATAGTGAGGCCAGGGACTTACCAGCCGACCCTCGTACATGACCAGACAATGTCCGCAATCATGTGTACTCATCTAGAAATCGTAAAAAGACAACACTTAACACCCGTTTATTACTGAGTTGTACTCGCCACAGCAGTCCAGTTTACAGAGTTTTAAACTAAAAGTGGTTATAAATGACTATATTGTTTGTTTTTGCTGATCAACACGACAAGGCATCTAACAGTAGCCCGGCATTTTCGTCTCTTTTCAGAGGCTCTAGTAGCACTCTTTTTCTGTTCCCCAATTTCTCGATGGTGACTTCCCCACTTTTGCCGGAAGGGTAAAAAAAGGGAAGAAACGGAAATGAAAATGCAAGAACTAAAATTCGAATGACATACAGAGACCCATTTCTCTGCATTCATTCAACAGTTTCTCTAAGCCTTCTTTGTAAACAGGACACTTTTTGCCAAAAAGTTTATATAAGTCCACTAGAAACATCTCCGAGCTCCCAGTTCTACTTCAAGCTAGACTTTATTTTTCAATTCCTCCATCCAGTAATAAATTCCCTTCCTTTGTCCTCACATATGTAGTTTACAACAGCATTTTGTGAACTTTGTAGTTTGGTAGATGTACGTACAATCAATTTTTCCCGGGCTTTATGCATACGGATGGGAGCAACACCTTTGGAGAATTAACAAGAGGGGTTTGATCTATACTTCTCCTGAATTAATAGGGCCTCTTGATTTTCATTCGATCTGGCAGTGATCTTCGGTACTTTGACTTCCCAAAGAGACAGAAAGCAAGGAAATTCTCTAAATACGCCTGCAAATCTGTCACCATTCCATTTATCTTCAGATACTCCATTGGTGTTGTTGGATTGCCATATACTTTGGAACCATTTTAATATTTTCTTGGCTTTCTTATAAATACACAAAAACGGTAATCGGCACGGTTGACATCATACATACTGAGAAGGACTGCTTTTTATACTTTTCTATAAATAACGAATAAAATGCCTCTATTTTGATGTGCTTGGTTGTATCAGTTTCTCAGAGAGATTGTGAATGCCATTAAACAGACCACTGGGGCCTTCCGAAGGTTATATTCACAAATATAAGAGGGGAGCAGGTTTGCATGGTATAGCATGCATTTGGAGACTGACCTAAAAGGAAACTAAAACAGGCCCACTGTTTAGGGTGAGTGAGTGTGCGGTGTTTTAGGGCCCGTCGACAACAAGATCATTTGGGCCCGACTACCACTGTTTAGGTGACGTTCAAGTTGAACGTTAAGGAAAAAGAAACTGGAGAAAGAAATGGGTTAAGTAAGATCGTACACAGCTATAAATACACTTTAGATATAAATCTAAAACTAGGATGTTAGGAGTACAGTTTATCTAGATAAAAATACTGGTACTACAATTTAAATACTGATGTTATACTTTTGAATTGAGATTTACAAATGGACTGGTGGATTATTTCCACTGGAGCACACACACACACACACACACACACACACACACACACACACACACACACACACACACAAAGACGGATGAATGCAAGTTGTGCAACAGCTCTGGTCTAAATCATGCGACTTAACTATCGCATAGTGAGCAAGAAAAATGAAAGAAATAATGTACTATCTCTGTCCCTGTCTCTCTCTCTCTCTCTCTCTCTCTCTCTCTCTCTCTCTCTCTCTCTCTCTCTCTCTCTCTCTCTCTCTCTCTCTCTCTGTCTCTGTCCTCAGTGACTACAATCCCTTGGTATATTTATGTTTCAAGTTCTTTAACGGGCTAGGGAATACTGGATGCTGAATGAGCAAAATGTTTTAAATATAGTCATATGGGCCGGGGATCCCTAGAGCTTAGAATTAAGCAACTTTCATATTTTCAAGATAAGGAAAAGCTGGGGGGGGGGGGGGACATCCAAGTAATTCAGCCTAACCAAAGTTAGAACTCGGAATCTCTTGAATGTAATACACCTTCGTGTATGCTCCCTACTTTAGGTATTAATCAGTTACATATGCGTGAGACCTACGAAGATTAAGCTCCAAACAAATAAAAATTGCAAGAATGGGGCAGAACAGGAACATGTTGCTTCTAAGGTGAAGGAGAAATTATTTTGTGATTAACACACGTTCCTCTGAGTCAGCCAATGGAGGCTGTGGTATCTTATAGGACCAATAACTTCAGGGAGACAAATTACCAAGTCAGCATGATTGGTTACTAGAACCCTAAGGCAGTAGTTTGTGTCATTCACATAGCAATTTCTCCCTTCTTATAGTCTTGGAGACAACCAGCAGACACGTAATAAGCTTTCACTGGAGGTTTTACGTTAAGAACACTAGTAGACAAAATCGGAGTGTTCTCCATTAAAAGAGACAAAATTTACTATTCTTTTAAGCTTTATGTGACGATTTCAAGTCTGTTTAGAGGATGTTTTCAACACAGGGAGACCAATTGAATGAAAGGCTGCATCTATATTTGCTGTATTTCTAGTACTGGAGCATTCTAAAGTATTAAAACAACACATAACTAATGAAATTTAAATTCAATAAAATATATTGTTTACAAAATTTACCCCATTAATATTTTCTTTTGAGCTTTCAGAAATAGCACCACAACATAGCTGATGGATTTACTAGAGGCATATTTCTACTGCTGCATAATATGAAAGAAAACGTCACTAATATTTATCTTCACTGCCTACCATTTTCGAAGGAAAGTAAGCATTGCAACTTACACAGATATATTGTAGTTAACACCTCCGGGAGGAAAAGATGAATAAAAGGAGGTTAGAGTCCACACACAGGACAGGCCACTGAGACGCGCGGAGGTGCTTAACAGTTCCAGGCTCGAAGACACCTCGCTGCATAGGCCGTATAGTAATATTTCATTTAAGCAAGCTTTCGAGCCATCTGTCCAAAACTAGGAAGCCAAGAAACCTAAAGCGAGTAAAGATATTAAAAAAATGATGCTACTCGACAAAAGCAGAACATAAGTGTATTATTTTTTGGGGTAGTCCCCCTGTCGTTTAACACACTTCCTGCAGTCACGGGTAATGCACGGATACCTCTAAAAAATTATTTTGGATGTGTGCGCAGCCACTCGTGCACTGCCTGATCCAGCTGTTCTACAGAACGAAATGTCTTTCCTTGCATCACTTCTTTGAGTGATCCATACATGTGGTAATCACTCAGTGCGAGATCTGGGAGCACGATAGATGTGGAAGAATATCAGCAGGTTATTAATGGTTACAACTACTGCAAGGGCAGTATGGGGCATACTGCAGAATAAATGATGTGCTGAGCCATTATAAATGTTCAGATTTGCGCCTATTTCATCTACCGTTGCACGATGATTTTCCGACACAGCAACTTCAACTACTGTGGTAGACTCTGGGTCACAACGCAGTGTGTTTGACCCACGTATAAGCACGTTTGTCACAAAAATTACCCATTTTCGAACTTTCACTCCACTCGTACGTTTACTACACTGATAGACCTGGACTCCCATACTGGACCTTCATTCGTCGATGGATTTCAAATGGTTTCGCACATTCACTGCTCACAAAATATTGACAGAATCACACAGAATGTTGTTCTTCTTGCATGTTCGCAAGCGGGACAGTCATTTTGAACTGGTATTATGGCCGCGTTCGTTTTTCTGCAGTATTCTGCCACCTGTTGAGCATTCTTTATACTCTTGGTAATAGTACTGCTTTTATGTACAAAGAAAATAATTTTTTTTTTTTAAATTCTTTTGACTAGCATGATCAATTTCTGCCTCTGTATCTTCCAACTTGCCTCAAAATGGGATTGATTTCGAACCATTCTGGAAGTATTTTGTGTCTTTAATTGGCTTTTATCCCATTCCAGTAAGAAAGGCGTTTTGTTTCTAAATTGTGGCGTTACACAAACTGATGCAAATAACCACATCTTTGTTCCAGCTAAGGTAGCTTTATTTCGATCAACTTTACTGTACATTTTCTTAGTTCATGAGATGTAGGTGGTTGGGCGACGTGACAAATTGACCCTAAGAGAGCACAAATTGCGCACTTCTCCTGGTCAGAGCGCCGCATTATATGAATTGCTTCTAAACAAGCCAAAACAGGACACACTTGTCACGCATTACTTGGTCCCTTTCATAACCGAGAAAACCAATGCTGATGGTCATGAAATTTTAAATCACATATTTACCTCTACAATAATGGAAATTGTAAAACTAGAGCAAGCTTTTTCGGAGAAAACGATTTAACTATCCTTGTGGAGGTTGCACGAGTGTCCACTACTTTGAATGTTTAAATATTAACATAAATATTCGCGGAAATAATCTGGTTCATTAAATTAAAAAAGATAATTAGATTACCACAATGCAGCTATCTGATTGCGCAGTAAATCAGTTTGTGTGACGTTAGACTTCTGCTTTTTAGGTTTATTCAAGTTGTAATTTCATATATTTGGATACTGTTTCTTGATAAAATGCTCAACTGTGGTAGTTTTAAACTTTATAGACATATTAGATGAACATGTGGTCATAGAGTTAATTTTTAAGACAACTGAATTCCATAGTAAATCCATTTTAAGAAACATTCGGTACGATAGAATGGAGCTGACGTTTTCATGTTAAAGTATGACACATTATAATTTATTTCATTAAATGAAGCAAAGCGTTTGCGTAGGAGAATAAATTACTTCTTTCACCGTTGTCAGCAATATTGCACCCGTCTGATCTCCTCCTCCTTCTTCTCCTCCTCCTTCTCCTCCTCCTCATCATCATCAGCATCATCATCGTGGTCGTAAGCTAATTTTCGTATCGTTATGTACGTCATTTTGTGCTTTAAACCTGTCATCTTCTAATTTAAAGCTGGACATTTTGCTTTGCTCTGGTGACACTGATACTGCTCTTGAAATAAAACTGAGGAGGGAAATGAATATATAACATGCTGGACATAGTCCCACAAAAATATGGTTTTATCTATTCGGTTGTTCTTATTCCTGAATTTGCTGCCTTGGTCCGGTTTCTCTGCAGCTTGTAATAGTTGCATAATTTACGTAGGTCTCCTTTTCTTAACTTTGGGGGTTCCTAACATACGCATCGTTACTCTATTGGCACTGTTCACATAACTCTCCCTTCATATTAAAATCCACAATAACTCTTCAGATGCTGTGCCGCTCTTCCTCCGGAATTTTATTGCATCTTGAAGATCATAGCCCACCTCGGTAGCGTAGATGGTAGCGTGTCTGCCTCACGTTCAAGAGGTTCCGAGTTCGAATATCGGTCAGGGTGAGTTACCTGGATAAGGTTTTTTCGGAGTTTTCCCTTATCCTGAGAGACGAACGTCAGATAACTCTAAGCTCCATGGACCCCGGGCTCACTTGAGCATCATTTCACCCATTTCATTCATCGTCCGATATGACTTAAAGATGGAGGACGTAAATTAAAAAAAATTGAAGATCATAACCAGTACTTTTTTTCAATTGTAGATTTTGCTGGATTTGGGATTTTACGTTATTAAATTGATGTTTTAATTGTATGCTTTACCAACACACACACACACACACACACACACACACACACACACACACACACACACACACACACACACATACACACACACTCACACTCACACACATGTATACATACAATCGAAGAATAGTTTTCCATTGCATATTTTCGAGCAGGAAGAACCAATGCTTCATATAAGCCAGTCAATAATATGACATAAATAAATTGAGTGTTTTTCAAAGCTGCATTTCGAAATGAATTTGGCATTGGTAAGGGTTTAATGTCAAACTATCTAACCATGCTATGGTGATATCTGAAAGAGAAATTACCGTGATAAGCTAGCAAACCAAGCGTTATTGCAAAAGTTCAGGCAATGGCAGCGGGTTTTCTGACAAAGAGATCTGGGTGCAGTTCTCGCTATATAGGTACCAGGTGAATCAGCTGCCTCTTATTCTCGAGTTTTATGCAATCTGTATTTTATACTCCATCATGAAAACATCGACTCCATTACTAGGTTCTAGCCGCATATTTAATATGGATGTTAAACACTCGGTGGAATTAGTAATAATATAGATGTTATCGCATCGCCTGTAGTATATTCCCTAATTAGACAGCTGACGTTTGCATGTCTGCAAATGTTCATTGGAACCAGCGAATACATGTTAAACGGGATGTTTGTCTCACTTGTTACTAGATACCTCAGTTGGAGCTAGTACAAAACTGCTGTCATCTGCATACTGTGATGGTGGTTCAAATCCCCTGCATAGGTATACCAATTTTTTTACCACGTAATAGCTACTCATAATTTACAAGTATTATTCTGAAAATTTTTATTATTTTTATTTTTAATTGTTTTATTTATATTTTATGGTATTGTTTGATGTTTTCTTTATTGATGAACTACAAGTAGGTAGTTGTTTAAACACACCTATAGGTATTGTCGCGATGCTCGAGCGGTTACCCTTTGTTAATAGAAACCTCTCAGATAACGCACTGATTATTGTTGTAACAGTGAAAGGGGAACTACTGCGCTGCCCGTTTGTGTGCTAAGCACCAATGAACGCATCACTTCAGCCAATGGAATTCGCAGGAATCACAAATGACAGATGTATGTTCACTCCACGTGGAGTAATCAGTGCGTTATCTGAGAGGTATTTATTACCAAAGATAAATCCATTGTATCCGTTCGAGCAGCACAGTACTAGGTGCAATTGAAATAAGGATCATTTATACACATTTGAACACACAAAACAAGGAAATTACAGTAACAGAGTTTAACGTGGAAGTTTAACACAATTTTGCAGACATAGAATTATTGTGCTATTAAAAATGTCGTTTCAAATTGGTATGTTTTGTGGCACTGCAATGACCCTTTTTCTTTTCCTGGAACACCTCTCCTCTAACGAAGCAAGTGCTCGAACTGATGACCTTCTTGGGTAATATACGCCCTCAGGAACTTTATAATTAAATTATTGTGAATTCGGTTACCAAGTTTTGATGAAAATAAAAAAAAATAATTACAACGCTGAGACTCAAGCCTGTGTTATTGGAGGTGAGGACATAGGACATAGGTCAGAATCCCACTGAGCTATTTCGAGACTTGCCTAAAAGCACGTTCTGGGTTCTGTAGTAAAACTTGTATGCCTGGCGCTATATCTTTGCCACCTCGTACTTGATTTAGCCTTTTAAGACACTTTTAATCATTTTCTGGGTGTTTTAATATTATTACATAATTGGTAAAAGCTCTTATGCATGTTAATTGAGTTGCACGAGACGTAGTTTAAGCAAAAATGTAAATAAACCGTAGTTTATAATATATGTCCTTTTTGACTATACTCCTCCATGATGAATGAGGCGTGTCTCTAATATTTTCCTGATTCTTGGCAGCCAACCCCTGCTCTAAGTACAAGAATCCGCCATTTTCTTTTTAGCTGACGTTGTTAGTGTACTCTAAATTACTTTGCCATGTATACTCTAATAAAACGTTTGTAAAATCGCCTGGTAACCGGAATTCGCTCTCGGTAAAGTAGTCTTATGTTTTTGAGGTGTACTTTAGCGAGCAGTACGTTTTGTCCCTTAAACCGCTACTCCTCTGAATTTTGCGCATTCCTCTAATGCCCTATTTCACCAACAGATGTTAAGACTTAACACGAGTTTAGCAATAATTTAAACAAAAGTTGCATTTCACCAACAAGTGTTAGCGTAACACTCGTGTTAAATCTCTTGTTAAACTAACACGCCAAATGTCTGATGTTAAGTCCTTAACAATTGTAAATAGTCAAGATGGCGAGCATAAACTCAGCTGTTGATGTCGATTTGCTATATTTAAGACCGTCTAAATGGCATTCGTAATAGAGTACGGCCTGTGAGGAGAAATGATTTTGAGGAGCTATCCGAAGAAAAATTTTACGGAGGTATAGACTGTCAAAACAAGTTGCTGTGAAGGTTACTGCGGAAGTACAAGAGAGGTTAGAACATGCATCGAAAGGAATATGCTGATCTCGCCTTTGCTTCAAGTATTAATAACTTTGCGATTTTATAATTCACTGAATTATGTGGATAATACATTGTCCACCTCCCGTCTTGAAACGTTCAAGTCACTTGCCCTTCTTCGCTCCTCGTTTTAAATTTACGTCATACTGAGTTAGAACATGCATCGAAAGGAATATGCCGATCTCGCCTTTGCTTCAAGTATTAATAACTTTGCGATGTTATAATTCACTGAATTATGTGGATAATAAACTGTCCACCTCCCGTCTTGAAACGTTTAAGACACTTGTTCTTCGCACCTCGTTTTAAATTTACGTAATACTAACAAGTTGTTTGGTACTTGTAGTAGTGACACATGCATGTATTAAATTCGTTTCCAATATTTTCCCCGCTACATCTTTCTCTTTTACATTCACTGCATCCGTCCTCTTATTTTCCACGATATCCTTACACTTCGTCACCATTTCAATTAAAAATTCTTTCTCTATCGATCAGAAATTTGTCTCACGGCTTTATTTATGATTTTGTTCATCCGCCATTTTTCAGCTTGTGCAGATAAAAATGAAAACAAAAGCACATCGCAGTACGTTCAGAAAATAATACGACTCATCAATAACCTTCTATAACTGTTTCTATACAAGTTTCTTGGCGTTAACACAGGTTTGTTAACATTTTCAGAAAACAGGTTGCTGAAATGCAAGAGCTTTAACATTAGTGTTAGCGCTGTGACAATTGTTACGTTACATTTATTAACATCGAGTTTAACATCTGTTGGTGAAATCGGGCATAAAAACGTCAAGCAAAACAGTTTAGTAACCGCAAAACTGCACTAAGGCTCAAATGCCGTTTGATGGGTGGCCTACCTTGCAAACGAACAAGGCGCGGCTGACTTACCCGGTATAGATGATAAGAGGTTTCAGTTCATTATATAGGGCCATCACATTTCTTACAAAATGAGATAAAATGTCAGATTCTTTTGCAATATTGTCCTTGGTTTAAAACTACACAGGGAGAATTGCACTCAACGGAGAAAATGTCTGTAGGTATAGCTATTGTTATAGTTAAACCCAAGCGCGCACACGCTCACACACATGCACATGGACATACACTTTTAACTATACGGGCGAGTAAAACGTATGGAACACTTCCTGTAGCTTTGTTGTTATAGTTTTGTGAAGTGATAGTTTTTAGAAAATATGTCTTCATATTACTCTATGATTGTGAATAGGACGTGAATTTTCCTCTGAACTTTTTTTTTGTGGGGGGGGGGGGGGTCGTCAGGTCTTGGAACGTACAGGTAGACGCTTTTTGAACTGTAATTTAAATGTATTAGGACGTATTACAGCACACGAAGTTAAACCAAGAAAACACATTTCTAACAAAATTAGTAGCGCTGTGTTCTAACGCATGATGAATTCAGTTCAAAAGATGCTCAAAACAGCCTCCATTTACTGCCAAACAATGCCAAAGTCTGTCTTTGAGATTAGTTAATATTTCCAAAAACACTGTTCGTCTGATAAGCTGTATTTCTTGCCCAAATCTTCGCTTTAACTCTTACATCTTTTCTAAAAAAAATCACTTCATATATTTGCAACAGCGGGTTACAGGCATTGTTCTATACTTTTTACTCACTCAGTATATGATGTCAACTAATATGAATTATTAGACCGTGCGATCACAAAACAGACATATCTTCTATTTGTTTAGCAGTGAATGTTGGTAATCGTGATAGAATTTATGTGAACAAAGTTTTCAATGCAATGAAATCTATTATTGCTTGTCCAACAAGTCCGAATATTCAGATAAAACTCTCGAAGGGATTTTCTTGCTCTGGCTTCTGTGGATGTGGGGACCTGATCAGCGGCTTTCCCTCAGAAATTGAAAACAATTCTTGATTTTCATACAATTTTTCTGGAAATTTATACTACGATGCCCTCCTGGTTAAAAAAAAAAAAAACCCTTCCTTTTCACAATTACAAAAAGGATATAAACAACAATTCATTTCTTATCATCAACAGAATTGAAGATAAACTGTTTCTCGTACCACAAAATCTGAAATAACAGGCAAACTTTTATCGCCCTCGTGCAAAACAAATTTTGGGTTAGTAGTTCGTATTTTATCATTTTACTCAAATGGTTTATCAGCGAATGACAAGCAATGTTTAAATAAGGGTTCTGTTATATTCGCACTCAATTTGTAAATGCACAGCCAAGGATAAAGCTAGCCATGCATCTTCAGATTAGTTCTGTACCAATAAAGAATGTCTGATGAGGAGCATAAGAGAAGTATTATGTTACTGGGAAGATAAGACATGGGCGAAATTCCTGCAGAGAGATCCCTGAGTTCTCCCACTATCACAACTAAGCAATAGCGATGGTGAACAAACTGGGCAAAAAATTAATCAGTGTACAACAATTTCTTTATTCAGTAAACTGTTGTACAAGAGTTTGAACATTACAAATGTGCAAATTTACCTTAAAACAAAATTAATACGAACATAAGTTGGCGTAGCTACTGACAATCTCAATGATACTACTGTGGCATTAAGTTATTGTCTTCTTTACGATATGCTGATATCTGTAGTAGCACAGTGCTGGAGTATTGTATAAATGAGTTGCATTCTTGAAGATATTTCTAAAGATAGTAGAAAACTCCAGAACCCCTATGGTATTTTGAAGAGTTACGTTGTCAATATACCAATGTGCATCCGTTATAATTTGAAGAAATCTCTTCTGCAGAATTCGTATTCGGGTTTGTGATGAAGCTGGGCTCCAGATTGAACAAATATACTGCCAGGATGAATGAGGAAATTGAGTAACAGATTCACAATACAGCAAAAGAGTTGGCCTCTTTACAAGAATTAAGTGTAACCTAAATTATTTCACTTTCTGTAGCTAAATTATAAACAAGATCACTTGACTCAGACTGGAAGCTAAGCTAAGAGTCGAACATTGCCTAGCATATAAGTGTACTTGTCCTCCATCCCATCTCAGCCTGTTGCTCTTATTTTACGCATTATTTACAATACACGACAGCTTCAACTCTCAAGTCAAGCAGAGTGCAGACAAAAGAACATCAACAAGCGTGTTATTAGACTGTAAAACTGTAGTTCATTCTAATTTTAAAATACATGTAAAATATTAGTGCAGACTGAGTCTCAAAATGTCTCTTCACGCTGTCATTTTCCATCGTCAAACCACTATCAATGACTTCTGGTCTGCCGTGTTTACTTATAATTATTAACACTTCAATAGAAATTATCGTAAAACAAAGGAAGTTAGCGCTCTTTGTGACTCTCTGTATTAATTTTCGTAAATAACGAGTTATCTTTTTGCCTTTAAAGTTACATAAATACACCAACAAACTACATCTGCAAATGAAGTGCATTTATACATAAGGACAGATATATACAAGCAGGTTAGAAACAAGCATCATGAATTATCATGCAAATTTGATGCAAGGGAAACACAAATAAATAAGCAAATAAATAAAAAAGCAGCAGAAGAATTTAAAATGTATTATTTTGATGTTGTGTATCATGATAATGGTTTGTGACTAGTGTAGCTCACATAGGGTGGATCACAGTAGATGGCCTTGCACCACATTGGCTCACTATGGTAACAGACACACATTGAACAAACGCTGGGACCTGGCACGTAGAGGAGACCATGACGGACTGTGTTGCCTTGGAAGTCCGTGCAGTCTTCCTCAACAGCATCTGCCAACATAACAACCACCACGACCACCACAAGATGCTTACACAGCACACGCAGCTTCAACTCCAACTGCAACCAATTTGTTCTGGGCATATTCTGTTCCAAAATGTACTTACTTTTTTCCAATAAAGCGAGGTTGTGGTCACACTTTGTTAGATGGATCTGGATTTGGATTTCAGTTAGTGGTTTAACGCGTTTTTGCTAAAATGAAAAAAGTGCAATAAACTTCAGTGATTTGCCTTTTTAATTTTGAATGAAACTATTTGCGAGGAGATAAAAACGAACCTAGTTACTGTTTATGGAGCCTTTGGCCACTTATGGCAAGAGTCAGTTATATTTAAGGAAGTTAAATGTGTTTTCTTTTGATGAGAAGCACCCAGGACGCCCGGAGTAAGAAACGTAATTCACATTTTGCATGATACGTTATAGGTAAAAGTGTTGTCGACCCGAGGGGTGCCGTGTTTCCTCACATTAGACAACAGGCGGATATGGCTTTTAACTTTGAAGCTGTATTTGGAGCTATTTAAACAAATCCGAAGGACTTTTGGCGTCAAGTGTCAACATTAACGAGACTTGGACTGATCATTATACTATAGAAACTAATAAATTATCAAAACAATGGATTTCTTCCAGTCTATCTCATAGAAGGTACAGATGGTTCCACCGGTCGGAAAAGTCGTGGAAACGATTGTTTTGGGATGCGAAGGATAAACGAAAAAAGAAATACTATAGTGAGTTCTTGATTCTATTTGACAAGAAAATGAAGAAGGTGGCTCCATTTGGTGAAGAAGAAACAGCTGTATTACTGTTACAACGCACCATTACATTCATTCGATGTGTTGCCGCCAAACTGCATAAATTGTGTTATGAATTGCTGCGGCATTCCTCTAATCGCCCGATCTGGCACCCTTCAACTTTTGGTTGTTCCCAAACATGAATCAAAAGGTCGCAGAAACAACCTTAGCAATAAATAAGGCAATACCTGTCACCTCAGAACTGGCATAACTTTGAATCGCAATTCATTTAGAACACCCATAAAAAACACCGTAACATTTGCTTCATCTTAAACTCCCAAAACTCCCAAGAATAATTTTGAAGAAATGATTCTATCTTGCTAGAAGTCCGACAGCGCTCTGCTTAAAGCTTATTACTTCTTGCATTTCTCTCGTATTTATTATTATTATTATTATTATTATTATTATTATTATTATTATTATTATTATTATTATTATTATTATTATTATTATTATTATTATTATTATTATTATTATTATTATTATTATTATTATTATTATTATTATTATTATTATTATTATTATTATTATTATTATTATTATTATTATTATTATTATTATTATTATTATTATTATTATTATTATTATTATTATTATTATTATTATTATTATTATTATTATTATTATTATTATTATTATTATTATTATCATCATCATCATCATCATCATTATTATTATTATCATCATCATCATTATTATTATTATTATCATTATTATCATCATTATTATTATCATTATTATTGTTTATTATTATTGTTATTATTGTTGTTGTTTATTATTATTGTTATTATTATTATTATCATCATTTCTTGCCCGCCTCCGGTAGTATAGATGGTAGCGTGTCTGCCTCATATTTAAAGGCTTCCGAGTTCATATCGGTCAGGGTGAGTTATCTGGATAAGGTTTTCCAGGGGTTTTCCCTTACCCTGAAAGACGAATGTCGGAAAACTCTAAGCCCCAAGGACCCCCAAGCACCATTTCACCCATTCCATTCATCGTCCGATATGACTTAACGTTGGAGGTCATGAATCACAAAAAAGTAATCATTATTGTTAATTTCTCATGCTTTCCAGCCTTTGTTTATCACATATCAGGAATTATTAGGACGAATGTTCAACTCCTGAGCCCGGTCTCTGTTTTTAACAATTATATAAGAATAGGAAAATCTAGATTAATCATCACAGAAGCGCCATGTGAATGTAGTCGTTCTGGATTATCGTTCTTGAGTAAAGTAAAAAAACTAAGAAGATCCTGTTAATTCCTTAATGTACACTTTTTGTGATTTTGTTAACCTAATTGTCATATGAACTGTTTGTGAATATAACTTTGCTATCAGGACGTGTATCCGCCGGAAGCTTTATTTTATTGTTATCGCTAGACTAGCTGATTCTGTGTTATGTATACCACACCAACCTCTTGGGCAAAATAAATACATATACGTCGTATGTGTTACGCCTATTTTGAGGTGTTAACTAACTTGAAAACCTGCTACTCTTAACAAGTAAAACTGTCAGTAAATGGAGCAAATATTGATGTACTATTGTTTGTTGTATTGTCCTCAATTACCAGTATAAATATCTGCAATTATAACCCTGACAGCTGGTGTGAAATAATGTTTATGTTTTTGTTCTAAAACACTCAAAACTTCATATGAAAACATTTCACGCTTTCATTAATATTATTTTCCAGAGGCATTCTTGCAAACGTTTATCATGCCCTCTCCCCATCCTTATTCTAATCCTGAAATAATAAATGAGACTTCAGTACTTCAAAATTCTTTAAGTACGTGATAACGCAGGGAAACACTGAGAAGGATCTGAGATACAACAATATTTTATAAATTAGATTAATGCACAGTTTCTTGTGGTAGAAGATAAATAAAGCACAAAACATTTAAAATTGGGTATCATAGATAAAATAGAGTGGAAAATATTTGTATTTGGCTACAGAGAAACAGAAATATCTAACATCAACACTAATTAAAATACTTATTTCATGCCCATTCTTATACAGCAAACGAAATTGAAAGAATCGAACCTTGTTTATAGCAGGTGAATCATCCGCCCCTGGGCTTTTTGTACATACTCAGATTACAGCCTTGGCTCACAGGATTACCCTCAGAAATGTATAGATATACATTTATTTGCCATGTAAATATCTCAAATAAATGAAATTCTAACCGAAATGTTAGTCATTTTGAGAAAATAAAAAATGGCAATACATTTTGCATGGAATTGGTGATATGGGGTGGAAGGGTTACTTGAAAATGTCACATCTTTGGTGAGATATTGAACTATAGATAGAGAAAGAAACATGTTGCATATGATTCTTTCATTAAACATATTTGTAATATAAATTGTTTGTAATTTTCATACAAGATGTTTGGAAGTTTAGAACTTTAACGAATGGTTAGGATTCAAATTAGCTGCTTTGAGCCCCAATTAGAGCTATTTTTCGATTTTGCTTCTGTAAAGTAAACTTGATGGAATGTAATCTTAAGTTTGCTCTTGTGTTATAGCATTTTAGCACGACGTTAAATTTCTAGGTGGCTCAAGATCATTCAGGTCGTTCACCGTAAACTGATACCCAAGATACTTTTTTTTCAAATTGATTTTGACTCTGGATCACAATGATAGATGTTAGTTCATAGGGTCATTTTGGAGCTCAGTAGCAGTGTATATTGTAGCTAAATTTTAATAATATCAGCTAGAAAAAGCTTGAAACTCTAATAAAATTGTTGAGAGAGAATTGAGTCCATTCACTTGTGTCCCTTAAGCCATCTTTTCCGTATCTGTCAGCATATCTAGCAGCTTCTGCTAGATTCCCCCCCCCCCAAAAAAAAAAATCCAGGGGCATGCGATTCACCTGATGTACATGTACAGAGAAATGTGTAGTGTTTAACGCCCGCTTTTACTACATACTGCACCGCAGGCGATGACACTGATGATACATGAGATGAAGATGGAGCACCGGTGGAATGAGATGGCGGGGGAAACCTGAGGTCCCGGAGAAAACCCGTCCCAGCGCCGTGTTATCCACCACAAATCTCACTTTGCGGTCACCTGGGATCGAACCCCGGCCACCTTGGTGAGAGCCAAGCGGTCTAACCACTGAGCCATGGCGCGGCCCTACATGTACAGAGAGTGAGATGAACAGATTAACACTAATCAATGTTTAATTATATTTTATACGTTTTATGTTATATATTTGTGAATTTCTATAAGTACCAGTATCATAACCATTTCAGCACTTTAGAAGCTGGATTAGTTTTCCTCTCAATGATGATCCTACGTGGGAATTTGACCTTACCTCCTTCCTGGGATTTATAGAATATATGACAGGTAAAATGAGTGTAAGCATGACAGAACATATTACTTCAAAAAATGGTAAAGACATCCAACGCACGAAAGTTTGGCTGCTTGATCTCTACGATTTATGATAGATGACCCTCGAAGTGATAAGCACCAGAAAATGTCAAATTTTAATCCAGTACAAATTCCGAGTTGTTTGAATAATATTACTTGTTGGAAATATTGCAATAAGGAAGCAAATAACATTGCAGAATATGTTAACAGTGTAAATCTGTCATCAAATGATAACACGTTTAAATCGGATTTACTTTAAGTACCAGGAATTACAATAGAAACCTAACCGTGTTATATGCATATTACTAAGTTCCATTTGAACGAATAATTACGGCGTTTTGTCCTAAGTCCTACTTCAAGAGAAAAAGAGCGCTGTTTTCTGTTTTTTACTGATATCAGAGGAGTATCTTCAACTTAGTCGATGCCAAGTATTGCTTCCTTTGCACCATGCCTTTACCTTAGATATAAGAGTGAGTTTAAATTGCGTTCAAGTTGTCTAAATGTGCAAATCATTTAGTTTCTCATTGGTTACTCTATGGCAAATGAATTAAAGGTAGCAATTTTATAGTAAACAATATCAAATTAAATTTTATAATAAATCGAGATACGCATAAAAATACCTACACCTCCTATTTGTTGTGCAAAATTGTAGTGAAAACATATTCCATAGATACGGATATATTAGTAGTTGCACTTAACTTATTTAATGTGCACACCATTTTAAACTATTTCGAAAAAATACGATACCGAGGGTATCTGGACGAAATACTTGGGTCTCACTGTACAGAATGTGTCAGAAGTGATAACTTCAAATAAAACAAATACGTGCACAAAGATTACAAGCGAAATCATGTTGAGAAAAGATCCCAAATGGACGGCTGTGAAATAATTGTGAATGTTATAACAGCCTGTCGCTGGCTTAATTGGTTGTGTACGCATCATAAGCAATGATGGCTCGACGTAAATAAAACAAGAAGTCACCCACCATAATAAATGCTAGGGTTCGGAAGAGTTAATAAAAGGAGATGAGATATATTGCAAACTATACTGTTGCCTCAAAACGGGTGTAATTAAATATAGGTTTGGAGAAAAAACGATACAGGAAAAAATTTGTTAACCTACTTCAGACTGCCTTCGTAGTCGAGTAGTCAATGTTCTCAATCTAGAGATCCTGACTTTGAATCCCAGCTGGGTGGCAGAATTTTCTTTCATTAAAATCATTCCTTACCCCCTGGAGAGATAAGAGTGCTAAATATGTCAGATATGAATATCATAAGGAAAAGCTAAGAAACAAGTAGCAGTGTTAAACAGATAGCAGTTTGTTTATGTTGATGAAGTGGTTCAAATTGCGACAGTGAATTGCTGTATATGGGGCTGTACTGCAGCGGAGGGGATTCGGCACGGAGGTCCAAACTTGGTCTATTATACCTGTGCCCCCAACTGGGGCACCCCTGGGAGGAAGGATGAGGAGAGAGGAGACAGAGGGCGATCCCTAAGGATCCATGACCGTGAAGAAGGCAGAGTCCCTATAATTGACCAGTTTGAAACTCCCCGGCAGGCTAGGCATCCCGTCCTATTGTGATCCTGAAAGGGCCCACTAGGCAGGCCGGAAACCGTCCTGTCGGAGGGAGGAAGTTTTACTCAGAGCAAATCATCCTGCCATGCAACTCCGAGACACTCGCCGACACTTCTGCCCTGAAAAAGACTACCAGATGAGAGATGGTGTGGAATGATGGTGGAGATGAAACGGAGGGGCAGGGAATTCTGGGGATGTAATTAACCTATCAACATTCACCTGGTGACCCGGAAAAAAAACCCGAAAAAACCTATGGATCAGGTAGATCGAACATGGGAATCGAACCCAGACCTACCGAAACCGCCTGAGCCATCCCGCTCGGTTATGTAGGGAGAGATGATACACACAAATTAGACTAAATAGTTAATTTCTGTTTTATACAGATTTGATTCTCTAATAACTCCACATGAGCTATTACTCTTATGCCAAAAAGAGTATGAGAAGCAATGAATTGCAACAAAAAATGACAATAGCAAGTTTAATTTGAGTCTCGAAACAGTATTACCACTGAAATTTTGATATCAAATACTTGGATATAAAACATTCCCTAGTTTTTAGTACGTGGCAGGTATAATGAAAATGTTGTTAAATAATCTGAGCAAATCTGAGTCAAAAATATCTTATGTAAGTTTGCTTATTCTTTTAATATTACACCATCGAATTTATTTCCAAAAGTACTTCTGCGATTTCGACTTCGAAAACCCAACTTGCCTTCAAAGTTTCAAGAAAATATAATATGAACAACAATGGACTACAAAGGAGAATTAAACTGTCTCAGAGTCCACAAGAAACTGTAATGTGCTGCATATACATGCAGCTCAGTGTGTTCCCTAAAGCATATAAACTTCAGCAAAACCGAGCGGTAATTCACAAAAGAATCCCTGATGTATCGACAACTTGTTAGCCATGGTTGCGCAACGGGACGATTTATGCAATTAGAGGTGAGAATTGTCGAACATTGGGTAGATATTGTCATACAGCCATGTAGTTAAAATACAATACAGTTATGTACTCTGCAGTCAGTCTGTAGTTCCTACTTACAACAGAACTGCACTATGCTCACACCTGTAAGAACAAGAGAGTTTGGTGGCATCAACCCTGTTGTATATGGGACCTCTGCGCCAAAAGACGGGTGCGGCACATATAACTGAGGTACCCAAAAATTATATATATATATATATATATATATATATAATGTTTAGAGGTAATAACAGCGTTGTAATGCCCACCCCTGACGCCAACTATCTTCATATAGGTATAATAATACAATTATTACCCCTATATGTTCTTACGTATTTTGTATTCATTTTAGGGTACTTCCAGCAAAACTCCGCACCCGATTTTTGGAGCACAGGTCCCACATACAAAAAGGATGATGCCATCAAATTTCCAACACGTACAGGCTCGAGCATAGAGATCAAAGGAAGATAGTTTCGAGAGTTGTGACGGGAGCGAGGCCTGCAGTGCGTATGACGCCAGGCAAGAGCCGTGTAGTACCAAGTTGCCTATATAGATGGCGCAGCGAGTACAGAATCTGAGGATTCAGTCAGGTGTTGCGCACTCGATGACAACAGTGTAGCTAGCACGTACCAAATGGAACTGTTAAATTTACAATGTGATGGTTTATTGAAGGACAAATATACGTACAAGAAAGAGTTGGCTGATTTTTACAAGAATGTCCCCAAACCAGAATTCCGAGGTTGTATTCACTTGTCGCACGGACATTGTGTATGTTTGGCTCGACATATGTATGCGAACAAACCCCGAAGTATCTTGTCGGATCAGAATCTAACATGCAGCCTTCGATTACAAATTTCCCAGACACTACGTCCTGACATTGATTAACTGGTTAAAGAAAAATGAAACAGAAAGTGTCGGAAAATGTCCACGCAATTTTGTTTTGAATGGGTCTCCTCTAATTTGCAGTGAAAGTTAGTTTATGTTTTATTTTATTTACTTTATAACATGCCTGACCTTCACATAAACTACGTGTTGAAGTTTTATATATTTTATCATAGCACAGAGCCAAAATGTAATTGTTTATAAATTGTAATCAATTGTGTAATTAAAGCAGTCAGCATTAATATCACAACACCCAATATGTAAGTTGTACATAATATTAATACCCGATACGTTTCCTGTCTTTTCTACGCTGTCGGAACCCCAACACATCAAACTATTTCCTTCCCCTTGGGCAGCAGAAATCAGCGCGGTGACGTCACAGGCTAACCTGCCTTTCGTTCGGGGGCATACTTGGCGGTTAGAGCTGTCGGAGCTGACGACACACCGCCACTACCTGTCTTCCCCTGATAGAGATAGTTCCCTTGTTAGAGAGCGTCAGTTATGCACTAACATTTTGCTGATTTCTGAAAGACGGAGTTATGAAATGTTTCCTTTTAATGGTTTTCTATAATGTGTGACCAGTAAGAAAAGTATTTTATGTACGTATTTTTGTAAATGTTGCCAAATAAAGATGTACGACTATCTCAAATATTAATATAATAAGTTCAGTGTTACAATTAAACATGAAAGTAAAATTTCGAGGACAAATTGGTTGCAGTGATGTCAATGTTTAGAAACATAAATAAATAGATAGCCTGATTTAGACATAAAACATGCAGCTACATCTGCTACACTGACAATTATAAAACAGTTTGTTTTAACATAGCATCAGAACTTAAATAAAGCTTACATCTATAATCATGCTTACAACAATACCTGCTGAAGAAACATGCGATTTGCTGCAAAATTTAGCTCCAGTTCTACCAACCTCAACATATATTTGAACATCACCAATTTTCCTGGCACTTAATTTAGTATCTTGGTACACTCAAAGTGTTTCATAATTGTTTCTTAATTTCCCCAATAAACATAAGATGTCAGGTTTATAAACAAACATTTTGTTTATAACATGGGAAGTATGTTCACATTTATCAATTTAAGACTTGATACTGGCAGGAGATAATGCACCTTTTTTAAAAAACTTCCTAATGCTTTGTGCGGGGAGCATAATTTTAAATTATTCTAAGTAACATAAACAATAACAAATATCAAGCAGCATTTAATGCACTGCGTTATACTCTTTAAAAAATGGAGTGTATGTATTTGTGGGTGTCAGTAAGTGTGTATGGGGGAGGCAGTTTACCCCAAACTTCCTAAGACTTAATAGATGAGTCAAATAACTCCCGTGTTAGCTTTCTAGGGTCGTACTCTATGGACTGATTTATGGAATGCATGATCTAAGTGTACACTTCTCATAACATAGCGGTACAAGGTGAAATATTCCATACAGTTTAGGAATGAGCACTTGACATGGCTAACCGACATGTGTGTCTTAAAAAACTGGCAATTGTTCATCCACCCGATATCCATTCCTGGTATTCTGTGATATAATTCTGAAGAATTTGCATCATAACATAAATGTGTCCGTAAAATGCTTGCGAAGTTCTGTTTAATTTTATGGATATGAGGAGAGAGGACATAAGAACCACTTAAATAATTACTAAGAAAATTATCAATAGCATTTCACAATACTTTATTTTGGTATTAATTTATGCCTTATCCTTATTACTGTGATGCTGATTATAACTAAACTAATTAGGAACAGAACAGAACTATTAACGTAAAGTATATCTCTACAGAATTTGGTACTTAATTAAGTAAACAATTTGTAAAAAGTTGAAATATTTCTAAATTTTCACTTTTACGGCGTGTAAAAAGTAAATAATTACCAAAGACCGGAACTTAGGCAGAATACCTTTTTAAATGTGTCAAATTTATGTTCATTTTGAACGTGAATCTGCATGAATTATACCTTTTTGATTGAAATGCCACAGTTTTATGTCGTCTTTTTCTATATAAATGCCTATTTTACGAAACAAGTGTTTTAATTGCCTTTGCTTCATTATTTATCTATAATTTATTAATTATTAAATATTTCCTTCACGTACATTTCATTTCAATAACCGTTAAGTCCGTGACAATGAATGTTACTTCCGGATGTATATTATTGCCTTTAAGTTGCATACAATATAGGCGCCCTTCATTCTGCTCATTATTTTCTTTGCAACAATGAGTACTACCACGCAAATAACTCTATAGATAACAGAAAGTGCTGAATTTCCACTCGTGTTTATTTTAAAAGAAATATTTGTTGTGTTTTTGTATCTAGCAGCAATAAGTATGCGAAATCCATTGTTTCTTTACGCAGTAAATTACAAAGTAACGTTAATACTTTTGGATCCGTATTCATATGCAAAATATGCGAGCAGTAAGTGAACTGTAGCATGTCTGCGTCACGTTCAAGAGGTCCCGAGTTCGAATCTCGGTCAGGGTGAGTTACCTGTATAAGTTTTTTCCGTTTTTTTCCTTATCCTTAAAGACGAATTTTGGGTAACTCTAAGCTCTATGGACCCCGGGCTCATTTGAGCATCATTTCATCCATTCCATTCATCGTCCAATATGGCTTGACGTTGGAGGACGTAAATTACACACACACACACACACACACACACACACACACACACACACACACACACACACACACACACACACACACACACACACACAAACACACACACACACACAAACACACACACACACACACACACACACACACACACACACACACACACAAGTAAGTGAACTACGAAAAGAAACGTTTTATATTAGAACATATCTGCACAATCAAACACAAAAATTCACTTTCCAAGGCTACTGGGAAGATTTCTTTGCTTCCAACAGTACCTACTTGTAACATCGAGTCGGAAATCCCAATTTGCCTTTGACTTACGTAAAGCTTAAGGAGAGAGATGGCTCACGTGGTTTCGTCTGTGGCATTTGGAAGGCCTGCGTGCAATTCCTGTGGCCGACCTATCTGACCCATGGGTTTTTTCGGAGGTTTCCCCGAATTTTCTGTCCCTCCATTTTACTCCATTAACATTTCACATCATCTCTCATCTGGTGGTGTCTTTCAGAGTAGAAGTGTCGGCGGGTGCCTCGGCTCTGTCGTGACTCCTTGGGTCGGCCGCTCTCTGTCTTCTCTTGCCTCATCCTTCCTCCCAGGGATACCCCACTTAGCTACAATAAACCACTGGTTTCGGTGCCGAATCCCCTCCATGGTAACCTAAACCTATGTAAACCTTTACTTAACGTCGGAATTCCTTTGTGGAAATTACAGAATCCTACAGTAACACTGTTTTTGGAGAAATACACTAACCAATCTGTACCTTCGAGTCAAGTTTGCGAAAATGTTACTTAAACGAATGTAACGATGTTACGATGAAAATCATTAAAGATAAAATGAAAAATAAGAAGATCTGGATTTTTATAGACGAGTCAACTGATACCGTGGGTCGTGTAATTGCCAATGTTACGGAAGATGAATCAATGAAACCATACCTGTTTACAACAGAGCGTCTTGAGGAAGTTAACAATTTAACTATCGCGCAGTTATTCACCATTATTAAAGTTCACCAGTTGTTAAAGTTGCGATGTCCTGAAGAGATTCAATACGACAACGTCTTAATTTTGATCTGGGGCGCTGCACCATATGTGAAAAAGGCTGAAATAGCATTAAAAGTGCTACTTCCAAACATATTTAACGTGGCCTGCGTAGCATATGACTTTTACAGGATATCAAGAGATACGATGCTTTTCCGCATGTTGACAAAATTGATTTCCATTATTAAGATATTTGTGGAAGCCCCATTAGGAATCCCGATATTTAAATTAATTGCACCAGACGTACCTCTGCTCCCCTTCCCTCAACTTATAACGAGATGGGGGACATGGATCTCAGCAGAACTTTACTACGCTTCAAATTTCCAGAGTATGACTGAGATGGTGAACGTTCTGGAGGATAAAGCGTCTTTAGTTGTACGAGCCAAGAAGTTTCTCAACTCTTCGGAAGTGAAAAATGAAACTTTCATTGAGGCCGAGTTTGGGTTCCTGCCACAAGTGATTGTGATCTGGATACACTTAAAAACATTACAAAATTTTTATATGGTGACAATTCTGTTGCAGTTGAAATAGAGCCTGTCATAATGCTATGTTTTAGATTTGCTCCAATAAACTGTGTCGATGATGAGAGATAATTTTCTCATATGAAAAATGTGTTATTTGACAGGAGAATCCACATGACCCCAGAGAACTTAAAAAAGCATTTGATTGTCATGTGTTGTCATTGCAACCACAGGCCTTTTTATTTTTAAAATATTTCATTTTTGTGTCACAACACCAGTATTTTGTTTAAAACTTGGAAGTTTAAAATATGACGATCGAGTTATTGAATAGTGTAATCTATTAAATAAATGCAATTTATTGCCTGTTTTAGTATTTATGATGCCTTGGTTTTCTTGTCTACTTTAACTAAATATGCCTTTTTGCCTGCCTATTTTATAATGATTTATAATGCCTAAACTTCCAGTCTCTGATAATTACCATAAAGGCCAAAACCGGTTTCAAGTATGTCCATAAGAGTATTCTGTGTTTGTTCACAGATGTTCATATCCGAATTTTTGTCATATTGACATCCACATACGTACACATCGATGTTTATTATTGCTGCAGAAACTCAATGAACGATAAAAGCAAATACATATTATTGTATTTGATGATCACTTCAGAGATTGCAGCAATAGCACTTTCAAAACTTCAACGGTAGTGTTTTGAAAACTGGTATAAATATGTTATTTTATATCTTAATAAACATTAAAATATACATGAAAAGTTTAACAATACATAGATATTATATAGTGCATCATTTTTATAGTGCCTCTCTATAGATCGGAGCTATACCATTTCTTGCAGCAACTGGTTTACGCAACCTAGCAATAGAGAGAGAGAGAGAGAGAGAGAGAGAGAGAGAGAGAGAGAGAGAGAGAGAGAGAGAGAGAGAGAAAGAGAGAGAGAGAGACATTGTTTTAACTTCTTGAAAATTCATCCTATCCACGTATTAAGGCTTCCCAGAAACACATTCCTGTAAATTTTTATGCAACGCTTATAGAAACAAATAATAAGCAACACAGAGTTTTTGATTGTGCGTTTCCTTAGAATCCTATATAAAACAATTTAAATATGAACATTGTAGCCAAATTGCATAAGAGTAGGTTTGTTAATTCTTAGTGAAAAACTGATTAAATAGCGAGATAAATCAAAACTGCCTGTTGCAGTCATACATACACATACACACAAACACAATTTTGAAATTGTAATTTTGAGTTCTAGCAGTGCGTTATACAAATTAATGTCCATTATTTATCCAAAATAAAAAATTGGTAGAATAGTTTGGATTACAGGTTTATTTTATGTATAATAGCCCATGGCGCGACAACCCATAGAGGGCCCAAGGCCTGCCAACCCGACTGCTGGCCTCACGCCCACGTACGCGACATCCAACCGGTACGGGGAGGAGATGTAGTCAGCATCTCGGCACCCACAGCCAGAATGCTGGCTTTCTTGACCATTTGGATATGATTATTTATCATATGGTTTAGTTATATTAAGATTTTGAATTTGTGTTCTCGGCTGCTTACTTACCATAAGCTCAATTCCCTCACGATGCGAGTGGGCACCGGTCCTATATCCGGGACTTAAAATCCGCACTTTATTTTATGTATAAGGTATTATTGTTATTTATTATTATTATTATTATTATTATTATTATTATTATTATTATTATTATTATTATTATTATTATTATTATTATTATTATTATTATTATTATTATTATTATTATTATTATTATTATTATTATTATTATTATTATTATTATTATTATTATTATTATTATTATTATTATTATTATTATTATTATTATTATTATTATTATTATTATTATTATTATTATTATTATTATTATTATTATTATTATTATTATTATTATTATTATTATTATTATTATTATTATTATTATTATTATTATTATTATTATTATTATTATTATTATTATTATTATTATTATTATTATTATTATTATTATTATTATTATTATTATTATTATTATTATTATTATTATTATTATTATTATTATTATTATTATTATTATTATTATTATTATTATTATTATTATTATTATTATTATTATTATTGTTGTTGTTGTTGTTGCTGCTGCTGTTGATGATGTGTTTACAAACAACAAGCTGTTGTTTGTTTTTGTTTGTGAACCTAACAAAAATAATGGAAACATATGGACCTACATGTTGGTCTGTAGTAAAATAAACAGCATGTATCATCAGGTTAATTGCCAGCCATTCCTATGCCGCCTCTTAAGTCAAGTCTATAAGAACCGATGTAGGCTTTCAGCCTGAGGTTACGTGTAAAACAACCGCCTGAAGCGCCCTAATGTTTGGACCACTATTGGTAAATACCTTAATCGCATTTTCTGCTTCAGAGGACACTAACGTGACTCTTGACTTCCTGTTGAAGCAGTTAGAAGAAGAGATTTTAAGGAAATGTTCATTGATTTTTCATAATTCGTATTGCTGAAATGTTATAAACTCAGCTCTACTTAACGGGCATTCGTAAGCCCCTTTATTGAGAGGAAAGAATATCCCAGAGTTTCATTTGCTAATCTAATGGATAAAAGCAGACCTTTGGAATACGTAATGTACAAGCTCGAGAATCAGGGCGACCCATTTCTGGACTGACGACATCTAATGCACCCACCAGTTTAAGTTCATCACTTATAATACAGATTCTTGAAGATCATTAGCTAGTTGTTTCTATATTGACCAAATTAGTTACTTATGCTGCGCCCTTGCGTATTTATTATTATTATTACTACTATTATTACTATATTATTATTATTATTATTATTATTATTATTATTATTATTATTATTATTATTATTATTATTATTATTATTATTATTATTATTATTATTATTATTATTATTATTATTATTATTATTATTATTATTATTATTATTATTATTATTATTATTATTATTATTATTATTATTATTATTATTATTATTATTATTATTATTATTATTATTATTATTATTATTATTATTATTATTATTATTATTATTATTATTATTATTATTATTATTATTATTATTATTATTATTATTATTATTATTATTATTATCATCATTATTAAAGAATACATTGATAGGAGGTGATAAGGAAATGTTGGGTCCAGAGGAGGTATTTCCAAAAAGCATTTTGTAAAGGGTCTTATGCAAGAGTTGTTATATTGTTCATATTTTATTTATTCACACTCGTTTTGTTTAAAGGCTTTAGGAGCACAACTTATTATTTTTTTAACATAGCGAAAAAAATGTGTCTTTCAGCTCCTAATGAATTCGTTTCGCATCATTAGTACTATTTTTAACTGTGGATGTTTACGTTAGTTTTTGTACCGTTTTCTTTTCAGACGAGAATAGTGATCCTCATCACATAGTGTTTTCTCAACTACAAATTTTCTGCAGTTTATGAAGAAAGCTCATTCATGAATGGAAGGGTCGATCCAGAAGCCTTGAATTGGTGAGGGATTTACCATTTTAGTTTTGTCGTTTTTATTTTATCACCCTAAAGTGTATTTTTTCCCTTCCATGTCAGCAAATGATTTATTCCGTAAATCCCTTAGTGATCTGAAGAACATGAGTTTAATTCACTTTTGTAACTGTACCTTTAAGGGCTGTTTAATGTATCCATTATACAGATTACAATCAACATTTTTATTAGGGTTCCTTCACATAGACATTTATAGGCTCTTTTTTTTAATTTTTTTTTTTTTTTTAATTTTACGTCTTCCAACGTTAAGTCATATCGGACGATGAATGAAATGGGGGAAATGATACTGAAGAGTTACCCGACATTCGTCTATCAGGATAAGGGAAAACCCCGGAAAAACCTTATCCTGGTAACTCACCCCAACCGAGATTCGAACTCGGGACCTCTTGAACGTGAGGCAGACACTCTACCACCACGCTACCCAGGCGGGCATTTATAGGCACTATTTTTTAGGAGATAAGTAATAAACTTATTTCGAATTTTAAATATTTTCCATAATGTATAACTATAAATGAAGTTAAGAAAATGTACCTTTCCGTTACATTTAGTTAACTTTTGTTTGATAATACCGAATTAATGGAGCAAACCATTAACCATTAAAGCAAAAATTAAAACGCCTACTCTTTATAATTATTAATATTTCATAAGTCAATAACCGAGTTCTGTATATATATTATGTATGATTTTTATAACTGTGTTCCTGAAATAGTCACAATAACTGCAAAAATAGAGTTGCAATTCATCTCAAGATAAATTCACATATATGGGGTTCACATATACTGGCAACAGTGTAAACGTTACTTCGTATGGGCTTGAGATAAAAGTTTGCTTTTAGTATTTAATGCTTTAATAATAAACCTACCTATTTTTCAATCTGTTATATAATAATCTTTATATTATTTACTCCATTTATTAGTGCAACAATTAAAGCAACAACAGTGCCGAAATTCTTTTACAAACACTGAGAGTGTGTAAACATTTTAATGCAGACATTTTAGTTCTTAAATGATGGCCATTCCGTTGTATAATGTTTCTTTAAATAATAAATTTTGAGTATATGAATATATTTTGTATTTTCTAACACCAAAGTGATTAGCACAATGCTTATTGAAATGTTTTCGGGACAGTTGCTGGTATTATCTTTATAGATTATTCTTAGGATTACTTTCTTAAAAGTAATTCTAAATACTTAAATGTGCCCTCATAGCCAGGATTTCAGTTCTTTTGCATCCCTCCTTCTTCCCTGAAGAGGTGCACACAAGCATTCGTATACTTGTATTTGGAAAATACATTTTGCTCAGCTCTGAATGTAAGGGACCATTTCCTAAGGTAACATTAATTAACCATGGAATAATTATTTTTAAACGTCCTGTTTTATTTTACACGCCATAAGATTTTTGACTAGAAATAATATCAAATTACGTAATATCCACTTGCATACATGCATATTAAGGAAAACAAAATACATTTCAGATATTTATCGTAAGTCAGTTTTTTGTTATTAAAGAATCTATGCAGGAAAAAAGATCGCGAACCATGCTTTAAGCTTTCGTATGACAGTAATAATTGGGGACTAAGTAGATATATAATGAGAATATTTCGAAAACAGCTAATGCTGCAAAAATTAAGTTAACATACTTATATAGTTTAATGAATGCTACTTTTTTATTGCAGAAAGCTTTGTCTCTCATAGGTTACCAATTATAAAAAAGTATATAACATTAAACAGAATGCAGCCCGCCTCGGTAGCGTAGATGGTAGCATGTCTGCCTCACGTTCAAGAGGTCCCGAGTTCGGATCTCGCTTAGGGTGAGTTACCTGGATAAGGTTTTTTTCCGGAGTTTTCCCTTTTCCTGAAAGACTAATGTCGGGTAGCTCTAAGCTCCATTGACCCCGGACTCATTTGAACAGCATTTCACCCATTCCATTCATCGTCCGATATGACTTAAAGTTGGAGGACGTAAATTACAAAAAAAAAAAAAAAAAAATAATAATAATAATAATAATAATAATAATAATAATAATAATAATAATAATAATAATAATAATAATAATAATAATAATAATAATAATAATTTATGACATTTAAATCAAAATAATTGGGATCGGTTGTAGAAAGAAATGTATACTAAAAGTTTTACTTTGTTAAAGGTAGCTTGGAATGTGCGTATTTTCTTGAACATTTTCTCCCGTGGTTTAATACTACCCGTACTTGACTCAAATATGGAATTTGGTATTTTTCCAACTTTTTGTTTTAATGTTATGCTCTATATACATACAGACATACATGCATACACATAGTACATACACACATACACATAACATACACACATGAATGCCCGCCTCGGTAGCGTGGTGGTAGCATGTCTGCCTCACGTTCAAGAGGTCCCGAGTTCGAATCTCGGTCAGGGTGAGTTACCTGGATAAGGTTTTTCCGGGGTTTTCCCTTATCCTGAAAGATGAATGTTGGTTAACTCTAAGCTCTATGGACCCTGGGATCACTTGAGCATCATTTCACCCATTGTACTCGTCGTCCGAGATGACTTAACGTTGGAGGACGTAAATTACAACAACAAAATGAATATGGGTCACTTTAAGTACAATTTATAACGTGTCCTTCCATAGAAAACTCGATATCCAGTGTTTGGCTAAAGTGCAATGTCCTCCGCAACCTGAGGGTAACATGTTAGCCCCTGGTTCACGAGGTCGTGGGTTCAACTCGGCAGAGACAATGGATTTTTTTTTTCGGGCGTAAAACTCCTTAGCAAGACTTCCTTCAGAAGGGAAGTAAAGTCGGTGGTTCTGTGTCGTAGATTTACGCTATGTAAAATAACACAAGCATGATAAAGGGATCTATGAATAAACAATTAGTTTTGCATGTCCAATATAGAATGGCACGCCGAGAACTACAGTAATTAAAGAGCGTCCATAAATAAAAGCTCATTTTCAATTAAAATACCATTTGCTAGTTCCGAAAATGTATATCATGATACAAAAGTCTATGAACATTCTTCATCATTACAATGTATCTAATATTTTTCAAAATTATAATTGGATAATAGACCTACACAATATATTTCTTCTTTTTAATTCACTTCTGTTGTGTACCTAATTTCCATTGTTTTTTTTTAATGTTTTGTGCCAGCTATGATGCACTAAAGCAAAAGCAATTATTTCAAACTAGACAATATTATGATGGTATTATTATTCATCTTGATCGGAAGTGCTTACAAATATTTTTAAAACCGACAATGAAATGAAAAGCTGTTGCTAGTCTTTATAGTCAAGACCAACAATGTTTAGGTTCATTAATTTATCTTTTAATTGTTTGTAGATCATTTCATTAATCAAGATATATAGGACCTTTTCCGTTTAAATAAGCCGAAAACAAAACAGACCTGCTTATCCACACAAAAAACTGTTTAACTATTATAAAATGGCTTTTAGTAAATGTCTTTATTAACTAATGCTAGCCACATTATGCTGCATAACATCGAGATAAACTTGGTGTTTGTGCGATATCCTTAAGGACCCCTCCCCGAAGCTCTGTTACTATTGGGGTTATTAGCTCTTGAAGTTTGAATATTTTATAAACAAGGTCGTTTTCTAGTGACTTTTGTGTAAAGGTTAGAATTAAACGCAATATTAGCTTTAACGAAGAAGTGGAATTTTTGAAACAAATATTTAAAGAAGCTTCCTGCGGTATGATGGACCAGAAATCCTTAAATATTCTTTTTTTGAACTTTAAACTTCACATTTATATCTTGATGCAGGTCTCACATAAGAGGTTTATTATAATATTTCTGTCATAACATAAAGTTATTTTCTGTTCAAATTTGGGAGAGCTTTATAATACCAAGGGTATTGAATTAATACGCCAAAGTACATAAAAATCTAAGTACCTAAATACAAATAGGTATGTATTTATTTACCAATAAGGTGGTGTTAATAAAGTTGCTAAGTGGCAATATATTTGTTTTATTTAAATCGTATGATTTACTAATAAAATACGTGCAAGAAAATGAATAAATTACCAATATTTTCTCAGCGACAAACCGAATAAGTGCAACAATAATAGAATCAATATAATGCGTTGCCAAATTTGCAATGTAAACAATGCCGGGTCAGGGACAACAGTATCATTTGCACCCGTTTTCCTGTATCGATACATGCATATATTCCTGCCAGTTTCAAGTGTTATATTTATCAGCTGCGTTTCACTGTGGTTAGCAATTGTATTAACTACTTTTTATTCATACTCCCATTCATTTATGTGTTCAACACTCGGGCCAATTGCCTGAATCACTTGCCGCAGCCCACACCGCAACCACGACTGCACCGCGCATTTTAATGTGTCATATAACTTAAACAATACTTATAAAGTTTCACTCACCTATGAAGCTGAACAAAACGGACATATTGAATAAGAAGAATTTTAAACTGGCCATTTCTGCGGCGGTACTACACGTGAAATTCCACTCCGACGTTCCTGCACAATGACATTTAGCATTCTAATTCGATCAATAGGACTCCATGATTCCATGTGGCCAGACAGTGAAACAAAGCCGCCATCCATACGCCACTGTAAGAACTCGCTGCTAGAAGAGGGCGTGTGTGGGATCTCTTGATGGAGATTGCGCAGTTTGCGAAATATACTGACTTTCTTGTTATTACGTGAGAGATATGCAAGGCCAAAGCATGGATTTTTATAAAGGACAGGCTGACCTATTACTTCCTTTTTGTAATATATTTCCAGGCGCGTCTTTTGGAAGTTGTAAATGAGCGAGAAACTCTCAGGGGATGTAAGGATGTATGATAAGAACCGTTTATTTTATCATTAGCGTAGGCCAGGGCTGTTTTTCTAACACAAAAATGTTCACAAATTTTGAATTTGTATACCAATGACAAGCTTACATTTATATCCATTATAATTACATTAACTACACAATTTATAAAACTTGTGCTTCTTTCAGCCGCATTGCATTTCTCACCTTATGTTTTTACATAGAAATTATTTCAAATTAGGCACAGTCTTAATTCAACATGCGGAGATAACATTCAAATGTTTACTCGTCCTAACACGCTCTTGCTATGAGAAGAAAAAAAGGTTAATATTGTTAAACTCACATGATTTTGTCTACCACTACCGTTTATTACACACGACGTAATTAGTAAAAAGAGGATTTAGCAATTAAATTGTTTATAAGTAGGTTGCTATACCTATGTTGGCTTACAAATTCTTTCTCCTTTTATTATTACGAGAAACGTATATTTGGAAATTCAAACCAATAACAACGAATACTCTAGAAATGGTTAATGCCACAACAATATTTTAGTTTTGCATTGAGTGTGTATGTGTGACAAGCTTTATTATTTTATTATTTAGTACCTTATATATAAATGTATACAAAATTATAAAATTGATTCGGAATAAAGAAAACTTCACAGACAAAAAGTTAGTGACATTTATTTACATGCAAATACCTTAAAATTATAGCATTTACTCCAAAATTGTTAGATGCATTTTGACCCCCTCCCCTCCCCAAAACGAGGAAACATCTTCTTCATAAAGCACAGTTTGAGCTGGGGTGAATTTTTTGAATACCTTCGTGTCACTTTCTTGAAATATATCGAAGTTAAGCAAGCATTAAGTTTAGTGTTTAACCGAAATTTGGTGCACTTCACACACACACACACACACACACACACACACACACACACACACACACACACACACACACACACACACACACACACACACACACACACACTGGTATTTACTACAATCTACTTTTATTCATGGGATCTCAAAGTTACTTCCGATGAAGACTCCACATTCAATTTTTGGGTGGAATACAATACTTTTCCTCGGTTGTTGGAGCACCTGTCTACACTGAGTGGGGTCCCGGATTCGATTCCCGGCTAGGAGGTGGACATTTTTCTCTCTATCCAAGATCATTCCCTAGCCGCATAGGAATTGTGAATGTATGTGTGTGCGTGTGTGTGCGTGTGTGTGTAATGTATAAAACCCGAAGAAATGAAATGACGGCTTGTACATGATCTAACACCATTGCAAATAAGGAAGATATTTTAAAGATAAACGCCCCCAAAATATCCATAATGTTAAAGTTGTATACAAATAGAATAATTAAAATAATTATTAGGTATACACATGTGATAGGATAGAATTGTACGGAAGAGATTCGACACTACAACCAGTCTTGATCTGTTGTACCTGTGTTTCCGGAAGGAAGGATGAGGCGAGAGGAGACTGAGTGCGACGACCCAAGAAGCCACGAGAGTGCAGAGGGCAGGTTCCCTACATTTGACCAGTTGGAAACTTCCCGGCAGTCCAGTACAACCGGTATCCCACCCATCGTGGTCCGGAAACTGCCAACTTGCCCGGCCTGGAGACAGTCATACCGGAGAAGGAAGCGTTTATTAGGAGCATATCATCGTGCCATGCAGCGCCGAGTCTCCCAACGACACTTCTACATTGAAAGAGCCCACCAGATAAGAGATGACGTGAAATGATAATGGAGATGAAATGGAGGGACAGGAAATTCGGGGGATGTAGTTAACCTACCCAGCATTCACCTGGCGAACCCAGGAGGTCCCTCAGGTAGGCCAGCCACAGGAATAGAACTCGGGCCTCCCGAATGCGAGCCACAGACCAGGCCACCTAAGACATTCCGCTCGGGATATAATATAACAAATATAATATAATAGCGTGTAAATTTATCTTAACCTACTCTTGAAAGGTGACAGTAAATACAAAAAATGGCAAATTTTCAGCAAGTATATATCAAGTGTGTATACTAATGGAATGGTTAAATTTTTTTAAAGAAAGTAACGGCTTTTTGTGGAATCTATGAATGCTGTACCTCTATACTACATTTGATACTAGTCTTACTTTCTGGTTTTCATTTATGAGCAGTCATTTTTGTTATTGAAACACAAACACATACACTGCGACCTCTAATTTCCAGAAATGCATCTTATTACTCAAGGGATCTCCAAGCATGTATTTTACGGATTTTAGGTCGGAATAGATGCTTGGTCTACCTAGTATACAAATAATAATAACCCATGGCACGAAAGCCCATAGATAACCAAGGCCTGCCAACCCGTCTGCCGGCCTCACGCCCACATACGCAGGGTAGGGGAAAGTTGCCTAATAAGGGGTACATGTTTTCTTTTTACTGTATGAGCAATAATAACACAGGTTAGTGTCTATAAATAATATATTTGTATATTCCAACTCTTTAACTCTCTTGTAGAATGTTATACTCGAGCTTAAATACACTGTTATGCAAATAAAATGCAATTCTCTAAATTACAAAAAGGTGATTCCTAATATGGGATAAGTTTTCTGGTGTTGAGTTAGAGCATTATAGGCGCAAAAGTTCACACTACTTAATGTCTGTATGAAATATGATTTTTTGATACGCGATGTGAAAATCCAAGGTTCATATCCCAACCTGGTATCCTATTTTGGTGCTTAATTACTAGACAGGTCTTTTTTATTTACTTCTTTTTCTCACACACTTTTCACAACAGAACCTATTGAAACTATCATCTGCACAAATTGTATGTGCCCAATTGGAACATATGCAGCACCTCATCCATGTTTCTCCCTCTCGGTCCTCCAAAAAATAAGGCCTGCTCAATACTGGCACTCTGCATCATCGTCGTCGTCGTCGTCGTCGTCACTCTCGTTTCCCCAGTCTTCTTCCGATTCCAGAGGCACAAAGTCTCTTCGTCTTCGGAGGACGAAGATTCAGTAGTGCACTTCCTTACTTTTCTGGTTTTCTTTGTCGCTTTGGTTTGCAATGCTAAGGTTCATCTGGCTTTTGGCGGAGTCTTGTCTGCCTTCTTTGACTTCTTTTCAGTGAGCTGAGCTTTGTATAGCGAACTTGTAATTACACAAGATGTCCCAGCTCGAGATGGACTGGCTCGTTCTGATGAACTTGCCTTCTGTTTCAGTGTTGGGATTGGGCTAATGTCTGCCGCAAGGATCAATCTTCTCTGAGATGTAGATGGATCTGTCACTTGTGCTACATTTTTAGATTCAGAAATTCCATCGTGTTCATTGCACGTTTCATTTTCATGGATTGTAAAATCTTGAGGCCTGAAAATGTTGGGGTTGATTGGATATATTACCCACTACTAGCTATTTCTGCAGTGGCTGCACATAGATAGGCTTTTCCAAAGACATTTCCTATCTGGTAAACTGGAACCGTTCGACCAATATGATTTTTCAGCCATGTTTCGATTTCCTGACAGTAGAAGTTTAGCTTCTAGCATGAATATTAAAAGTACAATAGTAGTTCCTAATATGGGGTAACCCTAATTAGGCTCGCCATGGTACCCCATAATAGGGAACTCGCAATTTTTCTTTTATTAATTCTTCCAATTCCTTTTGTAATTGAACTAAGGCAAATGACTGGGCATAGAAAGATAGTTTGATCTTAATTCAGCAAAGGTGTGTTTAAAACAATAAATATATTATTTTATTTGTATACACAGATGTCAACCGCAGCAAATAACTTCAAGGAGCAAACTTCCTTTGTCAGCTCACCGGGGCGCGATCCCAAGCAGGAATGCCATGACGTAACCGCAGGATGCTTAGTCGCCAAAACTCTCTGAGTCCATCACATTTCTAGCGAGGTTCAGCACTACGCAGATGAGATACCACGGTAGCCCAAATGGCGCACCACCCCATATTAGGCTACTTTCCCCTAGAGGTCGGCGATCGTCCAACCGATAGGAGAGATGTGGTCAGAACCCGGCACCCTCAGCCGGAAAGTTGCCTTCTTGACCAGGGCCGCTTACCTAGCGTAAGCTCCTCAATTTCCTCACGATGAGTGGGTACCGGTCCTATACCCGGGACTTAAAATCCGCAACCCCAAGGGTAGGATTGATCCCGGGCTGTATTCCGTGGCAAGGGACTAAAGCATGATGCCTTAGCCGAATACGCCACGGTGCCGGAGTCTCTACTTAATGTAGATGTGGCAAATAAAGTTAGAGGCTAGATGTAATATTAATCATCAATATAAAAGAGAAATTATTATAATAAAAGTAATAAAGCTTTTGCAATAATGCTACTTCTGATGCTCTTTACCATCTACGAAAGGAACAGATGATTTGAAGGATCTTAGGAGGTAATAAATTGGCCGATAAAAACGCGCAGAAGTCCTTAACGATTTCCAAACTAGACGAACCGGTCACAAAGGCGTGCTGATTGAATGATTTCCCTCTAGAGTTATTAGCCAGATTTCGAACTAGCTGAAGCTGTTCAGAGAAGACTGCCATTTCGAAGGAAATAGAACCTTTCGTAGGACAAAGAACCTTTCAACAAGGAGTTGCACCATCTCTCCGACACCAATATTGTATAATTCCTTAACCAAACAAAACGTGAAAGGAGAAACAAAATGCTAGGAAATGGAGGAAAGTAAATTGGAAATAGAAGAGAAATTATCCCTCATTAACCAGGGTAAACCACGAAAAATTCACGTTCAGATTGGCCGATCCCAGGACCTCCCGAAAAGGAGCCCACGTGTTACAGAGGTACTCTCTCGCTCGGATCTACGAGGTTCGGCTAAGTCCCGGGCCTCACAATAACAAAGCATATTAAAGTGTTTTGTTCCTTATTTCTCCACATAATCTCCATCCATCTGTGTAGTGGCGATTTGTCATAGCCTCAAAACAGCTGTTCATCGCATTGGTGTGAAATCTTCGTCCTCCAAGAAATTTTTGAGGTTCAGGAACAGGTGGTAGTCTCTGGGTACTAAATTTGGTAAATAAGGTGGATGTTCAAACAATTCGAACTTAAATTCGCACACTTTTTCTTATTACAATGACTGAACTATGGGCCGGAATATTGTCGTGAGGAAACAAAAGTTTTTTCTTGGCCAGATTAAGTATGTTTCTTTTCACCTCATTACTCAAACGTTGCAGAAAGCTTGTGTAATAGTCACTAGTGATACGTTTTTCCAAGTAATCAATAAAAATAAGACCCTGTGCATCCCAGAAAACACTCGCCATAACCATATTAGCTGATAAAATTGACTTTGCCTTTTTTTGAAGTTGGTTCACCTGCGTAATCCACTATTTTGACTGTGATTTACTTTCTGGAGTGTAGTGAAGCACCCCAGTTTCATCCATGGTAAGAAGCCGTCTCAAAAATTCACAGAAGTGTTTACGGTACAACTCCAACTTCTTAACACAAAGAGTTTTTCTTTGCGACTTTTGATTAGGTATCAACAAACGCGGCACCCATCTTGCACAGACCTTGTGAAAGCCCAAAACGTTGCTTAAAATATTATTTGCATGTTCTTTTATATGTTTACAGCCTCTGCTATGTCAAACAACTTTAATTTGCAGTCCTCCAGTAATAAACGATGACTTTTTTCAAAGATCTCTAGAAATGAAATGTGTATTGTTTAACGCCCGCTTTTACTACATACGGCACCGCAGGCGATGACACTGATGAAACATGAGATGAAGACGGAGCACCGGTGGAATGAGATGGCGGGGGAAACCGGAGATCCCGGAGAAAACCCGCCCCAGCGCCGTGTTGTCCATCACAAATCTCACTTTGCGGTCACCTGGGATCGAACCCGGGCCGCCTTGGTGAGATCCAAGCGGTGTAACCACTGGGCCACGGCGCGGCCGAATGATCTCTAGAGTTGTGACTTCCACAGGGCGTCCAGGTTGAGGCTCATCACTAGTGCTCGAACGTCCCATTTTAAACTCTGTAACCATACTTTTAATCATTTATATTTTATTTAAAAAAATATATATCTATGTATAGATATATAGATATTCTTTTTCTGTTCCTTATTTAACGTTTATATTGTTTCTGTTTGTTTTACTATCTCTTTTCTGTAGTTTCACTCATATACACCATACACATAAACACCCATGCGCAAGGTGGGACTCGAAACCGCGACCCTCTAAGCGTCTAGGCGGGGGAACGCTAGAGATATACGATTTAGTGGCCATGGCTGCGCAGGCCAGCATGTCATTGTATATGAAGGGGTAGAATCTTTCACTGTACTGTCAATTTCCTCCTTGAATTCTTTAGGCGATAAGCCTTTCAAATGGAAATATTTAGTCAGTGCTCATTTTCCCAAATCCTCTATTTTCTTGAAACCTCTACACATGTCTTTTTTGGAACGCTATTATTCAAAAGCTACTGCACTATCGATACATAGTGTAGAGTTAACTATATGATGCTATCCGTCAAACTGGCCCAGTGGCGCCATCTCTATGTGAGGCCCGGGACTTATCAGCCGACCCTCGTACGTAGGTGTTTTCTCATGATATCCATACGTAAATACAATTACGATTTATACCATGATGAAAGGTTTTGTCCCATTACTGATTACGGCATCGTGAACATAATAGATACGTAAAATATTTATTTCGTTGCATTAGAGGGCTATGAACACGTTTGTTATTGGATATAATTATGTTACCCATTGTATTAATAGAAGAAAAGTAATTGCGGAAGTAGATGTCAGTAATTCTAGATTGGATTTAAATCATTTAAGCGATCAAGACCAATTAAATTTCCGTTTCGAAAAGACGGATTTACTACTACCTATGAGGTTATGGTCGCGAGAACTTGTTTTAGCAGAATAAGATTATAGTTTAGTCTACAGTAAAGTATCTCTCTCTCTCTCTCTCTCTCTCTCTCTCTCTCTCTCTCTCTCTCTCTCTCTCTCTCTCTCTCTCTCTCTCTCTCTCTCTCTCTCTCTCTCTCTCTTGCACTGAGATATTTACCGTAAACTTTAAACTCCAAATCAAATGGAATGATGTGTTACGCTAATGATATTTCCTTTACTGTAAAATGAGGCATGCGCAGTACATCGGAAACATAATTAAAATGTTTGTGATAACTCAGAACTGCAGAAAATCTCTCCAAAGCAAATGGTAACTATGCCTAAATAATTGAACTTGTGTTACACTACAACGATTTTGAAATTATCACCGAATTTTCTGTATAATTTTGACACCCCTTTTTCCCGACAAAATTCATTTTTAGGATTTTAAGTCTCAGAGGAGTGTGAGTAAACCAGGTAGAATTTCCAATGTTTCAAAGCACTGAGTTCTGTTTTATTTCTGTGCTCGGCTCTTAAAGGGTCCAGGACCAAAATGAAGAACGCTGCATTTTCTTTGAAGAAACACGCCTATCTGATGTTGAATCTTAAAAACATAATTGCACGATAGTTAAAAAACTGAAAGTTTGATAATTCTGACGAAAATTGTAATTTATTTTAACCTTTATTAGTCTTTTTTCCCTGAGATACTCTTTTTTTTATCTTAATCACAAAGGGGAAAGGTAGAGTGGGAGGTCTGGTTTTACTTTATTTATTCATGTTTAGTTACATTTTGTTGCAACATTTTGGAAGAAAACGGCGTGCACACCCGCGCAAAAGTTAGCAAGTGAGATCCAGTTGATCATTTAAATCGGTCGACACCTCATGATATCTATGCATTTTGTATCGCTCTGCTCTGAGCCACTTTTTGAATGCAAATAAATTAGGATAATCTGCACTCAGGCAATAATGGTAGAAAGCCATTATCAACCACATTTGAGACCGTGCAGTGTTGCCTTTCTTAGTATTCAAGTATAGAATTACTGACACTATCGTATATTCCGCCCTGCTTCCAACCAGCACGCCGATTTTATGTTTAGTCCATTTCCAGATCTCAGATACATTTTTGCAGGTGGTAATTCTGTGTATCTGCGTGTCCACTTTTCCACAATGTTTACACCATGGGACTGTTGTTAAATTATAATTACACTTCTTTAATTCCGTGGGGATTAGTTCATTCACAAAGAAGTACACGGACACCTTCCAATCAAGTGGAACGTAGGTGTTTCGAACCCTAACCTTTGTCCCGGGGCGCAACAACCCTTTCCGGACCAAAGTCTACCGCTGGGCCTCTTCGGCATCCACCCTTTCCCACTAAGACATGAGTGGGGTGCTGTACCAGGGAATGGGATCGATCCCCTCGGGGCTGTATTTGCGGTCAGAGAATCAGATTTAGGCAAGTTTTTAAAATGTATAATGGAGAAAACTGCTCTCTACACAAAACAAAAGCAAAAAATAAAGAATAAAATTTAGAGTTTTTTGAAAATTTAAACATGCATTATTAATGTTGTGGCATACAAATCTTTGCTTAGCTAACCTTCCCTATAACCTATAACTCAATTGTTATAATAATTTTCCACACGCAACAACATTATTAAATTATGAGGGCGGTCCGGAAAGTAATAGCTGTTTGTCCGTTGCGCGAGAAGTTGTGGTATTAGTGCCGCCATCTACACATCAGCGTGCGCAGTGCTCAATGCCCTTCTAGCCATCCAAAGCAGAGCCTCGTACTGTCACACGTTTGATAAATATAACCTCAAAACATGAGCGCCACAATAGAAAATCCTGCCAAGTGTGAGGTACGTGGTGTTATAAGATTTCTTTTGGTAAAACATCACTCAGCAGCCGAAATTCATCGTGAATTGTATGCAGTATATGGTCCTAACATTATGAGTAAAGCTGTTGTCAGTCAATGGGTAAGGTGTTTTTTTTTCTTTTTTTTTGCACGTGATAGTTGCCAAACACCCAGGCTATCGCAAGTTGTGTGCTCGTTGGGTATCAAAACTGCCAACTGACGACCAAAAACCTAAGGATGAGCTCTGCCATAGACTTTCTTTCTTGATATGACACGAAGGAAAAGCATTTTTAATAACATTGTTACCGGCGATAAGACTTGGGTGGCCCATGTGAATGTTGAGATAATATAGTAGTCAATGCAATGGGGACACACGGCTTCTCCAAGTAAGCCAAAGAAAGCCCGTCAAACATTGTCTGCAAAGAAAGTCAAAGCTATGGTTTTTTGGGATGCCAAGGACATCTTACTCGTTGATTTTATGGAACGTGTCATGACCGTCAATTCTGAAGCCTTCTGTAAAACTCTGAAAAGACTAAGAAGGACAATCCAAAACAAGCGCCATGGTTTTCTAACGTCTGCATGACAACGCTCGCCGCACACAGCTCGTAGAACAAATGAACTTTTGCCCAATTTCAAAAATGGGACGTTTTAGACCATCCTCCCTACAGCCCGGACTTGGCTCCCAATGATTTTCATATGTTCCCATACATTAAACATTGGCTTGCATCTCAGTGCTTCGCCAATGACGAAGAGCTTCATCAGCGCGTAACGGGTTGACTACGTTCACAGGCGGCAGAATTTTATGCAGAAGGTATTTCAAAGACTATTAAAAGGTATGACAAGTGCTTTAATTTGTTCGGAGAATATGTGAAAAATAGAAAAAAAAAAAAACGTTTTAGTTTTCACATATATCAATAACATTTTTATATTTCAAATGCTTTAATATTTATTTCCAAACATAAGTTACTTTCTGGACCACCCTCCTAAATGTGTTATTCATAGCTGAATATTTGTGCCTTGATGAATAAATTCAGCTTCTGGAAAAGGCCGCAACATCTTGAATACATTTTCCGATGTTTCACTCATCTTGTTGTGAGCTTCTTCTGGGCTGTTGTGAGTTCTTTTCGTTCGTTCATTGTTGCTGGTAGCCTGAATGCTTTTGTTGGTTGCAATAGAGTTTAACTGTTGAAAGGTTTTTGTATATAGCATGGGAACTTGTAGGGGGACTCTATTTTAGGGTGGTAGAGAAAGTAGAAGGAAGCATCTTGCTCCTCAGTGCCTGTTTGAGGATGCAGGACCTGTTGCATCTTGGCGGCAACGATTTATTAGACGTATTGTGATTGGAAGCTGTATAATTTATGAGCCAATCAACTCTAAGTAGGGTTTGTTAAGGAGTTTATCTTTAGCTGATGTTTGGACTTGATGGGTTGTGTCCGTAAGGCATGTAGGGAGCACGATGTCACCTGAAGCGGCTTCTTTTGGGGTGATAATTCTCTTGAGACCTAACGAAATTGCTTCGTTGTGCTGCTAAACTTGCCTATAATTTTTTGCCCGACGCCTAATTTCAAACTTCAGTATAGAATAAACGAGGGTTTGTGAAGTAATATCCGGGGAAGTAACGGCCGAAAGGAAAGTTAGTCTGAAGTCCTTTATTCTGTTCCGTTGTGACCATAATAGCAACATCTCTGCAGCCAGGTCCCAGATCTCGCAGGTGTACAGCATGAGGGGAAGTATAACTTCAGCCGAACAGGCATCCCAGACCTCAGCATAGGATAAAGCGAGTCGTTTGCTCCCTGGTGTGTTCTTGAAAAGTTAGACCCCTGTCCAACTTTACTCCCAAACAGCTGACCGAATTCACCCATTCAATCATATGGCCTCTGTAATGGAATGCTGGGGTTTAGCACTTAGTAGTATAGAATGGTTTTTGTTCGGATTAAAGAACATACGCCCACACCGGCACCACAGCTGCATGAAGTGTATGTGAATAGGTTTGAAGGCTCCGAGTAGCTATTTATATCTAGAAAAAGTAGCACGTCATCAGCATACTGGACTTCATTGCGATACTCCTGAGTTGGAACATTTGCCAGGAAGGCGCTAAAGAGCGTGGGGAATACCACAGAACCTTCAGGGACTCTGCCTCTTACTGGCCTTGGAGTAGGTGTTTTTCCAGCAATAACAACTTTAAATATGCGCTGACGAAGAAAGCTGTGTAACATAGCATTATTGGTGTAAGTAGATGGATGCGTTTCTGAAGGAGACCCGTGTGCAAGGTCGTTGAGAAGGCCTTCCCAACATTCACAGATACGCAAGAGTGAAACGTTTCTCCTCGAAACTTCGAGCGGCCGCCAATTCCACCGGCAGCAACTGATAGGAAATCGAGTATCCCAGTACGAAATCATATCCGATGGTCAGGGATGGCTTGAACGTTGTCCAAAAGTGAGAATAAGTTGTTCAAGACCGTCCTCTAGAGCACTTCGAGAGAACTTAAAGGAGGCTGATGCATCGATGGTTCCATGTTTTCTTAATTTGTGTCATCCAATGTTGAGTCATATCAGACGATGAATGCAATGGGTGAAACGATCCATAGACCTTAGGGTTATCCGACATTCATATTTCAGTATAAGGAGAAACCTTATCCGGATAACTCATTCTAACCTGATTCGATCTCGTATCTTTTAATGTGACGCAGACACACTACTACCTACGCTACAGAGGTGGGCACTGGTAGTTTGAAGGTTGCAACGAGAATTTTCGGGGTTTCAAAATGCATATTAGCCAAGCGTCTCTCTGCTGCCGTGGAAAGTAACCCAGGATGACGCATATGTTTGCATACCTTCGCCAAAAAGGGAACGGCGTTGAAGGGAATGTTGCACACTACGAAGAGTGTCAACTCATCAGGACCCGTTGTCTTTTTGCTACTGAGACGCTGGAGTGCGCCTTAGAGCTAACTAGCATGGATAACGGAAGCAGTTCCTCTTAATATATTTAAGGTAGTTGGCGAAAACATTTTCTTGGCTTGAGGATCGTAGACCAGGTCTTGAGTGCTCTGGGGAGTTAAGTTTTTTTTTTTTTTTTTTTTTTTTTTTTTTTTTTTTTTTTTTTTTTTTTTGTAATTTACGTGCTCCAACGTTAAGTCATCGGAAGATGAATGAAATTGATGAAATGATGCTCAAATAAGTCCAGGGTCCATAGAGCTTAGAGTTTACCTGACATTCATCTTTCAGGATGAGAGAAAACCCTGGAGAAAACCCTATCCGGGTAACTCACCCTGACCGAGATTCGAACTCGGTACCTCTTGAACGTGAGGCACACACGGTACCACCACGCTACCAAGGCGGGCGAGAATTGATATATACCGACCTCGCCAGCTGTAGAGGGTTTTGGCATGTCTTCACACGTTGGCACTTTCGATGCGTAACCAGCGGAAGGAGTGACCAACAGAATTGATTGTCCATAAGTTTTCTATTCTACACTCCTTGTGACCATAGCAGCCAGCTGGCCGCGGCCATACTCCAGATCTCACAGTTGCGTAATGTAAGAAGAATTACCAGCGCCCGGAGGACATATTAGGTTATGTTTTTATTTATGTTATTTTAATTGCTGCCGGCCATTGGCTAGAATGCTTCATAGATCATATTTCTCGGGTTTCATTGTTGATTGTCTTTCATGGTTTACCCGAATCCTACGAGAGCCCTCTTTGACCTACCAAGTACAGTTATGGTGTCAGTTGATTTGATTTTGTTTTATTTTGTACATGCATGTTTTGGATGTATATTGTTTATATAGCTATTTACAATAACTACAAATTTGCACTCTACGTATATCCTCACACTCGCTCACAGGCATTCACATATATACGCATTATACACATATTCGCACTATTTACAGTATACAGTTTTCCATTGTGTCACTTAGCATGGTTTTTGGAATAGTAACCCCTGTAATAGTGGTGCATGGCCTTAGTCCTGGTTTGGTGGGCGCAGGTTCTGGGAAAGAGTCAAAACTCATACCATTATATTTTAGATATTTGGGTTCGCAGATGCGAATTTTAAAAATTAGTGTGTTTTCATTCGAATGCGTGCACACTTTGTCATCGCTGTAATTTGTGTGACCTCTGTTATTTAGGTTATGGATAGTTTTTGGTGCATTGTTTTGCTGTTCATTGGTAATTAAAGTTCAACGGAGAATCTTTCTTAGTGATATGTTTTAGTGGTTTGTAGCTTCTGTAAGGCTGGAATTGAGGCATTAGTCTAGCCACGCATATATGAAGAAGGGTGAAGAATACGAAGGATTGTATAGGATTATTTTGGATCAGGTTTGTAGTTCCTTGCTCCTGAACTCGAGGAGCGTATATTTAAAAGTGACCGCGCCGTGGCCTAGCGATTATGCTGCTTGGCTCTTGGGTTCGATCCCCGGCGACCGCATGTGAAATTTGTGTGGACAACACGGCGCTGGGCGGGTTTTCTCCGGGATCTCCGGTTTTCCCCGCTATCTCATCCCACCTATGCTCCATCTTAATTTCATGTATCATCAAAGCCTGTGGTGCTGCATATAGTAAAAATGGGAATGAAACAGTACACATTCATGCATATCTTTAAGCGCCATTGCTCTGGGCTGCACCATCTTGTGCATTTCTATTTTGTCTTGTCCCTGAGGGATAGAATTGACCTGAGCGATGCAGAAAGGTAGTAATCGAGGATTAGGTTTATGTGCCTCTTAATTTTCATCATCTATAATGTATTCTGCTAAAAGATTTCTACCCGAATTTTCTCGGTGTGACTATCCCACAGTGATGATCGTTGAAATCTCCTGTGATGGATAACCTTCCTCCCTAAATCGAGGAGCTTTTCGTCGTCTTTGAGGAAATTGGGGGAGTTGAACTGAGATAAAGCGCACCCAGTATCACCATTTTGCCATTTTTGTTTGTTTCAGTGCTGTAACTTACAGGCTTCCATAGCCGCCAACGGAACAGAACCATGAGCATCAGCACTTTTTAAAAAGAAGGGCAATGTCTCGTCCCTGTCGACAAATTTGTTGTTCTGAAAAATGTATCCCTTGAATTTCGAAGTGTACTTCTGTTGTAATTCTGTTACACAAATGTATGCGAGCTCAATTTTGTTTCAGCTCAAGCTCCCTCAACTGTCTGATGCTTCCTGTAAACGTCACCGGCGTTCCACAGCGTTAAAATTGTTCATCACATTAAGGTAGCCATTTAGACCAGAATGCTGGTAAGTAAGCATATGTGACTTTCAATTTGTCCCGAGTGCTCTTTCAACTACTGAATTTCGTGAGGAAGTGTTGAATTTTTGGCAGGAATGTTGTTAGTTTGAATGATTTGGATGTGGTGAACAATTCCAAGAGACTTCCCACGTCGGTTGAGGACCTATGGAATGAGAAAGGTTGTGGAGTGCTAGTCAATGATGGCTACAATGTATGTTCATCTTGGGCTCCCCAACAAACATCTCGTAACTGGAAGGATAAGTTTCTTCGCAGTTTACAAGTTCGGTTGATGTTTCCTTTGTTTACTTAGATCTGTTTTGATTACTTTTGGCTCTTCGTGTGGCCAAGACTGTTGTAGTGAGATGGTCTCCTAGCTCCGTCCCTTGGCTCTCACTGGTTGATCTCCGGCAAGAGTGCCCCGCCCCACAACTAAAATAATAAGAGTTAAATGATGAAGCCTGGGACTCAAGTACTTACGATAGTAAGTCGCCCCAAACGGTGTATCTCGGATGTGAGAGCCCCTAGTGGTTTACCGGGAAATATACGAGTCAAATGGAGAATTTAATGTCAGGACGGCACGTTGGCCATGGTAGCTCAATGGGTTAGAGCGACTGGACGGATACCAGGAGATCCGTGGTTCAAATCCCGGGCATGGCATTGAATTTTTCATGTTAACTCTATCCTATAGACGGCTAGGGTGGAGAAATGATTAATTTCCATCAATTAACTAAAATAAAAAGCATTGTTGAGGAACACACGCATGCTTTGCTCGGATGCTTTCAGAACCTTTCATAAGGGGAAACTTTCTACGTGGTAGAGAAAGTGAAAATAATTCTGTTGGTAACAGATAAAATACAATCGACAACGTGAAATGAAAGTGTACGTATAGTGTGATCAAAATAAATGTTCTGTGATGTGTACATAAACAGTGTGTACAAATAGTTTTAAAATGTTGGGAAAAGCAATGGATAAATTAACATTGAACACTGAGGTAAGACAACAATTGGTTTGCATATTGCTAAATCATGTGAATTTGTGTGTGACAGCGCACACGTGCTTTCCTGTGTACATTATCAAAACTCGGGTTATGGTGTGCAATAGTGATCTACTGTTACGACTAATACTAATTCAAGAAAGAAGTAGAAAAAAATAACCACACTAACAGCAATCAAAAATAAATCGTGCACCTGAGCACTAGTCATATAAGTTCATGTGTAAGTTATGGTAGTAATTGAAATCAAGAACTCTACTCATACCCACATTTACGGTTGACATGTAAGGATCTTTGAAAAAATATGTGCTCTTGCTTTTACCGGAAGTTGTCTCATGTATATATTTTGTTAGGAAAAAATACCATTATTTCTTTCTCCAGGATCGCACAAAAATAACAATTTCAAGTAAAAGTCATTATCCTTACCGTTATGTGTTCTGAATAACGTTTCAGCACTTCTCGTGGCGGTAATACTCCCAGCTTATGTTTTTAACTAGTAGTTTCATGTAAAACTCGTGAAGGAAAGTTAGGTTAGATCATATCAGATTAGGTGTAATTGCATTTTTATATATACGTGTTACATATGGAATGACACCAGTGTCATCTGCATTAACAACAAGGTACATTCCCAGTCGCGGAGAAGAAAATGTTAGCTGAAAAAAATTATACAGATGCTTTTGAAGTTCACAAAAAGGTTAATTATAGAGAGAGTGGAGAGTAGTGAAAAGGATTGTTTGTGTTAGAAGCTGGAAAGCAACTCTTAAAACAGTTTCTTCAGTGATGAATTGAACAAAGCATGATTCTACACTGAATCAGTAATAATTCTGGCAACAGATTTAAGCATGTGGAAATTATAATGGTAACTTGCAAGCGAGTTACTTACTAGCTCAGTTGCAATCAGGTGACTGCATGACGGAGTGGAGTGTGAATAGCCAGTTTTAAATATCTATATACTTTATTACCACCACATTAACACCACATTGTTAAACTTATATTTATTGTCAAAATTAGAGAGTGTAAAGTGTATATAAATACATCACTGTCTTGTATAGACTTTGCATAACATAAGCACAATATCACTGCCTTCAAATTCTCCAGACCTGAAATCTTTCCTCTTCTGTTGTTTTGCACACACCAGAGGCATCATCACTGCTGTCAATACTTTCTGCACCATTATCCTGAATAAGAATTCTTTCTACATGCTTTTTCAATATTCTTTTTTGAAATCATAGTTATCAATTTCTTTAACCTGTTAGCATACATTTTCTCACTGGTCTTCCAATTTCTGCAAATCACTGGCAACAAGTATGTGGCATATTAGCTATCAATATGGTTTTTAATCAACTTCATGTATTTTACTGAATTAATTTCCTAATGAAAATCTCCAGTTCCTTGTTGTTACTCGTGAATGAGAAGGACATGTGGAATGGAGCTGAATTTTCCACTAACATGAATGATAAGTCATTGCTCTTTAGCAACAGGAGCATGAAATCCTAACCCACTATTGTCATTCCACATTTTTGTGTTCTATGATTGCTGTGTATATATGACTTACTTTCATACATTATAGTTTGATCTTCGAATTTGTATTTCTAGAGAAGAGTGAGATATGTTTCCTGCTGAGATTATATGTCCTTTTTTTATATTGGAACTGCCCTATTGTATTTTCATTCTTGTCTTCACTTGAACTCTAAATCTTTTATAATTGTTGAGATGTGTAGCACTACCTTGAAAGTTTATGGTATCCTACAACTTGTCAATCTGTTTATTTGCCCAGGATTTCCTTCCACTAGAAATTTTGTATTGTATGCAATATAATAATTTATTGAGATCCTCTATTTCTGTTAGGTGTTTGGGATTTCCATGTTCCTTTCCAGGTGCGTCAAATAGTACTGCTTCATCTACATGCTTTTTACCTCTGAGAACTCTGGAAATGGAGGGCAGAGGAATACCAGTTGCTTTAGCTGCTCTTTCATGTAGTATCTTCAGGCTTTTGTGTAACTTCAGTGAGAGTCTTTCTTCATCTCTGCCTCTTGCTTAATGAAGTCATGGACATTTGCAGTAATTTCTCTGACTATGCAAAACTTTGTCACTTAATTTTAAAAATGTAGATGCGATTATTAAAGTCAGAAATATAATATAAGCAATAGTTAAACTGAATAGGCTTTTACGGCCAGTGTCATTAGAGCTTTCCTTCCACTGGACCACAGATCACAAACCTGGATGATCATTTCCTATGTAAGATAAGCACTAATACTGCTCTCTTTGAAAACACTGGAAACTTTTCAATGCAGACTGTATGTGGTGCGAGTTATGAGTAAACACAGTTATAATATCACTAACATGGATTAAGGTAAGCAATAAACAACTCCCAGACTGGTCAGTTGGAGTGATGGTTAGAGCCACTAGTGCAGAAGTTTTGCACCAGGATGCAGGTGAGAAAAAGTATGAAGAAATTGAATCAGAGAAACTTAACCAGGATTACAATTACTACAGAAGGGATTTGGCACCAAAATTTGTAGTTTATTGTATCTCTGCCCCAAATGGGGCAAGAGGAGACAGAGGGCCCAAGGAGTCATGACACCTGCCAACACTTCTACCTTGAAAGAGACCACCAGATGAGAGATGATGTGAAATGATATAGAGAAAAAATGGAACAGGAAATTCGGGAGATGTAATTAACCTACCCAGCATTTGCCTGGAGACCTGGGAAAATGCCGAAAAGGCCCATTGGTCAGGTAGGTCAAACATGGTAATCGAATCCAGGCCTCCTAAATGCAGGCCACAGATGAAACCACTGGGGCATCCCACTCGGTTCTCTCGTAGTTCATTCAGTTGACATTTGTTGGCAGCCAGTTTGAAATTAGATACAAGTATGAGGTGAGCCACAGTGAAACGAAAGGGTCCTGTGGTTTCAAAATTTAACCCAAGTTAGGTTACAAGGCTTATGTATATGTTAAGATTCAAATAAAACACTCTTATGGATTACTCTTGTACATTGGCTGTTTGTTTTACACATGTGCAATAGTTAAAGCCAGAATCTCATATTGATATTCTGCAATGATTTTGCAAAAGGAACTTTTAAAAAGAGGACTGTGAAAGTACTACAGGTTGTCCAAGTGCTCACTTATTTGTGTGATGTATGGTATAGAAATACTAGCCATGGTGCTTGACTCCACTACAAAGTGAAATATGTATTGTCAAATAAGTGTGCATCTCAATTGTAAAAAAAGTGTCACTGTTACCACCTCAGCTCAATGGTTCAGGGGGCTTAGAAATGGCAGACCCTCTTTCAGAATACCCTTCGATGACGCTCATGTCAGGAATGTCAACAAAATTGTATGTTCCAATCAAACACTGACTGTCCAAGAGAATGCTAGAGAATGTAATATTTCATTTGGATCATGTCATGATATCCTGACACAGCATCTTGGAATGCATTGTGTTGCCAGGTTCGTCCTTCGACTCATGAGTTAAGACCAGAAAGAACATTGCCTCGCTATCTGTCAAGAGCCTTTGGATTGCTCAAATGAGAATGAGATGTTCCTTAAGATATGCCTGCAAAAAAGTGTGAGAAGGAAATGGCTTGAAATGTGGTAAGACAATTAATGGCTCTTTCATCACAATAACTCTCCCGCACATTCATCCCTGTTGGTGCATGACTGTTGCATGAAAAATGAAATCACTGTTTGAATAGTTATAAATAAAAGCATTGTTAACAGTGAAGCTAATTTCATGTATAAAGACTAAAATTGAATCATACCTTATAAAATTTGTAACTTCACTCATGTCAAAATTTTAATTTTTAATTTAATGTAATTTTTTTATTAAACATTTTTTGTTAAAAAATAAATTTTAATTTAATTTTTAATTTAATATAAATTTAATGTTTTAAAAATTAATTTTTTTTAAAAAAAATTAATATTTTTAAGCACGTGAGTGAAGTTACAAGTTTTAAAAGGTATGACTCAATTTTCGTCTTTATACATGAAATCACTGTTGCCTCATCCTCTGTACTATCTAGACTTAGCCCTTGGGACCTTTCTATTATTTCCAAAATTGAAAATCTTGTTAAAAGGATGAAGATTTGCAACGACAGATGAGATATAAGAAAATTCACAGATGGCACTTAGTGTGATCCAGAAAGAGGTATACCAAGACTGCTTCCAGAAGTGGTAACAGCGTCTGGAGCATTGTATTTATTATGGAGGAGAGTATTTCAAAGGAGACCACACACAAAAGTAAAAGACCCACATTTTGTCCACATTTTGTGGACAAAGTTAAGGAATTTTTTGAACAGACCTTCTATGTATTTTTTTTTTTTTTAAGGTGAAGGTGAAGAAGAAGAAGGTGAAGAATATATATATATATATATATATTCTAACAATGATATATTCAATAATATATTCTAACAAGTTTGACAAAATAACATAAAAAAATAATTTCTATAGTCCAACATGGATGCAGTTGATGCCATGTGCTTGCTTTTGTTTACATCATTTTTCCTTTGAAGTCTAATGAGATTTTAAGGCAGAGGATATAGTGCATTCCACCCACAAATGTGATCTGGAGATTATACTGGAAATGCATGTTATAAGGCTCACTGAGCCAAAAGAGTGCAATTTTGGAAATGAGCATATGTGTGAGACAGAAAGGGAGAGAGAGAGAGACAGTCAGACGGAAGGAGAGAATGAATTATTTAGGAAATACCAAACTTGGTATAATAAATCCCATTACCTTAAACTGCTCTTTTCATGTTATAATGTTTGAATTTTTTTATTTTCTCAAAAATAGTTTAAACATGTTTGATTAAAATACAATTAATTCAAGATATTTTATATGACCATTAAAATGTATATTTTGAATGTTCTGGGAATAGCCTGTTAAAGCATTTAGTTAAACCAATTCACTTCAGTATGCTATAAGTACAGTACTGATTGTTCTGTAATGTGTTTATTAAATTTGTTTGCAGATAGTTTCCATGCGCCATGCAACTAGAAGAGCCAAAGTACATGTAATAAATAAATTGATTCGTGAAGCCAGAAAACTAAATGCTAAAAAGGGTACTGATGAGCAGAGGAAAAAGTATCAAAGGAAATCTCTTCGTCGTACGGAAGAAGTGTTCATCATAAAGGTATAGAATGGTACAACAGCATTTTCTGAAAAAGTAGTAGAACATGGATTAGTAACATTCATTTTAATATATTGTTACTTTTTCCTTTATTGTATAGATTTTGAAGGATGATGATATTTCCAAATTTGCTCTGACAAACACACGAGCTTTTGAGGAGGTAATCTCTGATGTAAGTAAACACTATGTAACACATTATTTTAGTTAACTGATGAAAATTAACCATTTCTTCACACTAGCTGTATATAGGCTAAGGTTTTTGATAGAGTCAACATAAAAATATTTTGACGAAACCAGGAGATCCATGGTTCAAATCCGGCTATGGCATTGAGTTTTTCATGTTGACTCTATCTACTGTATACACAGTTTACTTTTCTTTCTATTCTGATTTAGTTAGGCTTTTTAAAGTAAACAAATGAAAGGTGATTAATTATGTTAATTTATGTTTATGTTAATTGTATAAACTCACCAACTTACAATTTAGCAAAATGGTTACCAAAAAGTTTAGTAATTTTGATTGAAAGTTTAAGTATTAAAAATTCTTTTGAACTACTAAAAGTGATTGATAGTGTTGTATTATCTAAAACTGATAAACTTATTTCTTTTGATGTAACTGCCTTATTTCCTAGTATTCCTGGAGAAAAACTTTTTTAATTTATTTAAAAAAGTGGTTGAATTCAATAAATTTACATGAGGACTTAATAGTTGATTTTGTTAAACTTACTGATTTTTGTTTGGATCAAAATTTTTTTCACTTTTAATGGTGAATTTTTTCAACAAACTTCTGGCTTAGCAATGGGTAATCCTCTTTCACCTTTTCTTGCTGATCTTTTTATGAGTTATTTCAAAATTCAGAAAAGCTTTTCCTTTGATTTTTAAAACATGGCATAGATATGTTGTGATAATATTTTTGCTATTGTTCCTGAAAAACAAATTAATGATGCTTTAAAATTACTAAATTTATAAGATAAAGCTATAAAATTCACATTAAAAACTTAAATTAATGGATTTCTTCCTTTTCTAGATTTGAAAATAATAAGAAATAATAACAAATTAGATTTTGGCATTTATAGGAAATCTACTCACATTGAAAATTACATAAAAGATAAGTTTTAACCCTTTTTCACATAAATTTTCTGTTTTTAATAGTTTTATTTATAGATTAATAAATATAACCCTGAATAAAGAAGAATTTAATAAAGAATATAAACGTATTATTAATACTGCTTTAATTAATGGTTTTAATAAAGATTTCATACAAAAGAAGATTGAAAAATTTAAATATCAAAAAACTATTTATGATATTTCTACTCTTAAAAAAATAAAAGATGATTATAAATTTAAAAAATTTACTTACCATCCTGGGGTTAATACACATTTTTAAATTTTTTTTTAAAGAAGTTGGTATAACTTTAGTTCCTCAAAATAAATATAGTATTAAACATTTATTACAATTTTCTAAAAAAGATAAAATTCCTAATAATAAAAAATCTGGTATTTATCAATTTAATTGTTTAGATTGTGATCAGGTTTATATTAGAAAGACGAAACGTAGTTTGGAAACCAGAAAGAAAGAACATTTTTGTAACATTAAATATAAACAATTCCTTTCTTGGAAGTGTTGAAGACAGTGTTGTAATAATAAATTAAATTTAAAGGGAGTCGATTAATGACACTAAACAACACTTTTAAATTTTTCCGGAACATGTTTCAGAGACTTTGCCTCCATCCTCATACGGCCATCGATTGGTTCTCATTGGTGTAGTTAAGAATATTTTGTCATAGGTCTCCTCTGGTGGCAGTTCAAGGAACTTGCTGAACAAATCTTTCTGGGGGATGTCGAAATTTAATACTTTGTTTCTATTTTTTGAAATGAAGATTTCTTCCCATGTGGACAGTTCTTGTTTTCCTGATGTATGTTTTAGTACTTTGGTTCTGGATTTATGTTGTGGTCTTTTTCCCAAAAAATGCGTGGCAACTGCTGATTTTTCGAATTGTTTATATTTTATGTTCCTAAAGTGTTCCTTTGTTCTTGTTTCTAAATTTCTTTTGGTTTTTCCAATATAAATTTGACTACAGTCATAGCATTCAATTTGAGATATACCACATTTTCTGTTAGATGTAATGGCATCTTTGATGTTTGAACAAATTAGATTTTTTAAGGAGAAATGGTTGACTGGTGCTAGTTGAATGTTTTGATTTTTGAAGACTTTTTTGAATTTATCAAAGGCCCATGGATGGTAAGTGCATTTTTTGAAAATCATATTAGTTTCTGTAGCTAAGAGGTTTGTGGTTTCCTTTATTAGCTTCTTCTGTTTTGCTAAGTTCACTTTTTTGCCTACTAATGATAAGGGAAAGTCATTTTTTTGTGCTATTACAATAATTTTGTTGTATTCTGTTTTGTATTCTTTTGCTGTGAGAGGAATGTTGACCAGTCTGTGTGCTAAACTATTGAAGATTGCCTGTTTGTGGGATCTTGGGTTGTAGCCAAATATATATATTGGTATATATCAAATTGAATGTTGTGACTGTAGTCAAATTTATATTGGAAAAACCAAAAGAAATTTAGAAACAAGAGCAAAGGAACACTTTAGGAACATAAAATATAAACAATTCAAAAAATCAGCAGTTGCCATGCATTTTTGGAAAAAAAAAGACACAACATAAATCCAGAACCAAAACTACTAAAGCATACATCAGGAAAACAAGAACTATCCACATGGGAACAAATCTTCATTTCAAAAAATAGGAACAAAGTATTCAAATTCGACATCCCCCAGGGAGATTTGTTCAGCAAGTTCCTTGAACCGCCACCAGAGGAGACCTATGACAAAATATTCTTAACTACACCAATGAGAACCAGTCGATGGCCGGTTGAGGATGGAGGCAAAGTATCTGAAACATGTTCCGGAAAAATGTAAAAGTAAGTGTTGTTTAGTGTCATTAATCGACTCCCTGTAAATTTAATTTAAAATATAAACAAATTGATAAATCGGCCGTAGCAGATCATTTTTGGTCATTTAACCATGAAATAAATCCCGAAGTTAAATAATTAAAACAATTAAATGTTCCCATAGATTTAATAGTGTGGGAAAAAATATTTATTTTAGAAAATAAAAATTGCATAATGAATTTTGACATTATTGATTCTGTTTTTAGGTTTGTTTCGTCTTCAGATTTTGGTAATACGAAAAAACCTAGTATCCTTGACGACAAAGCGTGTTAACTGACGATGCGAGCAAATGTTCGTGAAATAGATTTGTTAAAAAGAAGACAGAAGTATTAATATCAACTTCTTGAGATAAGTGGACATTAATTAACAAATATTTTTATTTGTTTAATAATTTCTATTAACATGTTTGTAAATTACATTTTGTTTTCAGAACCTGCAAATATTTATTAGAAATACGAATTATGTGTAACTGGATTACATATAAAGCAGGTTCAACTGTATTTCATGTAATTACATGTAATTATACATGTAAATTATTCCTTTAAGTAATTAGTTTTGAGTTAGGTAATCTTTGACAATACATTTTGCTTTAGAAGAGGAAAGAAGGGTACTAATGATTTTATGGTGACACCAATGAAATTATTTTACATTAAGGATGCAGCACACACATAATGGACCTTATCTAGTCAGAAGTTCTACATTTCACAGCTACTGCTCTCAGGAAAAAAATAAAGGTTGAATTGAATGCAGTTAAGTGAATGGTACCTAGCTTCTTTTTCCTTTTGTGTATTTTAAGATTTTGCAATTTATTATTTATTAAATGTCTTATAATTTTAGAAAGGACACTCACTAATATTGTATATGGTATCGAATATCACATGCTGTCAGCAGGCAAGTTGAATATATAAGAATGGGTGAATGCTAATTTGTTACTGTGCAAATTATTCAAATTGATTAGCTAGTATTTTTTAAATGCATGTTCAGATAGGAAGAGTGCAAATATTGACTACTGAATGCAAGATAACTAGAATAAAGTGACTGTATTGACAGTCTCTATCATCTATGGAAATCAAGAGTAATCGTTACCAAACTAGCACATTTATTTTTAATTCTGACAAAATACAGTGCAAAGCTCCTCTTTTTGGATAAAGAAAATGTAAATGCGTATTAATTTATAAAAACAAATTAGTTTTGTAAAAACCTCATAATTCACACAAAATTGTCATTACCATAAATGAAATAAATAAAATTTTCTCTTAAACTATCCATGAAACAAATAGTATGGTTTCAATAATAATTGGAAGTTTTAGAACAAAGAGGTTAATCACACTATTAATTGAACATCAGTTATGCTTCCAGTAACTCACTTTTGTAAAATTAGAACATGTTTAAGGAAAGTTTGTTCCCATCATCTGACAACCGTTGATCAGCTCAGTTATTAGTAATCTGTTGTCAGCTGATGATGGGAGTGAATGTTCCTGAAACATGTGATTGTAAAGAGGTGGTGTAAATATAATCAGTGTTCAATTAATAAGCTTTGTCTTTATGCATGTTTGGAGGAATTTAGTAACGGTGAGGTCCAAATTAATTGTAAAACTATTTGTAGTGGTTTTTAACACTTAGTCAATTAAACTTTATGGTGTTTGCAGTGTACCATTCGATACTTTATTTGCCAAAATTAGGTTCAAATGATGTAAATTAAATTTTATTACTAAACCCACAGAGAAAAAGATTTTGCTAATTTTTTAAAATATGCCATGCATTTTCCCTTCTTTTTAAAGTTATATCCAAGAAAAAAAGAATAGGTATGTACTCATCCAGCAATGCAAAGACGATATTATGCTAACAAAGGCTTTGTTTTGTTTTTAGGCCACCGCTACACTGGAGGAAAGAGCTTTAGCAAGATTGGCAAATCATCATCATTTAAAAACGCGGGTAAATGAATTCAGAACAAAATATCCAACTTGGGCAGAAACCCTTCCACAACTGCTACCTCAATTAGGTACTAAAAGAAAAAAGAAAGGAAAAGAAAAAGTTAAGAGAAAAGAAGCTGTAGAAACCACTGTGATAAACAGTGATCATAGTGGTGTAATTGATAAGGAAAATAATACTTCAGTAGAGAAAAATACAGAAAGTGCAGAGTTTGAAGTAAATAGTCAGAAAAAACAGGAACAGAGAAAGACAGTGGAAAAAGATTTAGTAATTCGTCAGAGTAATCTGGATGCTGATAAAAAGGTGAAACACCAATCCCAAAGGCACTCTAAAATTGGTGAAATAAAACGATTTACAGAGTTATTGAAAGAAGAAGGAGTTGTTGTAAATGTTGATAAAGAAAGTGATAACACAAGTGAGTTGCTTGCTGCTACAGAGTCTATGAAATCTGATCCATTCTTTTTGCAAGGCGGTGATGATGACATTGATGACAGTAGTCATGATGAGGAAGTGATGCAAGGTGATAAGGAAAGAAAGTCAAAAAAGTTTAAAGAGGACAAGTGCAGTAAATGGAAGCAAATGGGACCAAACAGACGACAAAGGAGGCAACAGTTATTTGGTTCAAGACCAGCAAATGTTAGCTTCAAAAGTTTACAACACAAACCTTCAAAAGGATTTTCACCAAGGATATCTGAGCATAAGTCTGCATTAGGGAAGAAGCAACATAGTGTACCCCAAGGTGCGTATGTGTTGTATGCATTAACATTGTTTTATATTTTCTGTGCCCTAACTTTTCATTGATCTAGTTTAAATAATGGATCATTTGTAAAAATTATGTGTAGTTGGTTTATTATTGACACTTGTCACTTACTTTTTTATATTATTGAGGGACTACTTTCAAAGGCCATTGCTAGTTGAGCAACTAAGTTGGAAAGAGCTTGAAAATTGAGGCAATGGCCTTTGAAACTAGTCCCTCGATAATATAAAAAAGTAAGTGACGAGTGTCAATAAACTGACTACAAATAGTTTTTACAATTAATTTTGACGTCACTGTTACTAAATTCCTCCAAACACACATAATGGATCACTTTATCTCTTTGTTTCAGACTTTACTAAATCCTCTAGTAGATTAAAATATAATTTACGTACTATATATACACAATAACTTTAGCGCTAGATTTATGGTGTGTATGGGCAGAGGGGAGGAAGCGAGAGCTAATGCTCTTTTATTTTTGCAGTGTGATCAACCTTGAAAAACACAGTTCAGCAAAATAGCGTGTAAGATAAGTGAATATATGTGCCACAAGTGTGAGATGTGTGGACAAACAGTAAATTGAACTCGATGTGATAAGCTGTATATTTATATATTTACTATTTATGAAACACATAAAAATAGAACACAAATATTATGACAGCTATAAATACTCACTCATTCTCTTTGTGATTCTTCGATTTCTAAGTCCACTGCGTCAGTTTCATCACTAGTATCCTCTGATGTGTTGATGATAATTTCATCAGTTGCATTTTCTGTTACACCATCATTTCTCCAATATTTCATTTCCATATCTTGGACCTTCTTGAGTATCCTTCCCGATCTGTCGCAGTTACAAAAGAGAATGCTTCTATAGCAAGTTTCTGCAAATTTGTGGATGACACACCAGTAACGTTGCGTCCTCTGAAAATATTCTTTATTTTTGCCCACGCCATTTCCATTGCATTCAGAACACAGTTAATATGGAGTTAGACGAATAATAGTGTGTTTTGAAAACCATACCATCCACAACATCAGTCTTGCACCTAGGTTTGTTGGCCTGTATTAAACTGTAGAGTGTAGTTTTCATCATTTCATAATTACAGGCATTTCCCTAAAATTTTAGTAACAATGGCACTCCACTTTCTGAAATACTTCTTTTTATTCTATATAAGGTATTTCCCTGTTCATTTCTCTTACATTCTTTATCTGTATGAGGAAATGAGCATGTAAGTCAACAATGTCTACTCTCTCCAGCAATAACCCACATTTATTTTGCACTTTCTTCCATACAAATCCCATCAATTTTAAAACTTTACAAAGAGAGGTTGCACCCCATCTCCACTGTATTTTTCCTCCCAAGACTTGAATTAACTTATTTATTGTCGGAACCACTTTCTGCACTGTGCAGAAATCCTAATTGTATCTCAAATGACTCGCTTGCCAAATTCATCAATTTGCAGTTTTTCTCGAACCTTGGTCCTAAAGAAAAGAGGAAAACATACTGGTATAGCTTTGATAATGGTTGGTTGGTTGCTAATGCTCATGGAGTTGGAGAATTTCCATTTTCCTTCTGGCCTCCCAATAACATGTGACTAGTTGTGCTGTCAGTTCTCCATCTGTTTTTGTCAGGGCACTACACTGGAGCAGATGATCTCCGTCCATCATTGAGTTCCGGTCCCTACACAGTGTGCAGGTCGGGGATTCAAAAATATTAATCCTGTGTATGTAGTAGTTTCAGAATCTCTGTCTTTTTTGATTGTGTGAATCCTCCAGCATTCCATTGTAGGACGTTTAGATGAGATTTGCCCAAAGATGCTCCCGCCCGGAGATCCGATTGCGGGGCTATTTTACCTCTGGAAGATTTCCCTTTGGGGCCATTCATATTGAGCTTTTTTTTTGTAGTCCATTTTGCATTACCCAGGGTGCACCATGGAGAGGCGGACTACATTACACCCCGCTTTGATAATGGAGGGAAATAGAAAGCGATGTAGAAATATACAGAGGGCTGAGAGCAAGAGAAAAAGAAAGATAAAAGAGCAATATATAAGGGAAAGGAGGAAGTCAAAAAGGAAGGGGTTGAAGGGAAAAGAAGAAAGAAAGAAAACATCACTATTAGTCATTACCATACACAGATCACAGCCTTACCTGCTTTTTCCTGGCATTTTCGGAGATTGGGATGAGATGCACGAAACGATTTAATATGCCTGACAGTGCTGACGCATTTTTGTGTAAGCAGCAGCTTGTTCTATGAATATGCTGAGTGGGAACATTAGCTGGTTGTTATCCTTTTCTATATCGCAACTTTCTGCAACTTTCTCTATTATATTGCAGGTGTTTCCGAGTTGTACTTCATTGCTCGGAAGGTACATATGATGATGAGATTGGTGCGTGCTCAGCCGTAATTACAAACTGGTTAAGCTGTAGTAATTAACCTCGAACTTGCACAAAACGAATGCACACAAAAATAAAAAATCGCGCATAAAAGCATAGCATATTATCCACTAGAAGTCACTGTACTAACATAGTGTACTAGTATAGCACATTTCAGATTCATCTGTGTTCACAGAGTTAGGCAAAACCCACCGAATAATGACTTGGGAGATGAACGCTCAACTTATCATGCGCACACAGTAACTTGGCATTAATAAAACTTCACTTTGTTTTTTAATGTGATTCGTAAAAACATGACCTGTTTCGTTACAATTAGTTGCATCATCAGATAACTTCAGTTCATGTGTGTTGTCACTGATTTGACTCACATCTTTTAAGTCTACTGCATCTATATAACGATTTGCAATATTGTCTGTTAAATTGTGAATTTAGTTATAGAATAAATTGTCACTTCAAAGTTAATTACATGATTGTTAACTTCAATATATTTTTCTACACAACACCAGTATAATTATTTTTAATAAAAACTTCACTTATCTTTGAAGAAATTGATGTAAATTTCAATAAGATTGCGATTTCGTAAACTTTTGTTTATATCGTCAGTTTTATACAATCTTGTTGTCAACATTACAGTCACCAGAGATCACTACATTCCTGCCAGTACTACCAAATTCTGAAAATGAAATAAATTTAAAGATAGAATTGATTGTCGGTATTTCAAAATTAATTACCAATTTCTATTTTTCAAAGTAAATATTTTTTCCCAAACCATTGAATCTATCGGGTTTAATTGTTTTAATATTTTCACTTTTGGATTTATTTCATGGTTAAATGACCAAAAATGATCTACTGCAGTCGCTTTATCAGTTTGTTTATACCTAATATTTCGAAAATGCTCTTTAATTCTGGTTTCTAAATTATGTTCGGTCTTTAGATTGCAATCAGGTTTATATTGGGGGGACCAAAAATAATGTAGAAACCAGAATGAAAGAACATTTTTGAAATATTAAATATTTTTACAAACTGATATATCGGCCGAAGCAGTAACCATGAAATAAATCCAGAAGTTAAATTATTAAAACAATTAAATAATCTGATAAATTTAATGGTTTGGGAAAACATATTTATTTTAAAAAATAGAAATCGCGTAATGAATTAGACAATCGATTCTGTCTTTAAATTTATTACATTTTTAGAGTTTGGTAGTACTGGCAGGAATGTAGTGATCTCTGATGACTAACATTGACAGTAAGATTGTATAAAACTGATGAAGTGAACAAAAGTTTACGAAATTGCGATCTTATTGAAATTTCATCAATTTCTTTAAAGATAAGTAAAGTTTTTTATTACAAATAATTATATTTGTGTAGTATTTATTGGTCCATTGTCACTAGCTTCATTTTTTACATAATATTCTATACAGTTTGATAACTTCCATTATTTTTTCTTCTGAAAATGTAATCTTTTTACATGCATCAGATGCCTTAATATGAAACTTTAACTTAAAGAAAAGCATTGCCTGTTTCCATATTATCCATTCCATAACTGTGACTATCAGTTTTGTGTACACTAGATTAAACAATCAGGCATTCTTTACATTTTATAACTGTAGTTGCTCATTGCAATTTCATATTTCATAACTTTTCAATAATTTTGATACCATTCTGCCACATTATATTTGTATTTTTTTTATTAAATTTATTTTTACATACAGGCAGATGTATCAGTGTGAACTATGCTGTTAAAAATATATATATTGTCGCGAGGCATTGTTTTGTGGTGTGCTGCGGTCCGCGTGTATACAAACGGGGGAGTGAAAGCGACAGATAGTGCCCAAGCCATGCCCACGGAGCCGATGAGTGCTTGTTACTTGCAGAGAGAGAAAGAGCCAAAGTGATGTCTGAACAGTTCCCTCTCCTTCGCCTGCTGTCGTGAAAGGCCGAGAAACTTTGGCAGCTTTTGAGAAAAAGCGACTCGGGTATAAATGCGGCGGTGTGAGCTTTTGCCAGCAGTGTTAATGGAGGTCTTATTTTAGTGTTAATGAAGTTTTGAACTGAGTGTGCAGTTGTGTGGACCTGTGGCAGATGACTTTGAAGGTTGCACTTGTGTTACCTAATTGTGCTGCTGCAAAGGGCTGTACAAAACATCTTTTACTTGAAATGAAGAGCATTTTGAATTTCTGCAAACTAGACTTAATTCTACGAACCCACAAAGTCACAATATATTTAGTTTACATACTTTCATCCATTTTATAACCTCTTGCTGGCCACCTCATTTTAACAAGTTTGGTTTTCATGTTTTATCATTTACTTTCATTCACTTAGATTGGATATCAAATGATGCGCCAGACTTGACTGAAGCATTCAAGAGATTCTCAGGAAACAAGCGACATTTCAGGAGCATACGTCACTCCCATCATCAGGATATTTTTAAGAAATGTTATAACCAATAAATAGATATAATATTTCTTAAAAATATCCTGATGATGGGAGTGATGTACGCTCCCAAAACATTTATTTCTAATCGTATTTTCACCTGGCTTGTTTCCTGATAATATCTTGAATATATTCGTCGCCAGGAAAGCTTCAGGTCTTACTTGACTGAACCAGTGTAAAAAAAAAAAAAAGAAAGAAAAGGATGAACTTATTGATAAGCAGAATTTGTTTTAACCCCAAGGATTCTAAATTAGTATGTCTTCTTTCATTTGACTTAAATGGTTACTCTATGTTGAAAGTGCTTTTCACTTTCTTTGAACTTTCACTGTAAAGTTGGGAACTTTCAACATACTCCTGTTATCACTTGCACAATAACATATTTGAGAACTTTTGCTATACTATCTTTAAGAATGAAACGGATGCATTTCGAAACCGGTCCCGAAGGATTTTTACGAACAGATAAGTAGTGAAGTGTGTTGTGAAGAGTGTTTAATTTATTCATAAATCCTTTAAAAATTTGCAAAAAAAAAAAAAAAAATAAATAAATAAATAAATAAAAAAAATTGCTTTGGTAATAAATTTCTTTATGCATTAAAATCACAATGAAGCAAATGAGATCTGCAGTTCTGAAGAAAAGTGTGTAATTCTCTGGTATTTCTCCAAGGTGAACTCAGTTGCTAGAGCATATCACCTAAAAGGATTGCAAGTCCTTTATTACTGGACTTCTAGCCAAATGTTAGGTTTAACTTTGCAGAAATGGGATAATTCATTCTAGGTGTCAATATGAGGATTGATTTAGACTTAAAAAAAATTTCTCAAGTTGAGATTTGGACCATGGAACTTAGGCTTTTTATACCAGTGTGTATCTATTGGTGTGAGTAAGAGCAAGCAGTATTTTCCTTTTGTTTATTTATTAATATTAAGCTATAGCTTCTATTTAAAATATTTTAATTATATAAACAAGCAAGAATTATTGTGTAGGTAGACCCTTTAGCTCAGTCGGTAGAATACTTGCCTGTTATGCGAGATATCCTGGCTTCAAGTCCTGGCTGGTTGGATTTTTTCTCTAACCAAGATTATTCTCTACCCTCCCCAGTTGCTGACTTATTCAAACAGAAGCTGTTAAAAGAGCACTTAATTTTGCTCAGAGGCCTCTTTATCAGATCTGAAATTCTTTTATGTTTCATAAATCTACAACACTGGACCACTGACTTTACTTTTCTTCTAAAGAAGTCATTCTATACCATAAGTGAAACATACACTAGGAAAAAATATAGTTACCAATTTGGGTCTTTGATTCTCATTGTGTTAATAAAAATACTATGTTATTAGATCCTGATTTGGATTAAGAACTAAAATATGAACACCAAAATGAGGTTGTCATGGTATATACAAAAGGGATGTCCTATTGCCATTGAAACTGTAGGCAGTTAATAATCCTTTTCTAAATAGACTTTTTGGAAATGTTTTTATTCAGTTGCAACTTCTACTCAAATGGCAGTCTCGCAATGTATTTCAGAGAATTTTTTTGTTCGTTTTGTTTTGGTAGTGTTTGATGCCTGTTCTTAGTATATGTGGCACCATAGGTAGTATTTTGGAGTTTGATTTGACATATGGGAGGGATACTACATTAATGTTAAAAAAATTTATTTGGCATGCATTTTCATGCATAGTAAAGATGCATTGCATAAGCAGTTAAAAAATTAACATCAGAGTTGGCTTTGTTATATTTATGTTTATAGACTCTATTCTTTGTTTGTTTTTAGGTAATGATGAAACAGTACATCCATCTTGGGAAGCAAAACGAAAATTGAAAGAGCAGCAACAGGCAATTTTTGCTTTTCAGGGAAGGAAGATAAAGTTTGATGAATGATTCTGAATATATGTCATTTCTACAATCTGCTGATAAATTGCCCAAAAAAACAAAAAAGAACAACTATGCACCAGATTTCCAAGCAGTTGGCATTCTACAACCTCTGGATAGCACTACTCTGAAGATACCTTTGTGAATATGTTTTTGGCTAGTTTGTGTAGCCAATATGTACATTGTCCAACAAATTCATAACTGTTAATTCTTACCAGTTGTAGTAGTAATCAAGAAGAAGTGTATTTATTTGACGACAACAAGAAAATATTCTTCCTCTTTACTCCTTATAATTGTAACTTTGTACAACTATTATTCCTAATAAAGGATGAAAAATGCAAAAGATAATAAAACATTGGCAAAACTCTCTTATGGTTGGTTGGTATCTACAGTCTGATTTTAAGAAGATACATGACAGCTATTAAGCAACGGACATGCAGAGTAAGAGGGGAAGGTCGTTGCTATGGAAACACAAACAAACATTGCCACATTGGTTACACTGGTTATCACCTATTCCTCAGGTCACTGGTTGTGTGCAGAAAACAAAGTTTGCTTGAGTGTTCTGTTGCATAAGCCTACTTTGTTAAAATGTTATTAAAATATGTTGTTATGGAATTAAGATTCAGTGGCACTAGGATTAGAAATAGACCAAGGATTCAATGGCCCAAAAAAGATAAAGCTTACGGTCAAGGTGTTACATTGCTGTTTCTTTTTGCCTTGACATCAATGAATGGCCAAATATTCGTCCGTTAAATCACTGCTGTGTGTGTGAATCCCATCTAGGTCTTAACTTGTTCCAGCTTAGCAACTTACAGGATAAAGATTTAGCAAAAAACATATCACATCAAATACCCTTATGTAGACTGAGACCTTGTTTGTCATAGATGGCATTAACTGGGAAAACCAAGTAATGCTTAACTGAACTTACTCTAGATTGGGGAAATAATTTCATTTTTCTTTTCAAATTTAACATAGAGCCATAAAAAGCTTGTACTTTATGACAGTGTGATGATATTATAATTGAAAATATACTATCCATTGTCAAGAACATTCTATTTAATTACTCAGAGCACAGAAAAAGTTTATAAATATAAGGAAACTGAATAATGTAACTGTGAATTACTCATGTAACAAAAAGGTAAAATAAATAAAGCAGTACAGTTCTTTCATTTTCTGTGGCTATTGCTATTGCTCTCATTTCAGATCAAGCTGTTCAAAGTTACAAACTTTTATGAATGTAATCATCAATAAAAATTTAATATATATTGCATCAGAGTGGACTGATATTTACAAATTTTAAAATATTATTGCTTATTGATTAACTTATGAAGTAAATTTAGAAAATATTTGTTGCAAGTCTTGTTACACAATTTCACTTGCACTTTTAAAATGTGGATAAATCTGTGGAGATGTTGCTTCCAACTTCAGCTGAAGGTCGACTGGCATTGTTAGCATCAATGTTGTTGGATCTGGCAAGAGTTGTATTATTTAATGCATAATTGCATACATAAGAAAGGCTTGGTGAACCAAACTTATTCTTCTTAGATAGCCGGCTGCAATTAAGATTTAAGCAGTTGTAAGGTAATATCAGAACTATACTTCACGACGCTAACTTGGCATTGTACTGGCAATGATAAAGTGGGAACCTGAAGCTTGATGGCAGTAGTTTTGCTGTAATATCATCCAGTTTGCATTGCTTTATTTAGGGCTTGTTTACTTTTGTCAACTGCTCGTGGCCCACCTCTGTAGTGTAGGTGGTAGCCTCATGTTCAAGAGGTCCCGAGTTCAAGCTTGGTCAGGGTGAGCTATCTGTATAAGGATTTTTCGGGGTTTTCCCTTATCCTGAAAGATGAATGTCGGGTAATTGTAAACTCTATGGACCCTGGGTTGATTTAAGCATCATTTAATTCATTGTCTGAGGACGCTGGACGATGTAAATTAAAAAAAGATTGATCGTGTCTGCTTTCCTTTTTAATTAACATCTTGCAATGTAGGGAGTCAGGAATGTGATATTAGAAAACCCTACTCCTTTCCTTTTAATGTTTGAGACTCTAACTTCTAATCTACTTCAACTACTGTTTGCCACAGCAAAGAAAGTCCCCAGAGAATGTGACACACAGGTTTGGAGAAGGTTTCAACACCCTGCCTCGACATGTTTATGGCACTTGTATCTGTTCAGTTACAGCCCATTCAAAAACATTCTGACGCCTACTTTTGTAAATAAACCTTTTCGGTTTTAGTATACTAAGTGAATAGAGTGAGTATTTTAACGGTTCTACTCCTTGCATAGCATGCGTTCTTTCTCACACACCATCGCTGTCCCTGCTGCACTGTGTAAAGGTGGCACATTCTTGCCACTGACTTTTTCTGTTGGCAAACAGTACTGCTACTCAGCACCAGTAGTATTAGTGATGATGATGATTAATAATAATAAAAAATAGTAAATTACAAAAATAACACAAACGAGAGGACAATGGGAATCAGTATTCTGTCACACTTTGCGTACCATCGAGAAGTTAAAATATGCTATTGGCCACTAAATAAACTCATTCCAGCAGAATATGAAAATAACTTCATTGTTAACACGTCAGTTGCAAGGATCATATCAACGCCATATAATATATTATTATAACAAGATTTTTATATTAGTTTAGCAAAGCATTTTTATTAATTTATCTTCTTTTCTTAATTATCTGATTTTGATTAATTCGCTGCCTCCTAATCACTGCCTGATACTGCGGTTACAAAGGGCAGAGCTGCAATAACAGCTTTTGTGCTAAAAGGTAGTGACTAGCAATTTGTCCTGCAAGAGTTCTTTTATATGACAGTACTCTTCTGAGATGGGACTGTTGCTTTTTTAAATTCCTTTGGAAATGATGCAACTAATATGAATGAATGCATAAATGCAGATGTGAACTACTTAGTATCCGAATATTTCCAGAAGGTTTGTTGTATGTAATCAAAATATCATTTGATTTTGTTGGCAAGTAAAGTGAATTTATTTTAGTTTTATTTTTATCGAAGTTGGTAGGTGCAATATCCGTCGCCCTATAATTGTAGCAGAATACAGACTGGACAATGCATAGATACCAAAAATTCGAAGAACGAACTTTATTAATTGTAATTTTAGTGATCAGCTGTTATACTATATAAGCCACTGATGATAATTCTTATAACATGTGCGACTGATCAATTTGGCTCCGGATTATACAGTTGATTATAATGATCAATAAACACATTGATGAGGGCATGATACACCAAGCAATCAGCTACGGAAGATAGCAAAGGAAGAGAGAGCTAAAGGCAACAACGCAAAAGTAGGATACCATAATATCATGATCAACTACCAGTGGGTAAACTGGAATGTGCTATCTCAATCAGGAAACCCGCAATGATCTCGTCAACTACACAACATTCCCTCAAATCCAGGAACAAGCACTCTGCAACAGTCAACAACATACGTAGAAATACCGAGGGCAATAACGGAACTTTCCACCACACTAAACAAAGCACCCTACCAATGAAATGCCAGTCAAGAGAACAATTATTTTGATGCGGACTAACTCACCAGTAGAATTCAAAAGAGTTACGCCTTTTTAGGAGGCCTTAGCCCTTTACTGGACCTTTAGGCTATTCATTCAACACATTGCTAAGGTATCTGAATTACAAATAAGTATGTATTGGCTGGCCCCGCAGCTCAGTCGGTAGAGCACCCAGCTGCCATGCCTTTTTTTTTGTGTAATTTACGTCCTTCAACGTTAAGTCATATTGGACGATAAATGGAATGGGTGAAATGATGCTCAAATGATCCCAGGGTTCATAGAGCTTGGAGTTACCCCATATTCGTCTTACAGGATAAGGGAAAATCCCGGAAGAAACCTTATCCAGGTAACTCAACCTGAGATTCGAACTCGGGACGTCTTGAGCGTGAGGCAGACACGCTACCAAGGCGGGCGTGCTAGGGGTTCCGAGTTCGATTCCCGGCGGTAGGGGTGCGGATTTTTCTACGACCAAGATAATTTCTCATCTTCCCCAGCGTCTGGAAGTATGAATGAGTGCGAATATGTGCGTGATCTAATGATTAAAACCCAACGAATACGAGTTAACACCTTCGGTATGTTCCAAAGGAGAACGGCCGCCGATATGACCATTGGTAGTTAAAGGCGGGGTATAAATGGAACAACAAAAATGTATTCATTCTGTAACGTATATGTAACTATCTTTATATACATTGTTAAATAGCACGCTATTCATTTGCGTTCCATTTCGCCAGAATAGTCGAATAACAACCCAGGACACTAACGAGGTAGCGGTTAAAGGATTGAATTTGGAAAAGCACTAAATATCTGTATCATTAATTAATACTTTAACTATTAAACGTTTAACAATTGCATCTTGTATAGTTTTCTTTCTCCGTGTTTGGTGTCTGTTTTTCTCTTGATTTTAAATATACACTGCGACCTTGCTATTTAAATGTTGCTCATAATTTATTAAAACTTTATGATAACGACCAACCGAACACTATTTAAGTTCCAAATATATTAACAAAATTTAAATCTCTATCCATAAGTGTATCGTACAAAATTGTTTTGACAGAATGGTATAGCTATTGTTCTTCCCCGATACTTGCAAAAATAAGTTACGCCACTTTCACCATCGTTGATATTCTTTTATTTTGCTGAAGTTTGATACATTCTGTTTCTTCTTTTACAATTTACTTACAATATAGTGTTTTCACGAAGCTCATATTTTTGAAAGGTCTGAAACACATTTACTAAGGGAAACCTATAGCCTCAGTCGGTACGTTTGACCTCTCTTGACCGCTCTCCATCTTTATTCGGTTCCTCCTCGTCTTGAAGGGGATAGCTGGAAGCTCCCTACGACATTGTAAACGGTCCTGTCCCTTCACCAACAATACCGGAGTCGGCCAGTAGGGTTGCGGGCATAAGTTTGCTGTCCTCCAAGCTAACCAGCAACGAAGTATAGGAGCAAAAACCAGTGCTACAGAAGTCCAATAATGTTTGCTCTATGATGTGTAATGGAGGTAAAGTGAGAATCAATATTGTTGTTGGGAGTACCATACTAGCAACGGAGCAGAACGTTGTTCCGGCGGAAGTGAGAAAAAAGGAACTAAGTGATATGGCAGCCGCAAAACAGACTCATTTGGCAATGAGATTTAAGCAATTGGAATAATATAGAGTTGGAGCTTAAAACTATCGAGTGTTCTTTTTTTTTTTGCGCAATTTATGTCCTCCAACATTAAGTCATATCGGACGATGAATGAAATGGTTGAAATGATGCTCAAATGAGTCCGGGGTCAATGCAGCTTAGAGATACCCGACATTCGTCTATCAGGATAAGGGAAAATCCCGGAAAAAACCTTATCTAGGTAAATTACCCTGACCGAGATTCGAACTCGGGACCTCTTAAACGTGAGGCAGACACGCTACCATCTACGCTACCAAGACGGGAACTAAAGAGTTGGAGAAGGTAAGAAGACTGGAAAGTATGGAATATTTCATGAGAAGATACAACTTAATCATTTCTACTTAGAAGATAGAAGAATTGGAGTATTTCAAGAGATACGAGAATTGTAAATGGAGAAGCTAGGGATGAAAAGGAACGGCTTCGAACTGCGGGATTCATTTAGAAAAATTGGAAGGCAAAAGAAATATATTAGTGAAATTCAGCTATACGGAATTCTTAACGAAAGTATTAAACAACCAAAAATATCTAAGGGAACATCTAAATACTTAATAAGCATCTTCCTTTTAAACAAATAGACAAAAGGGGGAAACTGAATGAAGAATGGAGGATGACGAGGAAACAAAGTTTCAATGCATTTATACGAAACGACAAACTGTGGATTGATGGGCAAGGGACTGAGCTGAAAAGCGGCATAAAGAACACCCAAGACGTAGAGGATACAAATGCTTTTGGTGCGGTAGGCTTAATCAAGCTGACTTCAGTATCCAGTGTGAATGTCCAGAATACACGTGGAATAAATGAAATGTGCATTGTCGGAGGGAAAGTGATGAACAATGTAATTGGTGGGGAAGAGGGAAAAATCTAAAAAAAAAAAAATGGTGGTCGGCGGAGCGAAGAAGTAAACAAAAAAAAAGTGTAGTTACATTATGTCGAGGACAGAGTAAAACAATTATGGGAATCGAGGTGATCAATAAAATGAGTGAAAAAGTGTGGGGATACAAGGGATCGGGGAAAATAATGAAATGTGTAGTGTTTAACGCCCGCTTTTACTACATACGGCACCGCAGGCGATGACACTGATGATATATGAGATGAAGATGGAGCACCGGTGGAATGAGATGGCGGGGGAAATCGGAGATCCCGGAGAAAACCCGCCCCAGCGCCGTGTTGTCCACCACAAATCTCACTTTGCTGTCCCTGGGATCGAACCCGGGCCGCCTTGGTGAGAGCCAAGCGGTCTAACCACTGAGCCACGGCGCGGCCGATCGGGGAAGAGCAGAGTGAAACAAGTGTGGGGATTCAAGGGGATAGAATAGCGGCGAAATTTAGACATGGGATATCGAGGTGTAGGAACATATCAGCAAGTCATAAATATGGATTTTATGGGTAAATTGTAGAAAGGAATAAATAGAACGGTGTCGTGTGACGTATATGAACAGATTTGAACAGATGGACACAGCTGTACATGTTGCGGAAAGCTGCTAGTTAAGTTAAATAATTAGTAATAGAGAAAGGGGACGCAAATGGGGTGATTGTGTAAGTGAGAGTCATTAAAGAGTGAGGTTAAGTGGATACAGACAGTGAAACAATAATAACATGAAGCAGAATTGAGGGACAAAAGATTGGCAATAATAAAATATCTAGCGCAGCATAGAAGTTAAATAAAAAATAATGACTATGAAAAGGGACAGACACGTGTAAAGCAGTGGCGGTTGGTCAATGGAATGAAGGGAATGACTCATTCCCTTCGATTTCGATAAAAGTTTTTTTTCTTTTATTTTCGAATTAATATATTTAGTTTGAAATTCACTTTAATCAGTTTTATGATTTTCTCTGTTGCACATATGTTAATATGGTGTTCTGCGACAAATTTATCAGATATCACGGCATGGAGATAGTTCTCATATGCATGCAGTTGATATGTTCCAAAACTGAAGTCGGAATCTTTCGTGGAGCCTCCTGTGACAAGGGGGATGAAAGGTGTCTGTTCCACGTCTGTTTATTCCAGTCGCATACATGTAAAGTGTAGTTTCTGGAGTTTCTAATTGTTTTCATTATTCTTTTCGTCGTCATTTGGAGCCTCATTATCAAACCTAATGAACGTAAATAAATATAATTAATTTTATGTAGTTATTTTCCCCTTATAAGCATAATTGTCAAAAAATTTCTAGAGATTACTGTTCTTCACAGATTGCAAAGGGAATGCACGCCGAGTAGTCATTCTCCACGCTGAGCATACAGTAGCTATGTGTGGGCCAGTGAATGACAAGGATGGAAACTGACGGTACCGAGAGGCGAAATGGAGGAACATGTGACTGCGTGTTAGAAACAATTCTAAAGCGGCGACTGAGTTCAAGGAAATTTGAAGAGAAAGTGGCCTTAATTTCGAGGGGCAGACCGATGCCTGAGTTACCTAACGTGAAAACCAAGATAAAACGATATGTACGCCATTTCAATTCTGAGCACTGAAAAATAATTAAATGGTTAGCTGCGTGCAAGAAAACATTAAAACTTTGTTGGCTTTGCATTTTATTCTTAAACGAGAGGAGTGTGTGGAATACTTCAGGTTTCGATGATATGAATAATCTGCTAAAAGCAACTCTGTTTCACCAACAGTCACAAGCACATATCAGGGCTCAAATTCTACTCAGCACTTTCGGTACCTGTAGGGGAGATTTTAAATTAAATGCGCAGTGGAAACATGAAGTAATAAGACATATTGAAATTGTCAAAAATAATAGAAAAGTTATTCAACGTCTCATAGATGTCGTAGTATACTTGGCAACATAAGAACTTCCCTTCAGAGGGCATGCCGAAGAGAAAGATTCTGCAAACCGTGGAAATTATATTGAAATACTATTTCAAGCAAGTATGATGACACCCTGGCATGTCATTTACAGAAAGCTACCGTGTTTTCGGATCTGTCAAACAATATTCAAAATGACCTTGCTAATGGAGTAACCATGGTGTTATTGAATGAAATAGAAAATAAATATTTCAGTCTGCATTTATAGCAGTTATTTTTTATGAAACCTCTGACATATCTGCTCACTCTCGACTCTTAACTGGTACAATGCTGGTATCTGATAATGAGATAGAAGAAAAGTTTCTGGGTTTTACAGATGTAAGCAGAGGTCGCAGTGCTATGGCACTAGCAGAATACGTATTCCATATGATGGACGAGGTAAATGTAGCTCGAAATTGGTCGCTCAATGTTATGATGGAGTAGCAGTGATGTCGGGGAAAGTTAATGGATTACAGAAAAGAGTAAAAGAAAAATATCCCGAAGCTTCATTTATACATTGTTTTGCTTATAGATTGAATATTATCCTTTCACAGACAATATCCGACATAAAAAATGCAAATTTTTTCATGACCTAAGTAGTTTGTCTTCTTTCTTTTCCAGATCTACAAAAGGAACTGCTGAATTAGATATGGAGGTGAAAAAAGAAAGGTTCCACAAAGTATGTCCAAAACGATGGAATTATAATGGAAGGTTGGTTGAAACTGTTCGGGAACATAAAGAAGAATTAGTTCAGTTGTTCGAGAACATTCTCAATAATCCAAACCAATGAGATAGTGAAACTTATCACGCAGCTCGAGGTTTTAACAGTGTTCATTCTGATTTCGAATTCAACTTTCTTCTCTTAATTTTCAGTTAAATATTTTGCTTAGCCGTTGCCCTTTCTGAAATACTGCAGGCAAAAGTATTGGATATAAATTACTGCACTGCCAAAGTAAGGGAAACAAAAGCCACTCTACAAGGAAAGAGAAACGAATTTGGTACAGTATGTGATTGATGTAATGAGAATTACGAACTGCCAAAGAAAGGACAACGTCAAAACAACGACTTTGATGAAAAAGATCGAAGCGGAATCTATTGTGAAATATTTGATAGTATACAAAATCAAATTCAAATTAGGTTTGAAGGTTTAGAAAAAGTTAAATTTGTACAATTAATTGGCCAAAATAATATTATAAACAAATTTCTTGAAGACGCACTCTGTTCACTGACTTTACTCGCCTCAGAAGAGAACTCAGAATAGTTTATACATCAAATGAGTATCTGTGATGGGAGTTCAAAAACTAATGATTTATTTGAAATCTAGTTTTTTCTTATCGTCCGCTTTTTGTGAAATCTTCAAGTTGTGCGCACAGATTTCCATAATCCCAGCGTCCAACGCGAGTGACCAACGTTCCTTTTCGGCGCTTCGTCGAATCCATACTTGCTGCAGAAACACCCAAGTGATTCCTTGAAGGACTCGCAAATTTGTCTGTGTTGGCTATTGAGAAAAAACTGATAAAACTGAAATCATCGGTGTTCGTGTCGTGCTTAATTTAATGCGGAGGCCACCTTGATTTTTAGTTGTAACCAAGGAAACTGATTTTGTGGACTGTACTCGATAGAGCTGTATTCATATCACTAGATAAATTTATTGCACACGCTACATTTCTTATGTGAATAATCATGAAGAAGACAACAATACATTTAATATTTGAGATAAACTAAAATGGTTCTTTCATTGCAACAACAGCTGCACGCAGCCACACAACGAAGCACATCACATGTCTGTAACTATAAGGGAAGATGAAGCCTCTTTTCTTGCGCGCTGGCGAGTCACATGATCAGCTGGCCGCATAACCGGCGCCAAGTGAAATATTCATGCGCCCGCCGGAACAAATGACGATAATGGCGCAAACATACTGAGGCCCAAAAAACTGAACAGTTTTTTTTAATTTAACATAGACACACTTTGAAAAATATCACTGTTGTTCTTGAACTGACAGAGGACGCCTATATTCACCCTTAGAAGTTCGCACTGTAGCTGCCCGTACTAAACCATCACCACCAGGATAAGTCTCAGTGAGGATTCCAAGTTCCCAATGCAGAGGAGATGAATTGTTTTCCATTAGCAGGACCATGGTGTCTGCATTAAGATTTTCACTGGAACTGGACCACTTTTGCCTCTGCTGGAGTGAATGTAGATAGTCGGTTGACCACCGCTGCCACAGATGTTATAGACGATCTTGGAGCTGTTGCCATTTCTGTAACTGATTCAGATTGTCAGAACAAGTCAGTGGTAGTATGGAAGTCAGTGGTTCTCCAATGAGGAAATGACCTGGAGAAAGGTAGGAAGTATCAAAAGGATCATCAGTAAGGCGTAGCAATGGACGGGAGTTCAAGCAAGCCTCAATTTGAATTAGTAATGTGGTTAATTGTTCATAGGTCAGTACTTGTGTACCCATTACTCTGCGAAGATGATATTTAATAGATTTCACTGCAGCCTCATGTAATCCTCCAAAGTGGGGTGAGCTGGGTGGTATAAAATGCCATGTGCATTCATTAGATGAAGCGTAGTCTTGTACAATCTCTTGGTGCTTGCGAGATTGCAAAAGTAGTCTAAGTTCTCTAAGTTTGTTGTTAGCACCTACAAAATTTGTGCCATTGTCACTTAGGATCTCTTTACACAATTCTAGTCTAGCTGTAAACCTTCGTAAGGCAGCAACAAAAGCATCAGAAGTCATGTCTGAAACCAACTCAATGTGAAATGCCTTTGTGGATAAACAGACAAAGATAGCTACATATGTAGGCCTTAACCTGACTCTTGCTGCAAGGCGAGCCATAACGTAGGAAGAATGGACTAGCGTAATCAACTGCAACTCGTAGGAAAGATCTCGCTGGAGTCACTCTGTAGGTAGGTAGATTGCCCATTAATTGTTGAGCTCCCTTGGCCTTGAGTTTGAAGCACGGCAGTCACTTGTGTAGGACTGACTTAAGAGTTTCTCCTATTCTCGGTATACAATACCGTTGTCGAAGAGAAGAGGTAAGTAGCTGATTGGAAGCATGCAAAAGTCTTTCAATAATTAGCTCGGTAAGATGATGCTTAGGAGGTAAGATGAGCTGATGTATTGACTGGAAGGAAATTTCAGCCTTGTCAATTCTTCCCCCTACTCGGAGTAAACCTTCATTGTCGACAAATGGATGCAAAGATTTCAATGAGCTTTTAGTATGAACGTGTCCTTTATCATTAAGTTCTGTTAACTCTGTGATATAAGCTGATTGTTGAGCAAGTTTAATGCAGCAGTGCAATGACTGTTGAAGCTCAAGTGCTGAGAGAGGACCTTGCCGTTTCGTGTTGCTGTTTCTACAGTTGAATGCAAATCTCAGCATGTATGCTGTCACTCTCTGCAGGCGTAACAATTTTGAAAAACGAGAAATGATATCATCACTTTCTGTAGTGACCATCAAGCATGCAGTAATGCGTTGCTCAGTGGCATCTTGAATATCTAATCGTTTGGGTTGTTCTGGCCAAGATGCAAAGGGTTGTGAGATCCAATCAGGACCTTTCCGCCACAAGTCATTTGAGGCAAGAGGTTCAGTTGAAACTCCTCTCGAAATGAGATCTGCTGGATTATTTTGAGTAGCCACATATCGCCAAGCTGTAGTTTCTGATAACTCTTGTATTTGTGAAACTCTGTTGGCTACAAAAGTCTTCCATTTGTGTGGGTTGGATTTAATCCATGCTAGAACAATCATAGAGTCCGTCCATAGATAGTTCTGTGAAATCTCCAGCTTAAGGTTAGCTACAACCTTGTAAAGTTTAGCGAGTAGTAAAGCACCACAAAGTTCGAGACGAGGAATGGTGTGTTTCTTAAATGGTGCAACCTTGGATTTGGAGCAAAGAAGTCTGGTTTTCACCTCATTGCAGCTGTTCATAGAACGAAGATAAATACAGGCACCATAAGCCTTTTCTGAGGCATTGCAAAACCCATGTATTTGTATGTCCCTTAATGTACCTGTGATTAGGACGTGTCTTGGAATACGTATAGCATGAATGATGGACAATGTCTCGCAGAAATTTAGCCATTGTTGGATGAGGTGAGATGGTATCAATTCATCCCAACCGAGTTTTTCCAACCAAAGAGATTGTAGAAACATCTTGGCATTTATGACAATAGGACTCACCAGGCCTAAAGGATAAAAACTAGATGATATGACAGAAAGTATGCTTCGTTTGGTGTAGCTAGAATTTAAATTATTCTGAAGAGATGGATTGTCTTGTATCCGGAATTGATCTGTTCCAGGATGCCAGAGGAGACCAAGAGCATGCGCATTTTCACTGCTATCCATGAAAGTGGAAGTTGTGTCTCTCTGTGTTCCGGTGGAATGGATTTTAAAATATCTTCATGATTAGAACACCATTTCCTAAGTGGGAATCCACCACTGTCTAACATCTGAAGTAGCTGCCTCTGAATATGTAAAGCTTGCTGTAGATCATAATGACCACATAAGCAATCATCTACGTAGAAGGATTCACGGATAGCTTGAGAAGCTAGCGGTCATTTAACCTCTTCCACTGAAGCTAGTTGATGCAAAGTCCTTATGGCCAAAAAGGATGCAGGTTTGGTACCATATGTGACTGTAGTAAGAGCGTAGTCCTTGATAGGTTCATCTTTGTTTTCTCGCCATACTATTCTTTGGAGATCTTGATCATCAGGATACATTTTCACTCGCCTGTACATCTTAGAAATGTCAGCTGAGAATGCATAGCGATAAGTTCTGAAGTGTAAAATTATGGAGATTAGGTCATCTTGAATAGTAGGACCCAACTTCAGCACATCATTCAAGGATAGTCCTGAAGATGACTGCGCAGATGCATCAAATACAACTCTGGTGCGAGTAGTAGTAGACAAAGGTTTGAAAACTGCATGATGCGGAAGATAGTAACAAGGTTCGCCTTCCTTTGGTGGTGACACTTGCTTCATGTGCCCCATGGATTCATATTCAGAGAGAAATTGAGTGTAATCTTCTTTAAGTGTGATGTCGTTTTGAAGACGTCGTTCTAAGTGCATAAAGCGATTGATGGCTTGCTGTCTAGATTCACCTAAGCGATTTCTGTCCTCCTTGACGGGTAGACGAACTGTAAAGCTACCATCGGCATTACGAGTGGTTGTTTTTACATAGTATTCTTCACACTCCTTTTCCTCCTTAGTAAGAACATGCTGAGGAAATTCTTCCAAATCCCAGAAACGTCTTAACTGTGTATCAAGGTTATCAGTGCTGATGAAAAAATTATGCTGAGGCGAAGACTTAGCCTTGTACTTGTATGATGACCTTGGAATAGGGCCTGATATTATCCAACCGAGGGCTGTGCTGGCTAGTATTGGATGTCCTTGTTTCTTTAAGGTTTTCCCATGCAGTAACTCGAAGAATAAGGAACCTACGATTAGGATTTCAACTTCATCAGGAAAGTTGAACCTAGGATCTGCTAATGGAATGCTAGAAGGAATATTCCAGTTGCACAAATTGATATGTGTGGAAGGTAGTTTTCCTGTTATACGAGGAAGTACTAGACATTCAATTTTAGTCTTAAAATCATGTACCATAGATTTCAGATTGACCTGAACATGGTGAGTGGCCGTAGAAATGGTGCCATTTATACCATTGATAGGCGTATCAGCTGTCACCTTGTTAAGCTGTAATCGCTTCGCGAGATCTGCAGTTATGAAACTGGATTGACTGGCAGAGTCGAGGAGTGCTCTACATTGTATGAGATTGCCATATCTGTCTTCCACTTGCACTAGTGCAGTGGCAAGCAAAACCTGCTGTGTGGATTTTGATTTAAAAGAACAGTAGCTAGATGGCGCGTCAATCGTTCTAGTAGAATCATTTACAGGACTAGATGAAGTTGCACGTGAAGCATTTTCTCTGTTACTATCATGAAGCAGCTTGCTGTGAGTGGATGAGCCACAATTGCAGTATGAGGCACGACTACATTTACTTGATATGTGATTAGGAGCAAAGGAATTGGCACAAAGGCGCTTATGCACATTAAGGTTCTTGAAGTTATCACAATTATGTAGCATGTGATTGCACTGACAAAATGGACATACACGATCACTCGTGGATAAGTAAGAGTGTTTACTGGCTCTGCTGTTGGGCTTAGCAGAGTGTAAATCAGTCTTAGGCTTAACTACCGTCTTGTTACATGCAGTGTTAGCAAGCAATTCAAAAGAGTGTGTTCTTGATTCTAAAAATTGCATAAGATCCTTCAAAGAAGGGAAGTTTTGAGAATCTATTTTACTCTCCCATTCTCTGCGTGTGGTGTCAGACAAATGTTCTAGGAGAAGTTGCATTAAAATGATTTCATGCAAAGGCACTTCAAGTTTTAATTTTCAATGGCATTAAAGTTATTTTGAAAATGGTTGAGCAAGGTACGTAGTTCATTTACTGTTTCCTTATGCATTACTGGTAGTGCATTACTGGAAGTAGCATATGAGCTCCCATGCTACATCAAAATTTTCACTAGTGACAGGTATGTTCTGTATTACTGAATGAGCTTGTCCCTTGAGAGAGGAAAGTAAGTAATGATATATCTGAATAGCATTTAAAGCTTGGTTGTTTACCACTAAGTTTGTAAATGTGTCATAGAAAAGTTTGAAATGAGTGACATCACCCTCAAATTTAGGTAATTGTATCACAGGCAGTTTGATAGCTTTAGCTGCTTGTGACGATTGCGACTGCACTGTGTGCTGCGAATGTCCAGAACCATTTTCTTGCAGTTCATGGTCCTGTATTAATTCAGCTAACCTAGCCTTCAATTCGATGTAACTGTTTCTTGTTTCCTCCTTGTGTTCTGCATGCATATCTAATTCAGTTTCCGCTTCCACAAGAGATTCAATTTGGGTCTGAATAGCTTCATATTTGTCCCAAATTTCACTTAAGTTATCGAAATTAGCTCTTAATATGAAAATGTCGACCTGCTCTGGTAATTTATCAAGAAATTTTCGAACAAAGGTAAATTCTCTTTTGATTATACCCCTTCTTTTGACAAGAGCTTTCAAATCCTGCTCCATATTGAATGGTTATGAGACTTGCTTAAAGGAGAGAAAGAAAGAAAAGGAATCTTCTGACCTGAAATGTGTTGCGATGCAGGCTTCTGCGTCGTTGCGAATGAAATGCTGATCATCTGCTGCGTAGATCCCGATGCCTGGCGTCCTGGGGCCCACTGATGTACATCCATGCAGAAAAAACTGTTGCGTTGCACAATAAACATCCGCCCGTGAAGGACCAATGTTCGTGTCGTTCTTAATTTAATGCGGAGGCCACCCTGATTTTAGCTGTAACCAAGGAAACTGATTTTGTGGACTGTACTCGATAGAGCTGTATTCATATCACTAGATAAATTTATTGCACACGCTACATTTCTTATGTGAATAATCATGAAGAAGACAACAATATATTTAACATTTGAGATAAACTAAAGTGGTTCTTTCATTGCAACAACAGCTGCACGCAGCCACACAACGAAGCACATCACATGTCTGTAACTATAAAGGAAGAAGCCTCTTTTCTTGCGCGCTGGCGAGTCATAATATCAGCTGGCTGCATAACCGGCGCCAAGTGAAATATTCATGCGCCCGCCGGAACAAATGACGATAATGGCGCAAACAATCGGAAAATAAAGAGGAATTCTACAGCTTAGTGATAGATGAATTTATCAAAAGGAAGAGACGGATTGAATTGGTCTTCAAGTGAGAAGAAAATTTAGGTAGGCTGGTTTATTATTATTATTATTATTATTATTATTATTATTATTATTATTATTATTATTATTATTATTATTATTATTATTATTATTATTATTATTATTATTATTATTATTATTATTATTATTATTATTATTATTATTATTATTATTATTATTATTATTATTATTATTATTATTATTATTATTATTATTATTATTATTATTATTATTATTATTATTATTATTATTATTATTATTATTATTATTATTATTATTATTATTATTATTATTATTATTATTATTATTATTATTATTATTATTATTATTATTATTATTATTATTATTATTATTATTATTATTATTATTATTATTATTATTATTATTATTATTATTATTATTATTATTATTATTATTATTATTATTATTATTATTATTATTATTATTATTATTATTATTATTATTATTATTATTATTATTATTATTATTATTATTATTATTATTATTATTATTATTATTATTATTATTATTATTATTATTATTATTATTATTATTATTATTATTATTATTATTATTATTATTATTATTATTATTATTATTATTATTATTATTATTATTATTATTATTATTATTATTATTATTATTATTATTATTATTATTATTATTATTATTATTATTATTATTATTATTATTATTATTATTATTATTATTATTATTATTATTATTATTATTATTATTATTATTATTATTATTATTATTATTATTATTATTATTATTATTATTATTATTATTACTATTATTATTATTATTACTATTATTATTATTATTATTACTATTACTATTATTATTATTATTACTATTATTATTATTATTATTATTATTATTATTATTATTATTATTATTATTATTATTATTATTATTATTATTATTATTATTATTATTATTATTATTATTATTATTATTATTATTATTATTATTATTATTATTATTATTATTATTATTATTATTATTATTATTATTATTATTATTATTATTATTATTATTATTATTATTATTATTATTATTATTATTATTATTATTATTATTATTATTATTATTATTATTATTATTATTATTATTATTATTATTATTATTATTATTATTATTATTATTATTATTATTATTATTATTATTATTATTATTATTATTATTATTATTATTATTATTATTATTATTATTATTATTATTATTATTATTATTATTATTATTATTATTATTATTATTATTATTATTATTATTATTATTATTATTATTATTATTATTATTATTATTATTATTATTATTATTATTATTATTATTATTATTATTATTATTATTATTATTATTATTATTATTATTATTATTATTATTATTATTATTATTATTATTATTATTATTATTATTATTATTATTATTATTATTATTATTATTATTATTATTATTATTATTATTATTATTATTATTATTATTATTATTATTATTATTATTATTATTATTATTATTATTATTATTATTATTATTATTATTATTATTATTATTATTATTATTATTATTATTATTATTATTATTATTATTATTATTATTATTATTATTATTATTATTATTATTATTATTATTATTATTATTATTATTATTATTATTATTATTATTATTATTATTATTATTATTATTATTATTATTATTATTATTATTATTATTATTATTATTATTATTATTATTATTATTATTATTATTATTATTATTATTATTATTATTATTATTATTATTATTATTATTATTATTATTATTATTATTATTATTATTATTATTATTATTATTATTATTATTATTATTATTATTATTATTATTATTATTATTATTATTATTATTATTATTATTATTATTATTATTATTATTATTATTATTATTATTATTATTATTATTATTATTATTATTATTATTATTATTATTATTATTATTATTATTATTATTATTATTATTATTATTATTATTATTATTATTATTATTATTATTATTATTATTATTATTATTATTATTATTATTATTATTATTATTATTATTATTATTATTATTATTATTATTATTATTATTATTATTATTATTATTATTATTATTATTATTATTATTATTATTATTATTATTATTATTATTATTATTATTATTATTATTATTATTATTATTATTATTATTATTATTATTATTATTATTATTATTATTATTATTATTATTATTATTATTATTATTATTATTATTATTATTATTATTATTATTATTATTATTATTATTATTATTATTATTATTATTATTATTATTATTATTATTATTATTATTATTATTATTATTATTATTATTATTATTATTATTATTATTATTATTATTATTATTATTATTATTATTATTATTATTATTATTATTATTATTATTATTATTATTATTATTATTATTATTATTATTATTATTATTATTATTATTATTATTATTATTATTATTATTATTATTATTATTATTATTATTATTATTATTATTATTATTATTATTATTATTATTATTATTATTATTATTATTATTATTATTATTATTATTATTATTATTATTATTATTATTATTATTATTATTATTATTATTATTATTATTATTATTATTATTATTAAGTTGGTAGTACTGCTTTTTAAAAGAAATGTGGAAGAAATCTTTGCTCGAATTCTTTCTGTAGTTTAAAGATATTTTTATATTTTGGTGAAGTGTTTCTCGTATGTCAGTATATTCTACAAGTTCTCCTGTACGTGTGGTAGTGTTAGTGCAACGAGGGAACTATCCGTTTAGTTTTTGTGAGATAAAAATTGTGCCTGTGGAGCCACGATGGCATCAGCTGATGACAGCATATTTGAAAACGCTCTAAATAAGTTACTCAATATAGTTGACAAGTGCGTAAAAATGAGAAGTGATCTAAAGAAAGATCTTTTTGACGCGATCAGTGATATCAGGAAGGAGTACAGTAGTGTTAGTAGGGCAGTGGAAGAGAAGGATAAAGTGATCAGTGAACTGGAATCGAGAGCGACAGAAGCGGCATCCATTGTCCAAGCCTTGCATTCGGGCGAGGTTGAGTACACGAGACATCTAGCGCCCACGGGAGACAACCACTGGACCAGCGAGTAGAGGGTGGTGCCACCTGCAGGTAGGTCTAAGAAGTGCTACTCCGAAGTTACCAAGACAAACCAAGAGTGGCGCCAGTCGGATGTGTCACACGGAAAAAAAACTTATAAAATGTTTGTGAAATCAAAAAACAACCAGAGTGTCGAGTACACTAAGACTCTACTAAAGTCGAAAGTTAACCCTGCAAAAATGAAAGTCGGAATATCTGCGCTAAAAACGCTAAAAAACGGGCAGTTACTTCTGGAATCAGAAAGCCAAGGTGAACTCGAAAAAGTTTGTGAAGCAATAACTGAAACATGCGGGTTAGAACTCGAAAGTTATTTGCCGAAGCTCAGGAATCCCAGAATCATTATATTTAATGTTCCAGAGGATATTACCATAGACAATGCAACAGAAGCCATAGTCAATCAGAATTCAGATCTGAAATTAAGCGAAAACGACATAATTCCCAAATTCGTGTTTGCAGATAGAAGGAAAAACAAGAATTTGGTAATAGAAGTCAGTCGCAAGTTCGCAGGTGCATTTCGGGCAGGAAACTTAAATTAGGCTGACACATATGTAATAGTGACGACTACCTTTCCGTTACACGTTGCCATAATTGCTGTAAATACCATCATAGAGCCCAGGAATGCACAGGGGAACAAGTATGTCCACATTGCTCTGGAAATCATAAAATGAAAGATTGCCAAGCACCTAAAGAAAACCATAGATGCATCAATTGCATAAATTATAACAATTTCAATGGATCAATGCCTGTAAGCGAGAACCATTCATCGCTTGATAAAAGCTGCCCATGCTATAAAACTGCCCTGAAGAAGAATATGGAAAGAATCGACTACTAACATGGATGGTCTCGCGGACAGAGGAAAGAATTATCTACGATGTGTACAGGTTAATTTGCAACATAAAAGAGCAGCAATGAATAATATTATATATAATATGAACAACAGTAGCATTGACCTTGCCTTTATACAAGAACCTTACACCATACACAGTAATGTGGTGGGAGTGCCTAAATCTCTAAGAATCTATGAGAGTGGAAAGGGAAAGAAAAGGTCAGCACTGCTTATAAATAACAAAGACATAGATGCCATTCTTATTACACAGCTCTCTGACGAAGACACTGTCGTCGCAGAAATAACATACAAAAGAATGAAGTTTTACGCAGCTTGTTTATATTTCGATTCCACACAAGATATCAAGGTAAATTTGAGGACAATAGAACGAATTACAAACTTTACAAAGGGGAGTGGTTTACTTATAGCAGCCGACAGTAATGCCAGAAGTAAAACGTGGTATGACGTCACAACAAATCACAGGGGGACAGCAATGGAAGATTTTCTAACAGTGTCCAACTTAAACATAGTGAATACTAGGTCGGAGCCTACATTTGAAACTAGAAGAGGCAGCAGTTATGTCGACCTAACTATTGTTAACAACAAGTTGTTAAGGCATGTCAGTGAGTGGACCTGTGGCTCCGTAGAAAGCTGCTCTGACCACAAGGTTTTAACTTTCAAACTCACAAAGCAGATAGAAAACACATCTACAATTGGAATCGATCACACGAGAGCAAAGTATATAGTAAGGAATGAAGATTTCGAGAAATTCGACAATATTTTCCTTTCCACGGTGATATCTAAATTCAATTGTCACTATAATGAAGAGAACTTGCAGAAATTAGATCAGGAACTAAGCAGCACAGTGGCAAGTAAAACTGAAGCAGAGGAAGTGGCAAACCTCGCCTTTTCATGTATCATAACAGCTAGTAATGCAACCTTCAAAGTTTCAACAGGTGCTAAACAGGCGATAAAAAGGAAGACGGTATCTTGGTGGACAGACGAACTTACTATATTAAGAAAAAGGGCAAATGCACTGCGGAGGAGATACCAAAGAACTGTCACCGGCGAAAATCTTCGACAGGAGAGGAAAGAAAAATATCTGGATGGGAAAAGGGAATACGAAAGGAAAATGAGAGATGCAAAACTGAAATCATGGAAAGCGGTTTGCACAATAAGTGACGATGCCAATCCTTGGGGTTTAGTATATAAAATAGCTTCCGGCAAAATCCGAACTGGTGTGAGATTGACTACATTACAAAAAAAACGATGGAACATTTACCACAGATACTGAAAATACAATCAAGCATATGTTAGAGCACTTTGTACCCGAAGACAATCAAGATAGTGACAACGAATTGCACAATCTAATTAGGAAAGAAATTGAAGAACCCACCAATACTAATGATGATAAACCTTCCACAACTGCAGAAATCATCATTAATATGCAAAAATTCAATCCAAAGAAATCTCCTGGGAAGGACTGCCTATCTAACGACATAATTACAAGAGCTTTTCAACATCTCCCTCTATTCTTCACGCAAGTATACATCGCGTGTTTAAAGAAGGGATGCTTTCCAAAAGATTGGAAGCAGTCTATTGTCATTCCAATAATTAAGCCCGGAAAAGAAGACTGCCAAGACGCATCAAAATACAGACCAATAAGCCTATTAAATATCGGAGGTAAACTACTAGAAAAACTGATGATTGACAGAATACTACACCATATGTACCGCAATAATTTGTTACACAACAACCAGTTTGGATTTACCCCCCAAAGGGGAGCAGTTGACGCTGCAATGGAAGTTAAATCTTTCATCGATAAATGCTTTAAGTCAAAACAATGCATAGTAGTCACTAGCCTTGATGTCAAAGGTGCCTTTGATGCAGCTTGGTGGCCTAGCATACTCAAGAATCTAAGACAGCTTAGATGCCCTAAGAATTTATATAATTTAGCAGTGAATTACTTCAGCAACAGAAGAGCAGTATTTTCAGTGAACAACTATACAGCAGAAAGAGAAGTACAGAAAGGCTGCGCACAATGATCATGCTGTGGTCCAGGCTTCTGGAACATAATGTACAATTCGATGCTGAATTTAGAATATGATCACCGGACAAGAGTGATCGCCTTCGCAGACGACCTGGTAGTAATGACAAGAGGAGCATACAAATCAGAAGCAGAGAGCGTTGCAAATCACGATCTTAGAAAAATCCAAAAATGGGCTGATGATAACAAAATTCAATTTAACCAAAAGAAATCCAAGGTTCTATTTATCACAAGAAGAAGAAATGTAGATAGGGATGTCAACATATTTTTAAATCATCATAAACTTAACCAAACCGAAGAAATAAAATACCTCGGAATATATTTAGATAGCAAATTTAACTTCAACGCGCACATTGAATATACTGCAGACAAAACAATCTCGTTGGTTCATATGCTAGCAAGAACAGCAAAGCTACAATGGGGGCTAGGTCACAAAGCACTTAAGACAATCTATGAAGGTGCTATAGTCCCTGTCTTGACATACGGAGCTCCTATATGGATAGATGCGATACGGAAGAATAAAAATATTGCAAAATATAGAAAAATTCAAAGATTAATCAACATAAAAATGACGAAAGCATATAGAACTATCTCGTATGATGCATCGTGCGTACTAGCTGGAGTATGTCCTATAGAAATAACTATAGAGGAAAAACTCCAAATATATCTGGCAACAAAAAGTCACATAGCAGACTTCGACAAACCATTAGAAGTAAAACACTGGCGACATCCTGCCGAAGTGGCAACGATTCAGGAGGTGAACAAAGATAACATATATAGAATGGAAGCGTACACAGATGGAAGTAAAATGGGGGAGAAAGTTGGCTCAGCAGGAATTATATTTGAAAACGGAATTATGACACACCAGTTACAATTCAAATTGCATGGCCACTGCACCAACAATCAAGCCGAACAACTTGCTATTTTAAAAGTACTAGAGAAATTAGAAGAACTATATTATGCCAGTTCAATAGATAGAAACGGAACCGTTGCAATATACACTGACAGCAGAATTACTATAGATCTACTGAGAAACAACTTTAAAAGGAATCGACTAATAGAATCTATCAAAGACAAACTTCTTGCACTAAACCATTTAAATTGGATCATCCACTTTGGCTGGGTTAAAGGCCACTGCGGAATAGAAGGGAATGAACTAGCAGATTAGCTTGCGAAACGCGCTGCTATCGAAGATAGTGAAATAGTGTACGACAAAATACCACAAGACGTAATTGTAACAAGAGCGAAGGAATATGGACTCAACAGGTGGCAACAAGTCTGGACGAACACAACGAAAGGTGCAGTGACTAAAGCATTCTTCCCGTTAGTGAAAAACAGATTGCGTCAAAAGATTCCAATATCCCCAGAACTCACTACAATGTTAACTGGCCATGGAAAATTAAACGCATACCTATACCGATTTAGAATAATAAATAACCTACTCTGTCCTTGCGGAAAAGAAGAACAGACCGTTAACCATATAATATTTAATTGCAGAAGACTTGATGAAAAAAGACTAGAATTGGCAAAAAGTGTAACAAGCAATGGAGGGAAATGGCCTACCACCAACGAGAAGATTGCGAATAATCACCTGAAGTCGTTTGTAAAATTTGCAACTTCTATAAAAATCACGGACATGGACTGAAGGATTTGGAGTGTAACAACGAAAATTGTGAACTCTATACAATCAACTTACTCCGGTTTCATCATAATCTTACAATTAACTAAAACATAAAGCACTACTTCTAAAAATATGACAAGTATTTAGATTGAAATAATTACAAATTGTGAACTCACAAAAATCAGCTAGAAGAATAGACTCAATTTAATGTACATAGTGTCTAAAACACAGAACAACCCAATGTAAAATTGTTGTAATGTTTACAATTACTAGTTCAAAATAGGACATGTAACTATAAAGCATGTAGTATTACTATGTAATGGAGCATGCTGTTGATATCAATAAAGCAAAAAAGAAAAAAAATTATTATTATTATTATTATTATTATTATTATTATTATTATTATTATTATTATTATTATTATTATTATTATTATTATTATTATTATTATTATTATTATTATTATTATTATTATTATTATTATTATTATTATTATTATTATTATTATTATTATTATTATTATTATTATTATTATTATTATTATTATTATTATTATTATTATTATTATTATTATTATTATTATTATTATTATTATTATTATTATTATTATTATTATTATTATTATTATTATTATTATTGCCCGCCTCGGCAGCATAGATGGTAGCGTATCTGCCTCACGTTCAAGAGGTCCCGAGTTCGAATTTTGGTCATTGTGAGTTACCTGGATAAGGTTTTCCTGATAGAGGAATGTCAGGGAATTCTAAGTTCCATGGACTCCGGACTCATTTGAGTTTCATTTCAGTCATATCATTCATTGTCCGATAGGACTTATCGTTGGAGGACGTCAATTTACTACAACAAAAAATGATTAAACACTTCGCTCTCTTGGTTTTAAGTTAGAGCTCAGTAAGGTACCGTGGCAACCTACCCACCGTCCGGACGACTTGTTCTCGCTCTTGGCTCTCTTGGCTACCACTTGTTTCCCTGACGGTTTTATATACCTAAGTGTAGGCCGTTATTCTGTAATTTACCCTAAATAAATTATTTGACCTATAATACAACTGTGTCAGTAAATATGAAATGTGATGTAATAATCACTTATAATATATTTCTGGGAAATCGTTCCAGAATTCACAGGACTGATAGCCGGAGAGAAGATATTTTCGTTATTCCAAATTGGAGGTGGTAGCACTGTCATCTGGGAATGGTGGATAGTTATGGGCACAGGTTATGGATAACCAACAGAAGATTAGTGTGAAATAAATTGTTGAATTGAATTGTTGAATTGTTTGCAAAAAGAACTGAAACATCAATTTTTGATTCTGATAACGCCTGAAGTGGAATGGCTGAAGGAACAGTACTTTTCATTCGAGGAGAAAAAGGGCGCGTAAGTGGAAAATAAACTTCGAATTTAAGAGTACAATTTTAGAAGCATTGAGTAGTGTTTGGAATATGTAGTCATTAAGACTTATGCTATACGTTTGACAGTTAAAATGCCAACTAACCAGTTTTAAATGTAGTTCACATATAAATACCCGTATAAATGGGCATCAGATTGTTACAATATTTTAGTTCTAAAAGTTTTACGGAATTACCGTCGATAGTCGAGGCCGTAGTTAATGAGGGAAAGCATCTTTTGTGTCTAATAAAGGCCAGCACTTGGTTTCGATAAAGTTTGTTAGTTGTGTATCCACAATGAGCACAGCATTGAACACGTCACATGTTTATGGCAAATGCATCATGACCAGTAATACACTAACCATGACTAGTACATTACTGCCTTTTTTGGTCTTACATTGTGTTAACACATAAACAATTGTTAATAATCCCATTTGAAGGGTGCGCCATGACTGAGTAGTTAGACCACTTGGCTCTCACCAAGGCAGCTCGGGTTCGATTCCAAGCGACCGCACAGTGAGATTTCTGATGGACAACATGGCACTGGAGCGGGTTTTCTCCGGGATCTGCGGTTTCCCCCGCCACCACATTCCACCATTGCTGTATCTTCATCTCATGTATTATCAGTGTCACCGCCTGCGGTGCCGCATGTAGTAAACGCTGACGTTAAACATTACACATCTCCCATTTGAACCATTTACCCGTCGTTGGTCTACATATGAGCGCTGTGTTCACTTTCATTTTGAACATTGGCTGTTTTGTCTACCTTTAATACTAGACGCTTGAAACTATGTGTATCTTTCAAAGCATAATAATAGAGAAAGCTGATGCATGCTATAGGTAGTGTTTGAATTTCCTTTCTCTAAAAATGGAAAAGGAATTAACACTGCACAGGAGTGAGCTTACAGCTCATATTTCGACCATTGGCATTACATTATTGTTGGCTTATCGTTTTATTCTTTCTGCAGTTAACATGCAAGAATTTGCATTATTGAGAGTTGATTTACACTGTTAGGTCACTGTATATTGTGTCAATCTTTGCTTGTAAGCATTCCAAACTGGAACGTCTAGAACAGCAAATTGTGAAATGGCTTGAGGAAATTGACAATTTCTCTCAACATTTTTTAATTTTCTGGTGATGGCAGTTCATATGGTCAGGTGCAAAGCTCTGAATGTACTGGTGAAGAAAATGCAATTTACAGTGAACATGATACAGCATTGGAATGTGTGTAATTGAATCAGCATCAGAAGTTTCTGAAATTGCCTCACCATAATATGTAGGCCGATAACGTGACTATATGGAATGTTCATTTTCCACCAAGTAATTTATGTACAAGGAAGGGAATGTAGTTATTCATCCACCAGGTGTAAAACAAAGAGCCCAGTATGTAAAAGCAGAAAATGAATGTTAGCAGCTGTTTTTTCTAGACCGTATTTTGGAAAAAAAATTGTGGAATACACCAATGTGGGATTTACAAAATTTCTAGAAAACTATTCAAGAGAAAGTGAGCACCCATTAGTCGTTTAGAAGAAATGAAGGTTGCATTAGGAGTGCTTTACCTGGCAGGCATGCTAAAATCCTCCAATCAAAATGTTGCTGACCTTTGAACAACAGATGGTACAGTTTCAGAGCACTTTTGTTTTTGCCACGAAGTTTAACTGGTTTCTGCTAATTCTTAAGAGCACTTCACTTTGTTGAAGTGACACGACCTGCATGAAAATTCCTGGACAACCTTGCTCCAATAAGAGAGTTGTTTAAAGAGTTTGTTTCAAGAGTCCAGGAACATTACCACGAGGAGTATTCAATTGATGAAATGCTGAGTTTTTCTGAGGTAGATGTAAATTTAGGCAGTATATTCCTAGAAAACTGTACAAATATGGCATCACAATATTTTCCTATAGGACGTCCGCATATTGTGTACAGCAAATGTGGCAATATATCCTGGTAGGCAGCTGGAAGGATGTCCATTTGCAACAGTATGAGACAACTGCTGTTATGAAGAGCATGGTTTAACTGGAGTAGGTCCCTGGACATAATGCAACTACATACAATTGGTTTAGTTAGATGGACTTGATGAACAAACTGGTTTGTGAGAAAAACCTAACACTTGTGGGTACAATCAGGAAAAAGAAAAATTCCTGCTGTCATGATAAGTACCCAGAACATACCAGTAAAGAATAGCTTTTTTTGCTTTCAGCGAACAAGGAATTCTTGTACCTTATGTCCCAAAAAGTTACAAAATGTCCTTGCTATTTTGTCCATGCACTTCAGGGATGATATTGATTCCTCCACAGGTAATGCTTGCATCGTGTTCTACAACATGACAAAACGTGGAACTTAAATCAAAATATTCTGTTGCAAGGATTTGTTTTTGCTGGCCACTATGCATCTTCTTTACTCTTATGCATATTGCAGGAATAAATGCACAGGTTATTTACTTGCTAAACACTGGTGTAAATATACCCTGAAGAACATTCATTTACTCTTACAAAACCACAAGTGCGAGCAGAACTTCTAGGCCGATTGGAACAGAAATTTGATCTCAAAGAAGTTGACATGTCTAGTATGCCCAGTACCAGTGCAGCAAGAGAGAAATGTGCTTTCTGTCCCAAAAGAAAAAATTGCAACACTACAGTAAAATATGCTGAGACTAACTGCATTATTCAAAAGACACAATTACATTTTCCTTAAACAAAAAAGTGTTACTATGGAAGATATGGAAGTATAACATGATATTTGATGAACATACTTTTATTGTAAATTATATTTTGTTGTGTTTTTTAGTACATTACTTTATAAATGTATGTTATTATTTTTTATGTTTATTATATTATCTATTAGTATTTTGTAGCAGTCATGGTAACAAACTTCAGACATGTATGTAAGACTTGAAGCTTTCATGGCGAGCGTTATTAATCAAGGCTTTGCAGGTGATCAGCCGAGTAAGGTTTATGAATGTCATGGAGTATACAATGGCTGAAAGCTCGACATTCATAAACTTGACACGGCTGATGACCCGCGAAGCCGTGATTAATAAACTTCAGACATGTTTAGTATCTGTATATTATGTTCATTGCAAATTCCTTTCAAACTGACTTACTAGAGTACAGTTATGTGTATAAAACTAAACAAATAAAATGCCTATTATAATGATTTTACTATATTGTCTTGCCAGAAGTATTTTGCTATAAGTAAAGAATATGATCCAATATTAATTTGAATTGTACGTTTAGATTTTGTAAACTGAAAAGATAAGTACGGTGAATTTATGTTCTGTATTCTCTATATTATTTAAAGGAAAGCTTAAAAATCATTTAGTAGATCCATATATGGTAAAGGTTAATTGCCGAATGTCATGCTAAAGCCTTAAACACGGCTCCATGCTCACATGTTAAACTGTGAAAAATAGCGAGCTCGACCAACATTGGGTTAGTCTCAGAATATGTATTACAGTAGGTTAAGAATAATGTAATCAAATCACTATTGCATATAATCTGCTCTATGTATTGACATTTCTTGTTGAATGGGATATTTAAGAATTCCTCCATATTATATGAGGATTGAATGTATAAGAGTGATTTTAAACGTTTCTTGAAGATATGTTGATTAGAAGTACCTAATAATTTCAGATAGCATTGAAGGTTTTTTGCAGAATAGTAACATCCTTTCTGGAACAGTTTTAAGCTATATGCTGGTCTATGCAGATTGCTTGCATTCCTCGTAGTATAGTCATTTACAGCAGTAGTAGTAGTTGTATTTATTCAGCACTTAATAAAATTACATTTTTATGGCTTTGTTAAGAAAAAAAAACAAATAAAAATTACAAGAACACATACATTAAAATCCTATTCTTAACTAAAACTGTACAACATAAAATTATTTTCATGGTTAGAGAGTATTAACATTAACTATTATATTTTACATAATCACATTTCCAGGATCTCTGCAACTGTATAAAATGAATGAGGTTAGTTGTGAAGTTATCATCTGTAAGGTTAACAGAGAATTTATGTATTCACCAGCAAAAGTAAGAATTTTTTTGGTTTTAAATAACAGCCTAATAACAGGGCCCAATACCACAAATAATACTTATCACCTCTTTTTGGCCTGCCTCGGTAAGCATAGATGGTAGCGTGCCTGCCTGACATTCAAGAGGTCCCGAGTTCAAATCTCGGTCCGGGTGAGTTACCTGGATAAGGTTTCTTCTAGGGTTTTCCCTTATTCTTAAAGACGAATGTCGGATAGCTCTAAATTCCATGGAATCTGGACACATTTGAGCTACATTTCACCCATTTCATTCACCGTCGTATATGACTTACCATTGGAGGATATAAAATTTCAAAAAAAAAAAAAAAAAAAAAACTCCCTTTTTGTAATATGAAAACTTGCTTGGTTGTACTGAATTACTCCAGAAGATAATTCCATATCATAACAGGGAGTAAAAATAAGCAAAATATTCTGCTCTTAAGGGATTTTGGTTAAGCAGATTTAAGCTTCTTAATGAAAGCAAGCAGAGCTAATCTTTGGTAGCATGGTAGTGATTGTTGTATTTGTTTGTTCCAGAATCCACTTATGCTTTGTTTTAAGTTGTATAGAATTTGTTTTATCATAGTTTAATGATAGCTTTTCGCTTCAAACCAAACGTTGAGCTTTTCAAATACCTCGTTGGTAGAGCTCTTAATGGCTGATGTAATTTTTCATATATAAGTACCTAATATCATCTGCAAAGAACACACATATTGACTCTTCATCTTCTTGCTAAGATTATATGGCACATTATTTATAAATATTAAATAAAAAATGGCTGAAGTATAGGGCCTTGTTAGACACCTTTAGTAATAACACCTGCTTCCAAATCATAACCAATTATCCTAGTTTTTTGGATTCTGTTCATAATATAAGGTGTAATTCAGGAACATTCCTTATTCTGAATCAATTTGGTAATAGTAAAAGAAGTGATTAGAATAGCAATAGAATCTTGGAAAGATTTGAAGGAGTGGATGTTTGCATGGTAAAAAGAATGTAGTTAAATAACATGGTAAAAGAGGTCAGAAGCAAAAAACATTGATTATTAATTTTAAAGAAATTTACCAAAAATTAAAAATATCTTTCCAGATATAAAATAGGATTTTGAAAATTTTCTGAACTAAGGCCAAAGTAATGTTTATTCCCTGGAAACCAAGCACCCATTTGGTTTGTATTAATGTTGATCATAAAAATGTTGAATTATTGATGGTGTCAGTATTTATCATCTCTGCTAATTCAAATCCAATTCTAAGTAACTATAACGACTACTTGTCTTATATAATCTGCAATCACCCTTTTCAGAGTGAGGAGAGATTAGTAGATATTTAAAATTAGGAATGGGATCCCAAGCCAAATCTTTCTATTGGGTACCTCTTGAGTGGTGAGAGAGCTTATGCCGAATGCACAAACAACTTCGGTCCACAACTATGTTTAGCCTTTACCTACCTGAACACAAGTCTGATGAATACCTAGTGCGGGGACAGAGGTTGAGGCAGCCCCTGGTTATCATGTAGAACTGTGTTCGTATCCATCTGCTGATAAAGATCAGTCCTGGGGAGGGGCCATTGCATGAGCTGATGCACTCCTGAAGGTGATTGGGTCCCTCTGCCTTTACATTGGGAGGTGACACTCTGAAGTGAGCAGGGCCTAGGCTAGGACTCTTACGTAAGTCAGGATGGTGCCTAGGATGTCATTGTGCCATCAGAAACACCTGCAATGGTGGAGGATATTGTCACTATGGCACCAGCTAAAAAAATAAACAAAATGACAAATAGCAGTTTTCTTGTGGTTCTCATTACTTGGTTATTAATAGTACAGAGGAAGGTCGGAAGTTTACTCCAGCAAAACACTTTCTAGAAGGGTTTAGATAATATTGCTGGTCCTATGAAGTCATGTATATGAACTCGCAATGGCACACTCCTGGTTGAAGCTGTTTCACCTACATAGACTGTGAGAATTATGAAAGCCAATATGCTTGCGAGTTATCTGGTGCAGGTTAAAAAGCATAGGACTCTGAATGCCTATTGGACGGTATGTCCATTGAGGAGATTCAGGAAAACTTGGTGGAACAAGGTGTGACCAATGTATATTGAGTCCACCACAAAGAATGAGGTGAAGTGATACCCTCTCATACCCTGTTTCTTACCTTTGATCAGGTAGATCTTCCGCAGAGAATTAAGACAGTATGAAGCAATTGAAGTGAGGCCGTAAATATTCAATCCATTGAGGTACTACAAATGCCAGGGCTTTGGCCACATGAGTGATGTAGGTACTACTTGTGTTGACTGTGGGGAATCAAGCATGATACATTATTTGAAGCAAAAGGTTAGAAACAGTGATGTATTTAACATTTGAAATTAATGAGACGATAATTCAAGAACAAAATTTAAGTGATGTTTGTTTTTGAATTACCGACTCATTACTTTCAAATGATGATACATGTATTTAGCTTGCAACATGTGTCAACTGCAAAGGTAATCATTCATCAAACTCCAGAGAATGCCCCCATTTTATGGAGGAAAAGGCGATCCAAGAGATCCGGGTAAGAGAGAAGGTGCCCTTCTTGGAAGCCCGAAAGCTCTTGTGTATTTGTCAGCCTTCTGTTCCTAGGTTGGCTACTTATAGTGCAGTTCAACAAAGCTGGTACCTAGACGTAAAATCGCAACATGAACTAGCAGCGTAAATGGAGCAGTAATTGTGGAAAGAGCAATTACACCAAGATCACAGCAACAGCAACAGACATCAGTGACATGCACAACAGTGAGCATGCCTACAAAGTCCAGTCCTAAGAAGAACATTTTAGCTAACTCACTGCTGAAAGCATCCACTTAAAGAACGACATTTGAACCAGTAATACATAATGCATCACCAAGAAAATTCAAGACCACATGAAAGAACTGACTTCCTGAGGGACAATAATAAGATCAGTAAAAAGACATTAAGCCAACATAAAAGTCCACAACCTACTCCTCCGAGATCATCTTCTGAGGAATCATTTGGGGAGGACTTAGATCGACAACTATCATTTTCGTTGATCACAGTTTCTGATCGGTTTGAGGCTCTCAAAAGGAAAGGGCTCCTCCATAGAGAATATGCAACAGGAAGATCCTGCCCTTGCTGCCAGAATGACAGTGAAAAAAGGGCAGGCTAAACCTGCTGAAAAGAGTATTATCCCAACACCCAAAATAAAAAGGGCAAATTGATTCGACCACCACAGTGGAGAAAGTTTTAAAATTCTTTTCCAAGATATAGAATTTAATAAAGAAAATGATTTTTAATGCCTTTTGGCTTTTTATTTATTGATATTTAAAGTTTTTCTTTGGCTTTTGCCTTAATTGTGCATGTAATTTTTATTTGTGATTTGATTTACATTTTAATAATTTATAGATTGTTTATATCTGGCTTTTGCCATGAATAATTTTTAAAGGGTGCTGATAACCCCACAGTATAGCCACTTATTTACACATCTATCTTAAATCCATGATTTTTCATATTTACAGTTTCACCCCAGAATACTTATGGTGAATGATCATGAATCTAAAAATAATGATTGTTTTATTTTTTTGTTAGCAACCAACAGATGAGCAATCTTCAGAACCTGAAGATGACATTTGGGATGACACAGCATTAGTGAAGGCATATGATAAGGCAGTAAATTTGGCAAAAGAGGAAGTGGTAAGGCGTATGGGACTTGGTAAAGATAGTGCTTCTGCTGAAGAAGGCACTTCAATACAAAAAAATTCAAAGAAGAAGAAAAAACGTAGCAAAAAAGATGTAAGAAACTTGCTTACAAATAAATGCAAGGTGTGATCAAAATATAAGGGGAATTTTTTAATTTTGCAGACTTTATATATCTGATTTTCAAAACTTTTTTTTTATCTTGTTGGTATACTGATGAATGCATTTTCAACTGTTGTGCGTATTTAGTGTATTGTTGACAGTTGAAAAGATAATACATGTTTTCTAGTGCTCTACAAATTTTTACTTATTTTCCAGTAAATTTTGCTTGTAAAATGGAATATAGTGCAGCACCACATTTGAAATATTGACTGTAGCTTTTGGTGAAACTAATATGAGTAAGACAAGAGTTTACTAGTGGTAAAAACATTTCAAAGAAAAGGTGTTGTAGATGATGACTACTCTGGACACCCTCTCACATGAACTACAGACAACATTGGAGAAAGTAAACAAAATGTTTCTGGAAAATCGTGAATCGCCATAGAAAGGTTCCACAAGAATTATGGCAAAACCACTCATGGAAATTACATCACATTAATGCTCCTTCTCACACCTCAATGGTGATTCATGATTTCTTGTCAAAAATGAAACTATTATGTTACCTCAATCATCGTGTTTGTTGCACATGGCTCCTTGTGATTTCTTTCTATTCCAGAGACTGAACTGAATCATAAAAGGATGTTGTTTTGCCATTACTGATTAGATAAAACAATTGCTGAAGGAGCTGACCACCATATTGTAAAGTCAGTCCCAGAAGTGCTTCCAAGATAGTGAAAAGTGCTGTCAAAAGCGTATGATATCCGAGGGGGATTACTTTGAAGGGGACAAAGCTGATGATTAATAAATTAAGATTCTTTAATAAAAAAGAAAATTCCTGTTCATTTTTTTAATCACACCTTGTATATTTTGGCCACTATTCGTACTCATATTGAAGCTAAGTCCAATTAAGTCTCAACTTAATTTCATTTTAAAAGCAAATCAGTTATTGGACATTGGTTATGTTTACACTGCCTCATTTACTTTTGAAAATTTATGGTTTTGTATACACTATCTCTTTTATTTTAGAAAATTAGAACATGTTTCAGAAATGTTGACTCCCATCCTTGGTTAGCAACTAAGTCGGTTGTTAGTTGAGGATGGGAGGAACATGTTCTAAATTTTCTAAAGTAAGTGAAGTATATAAACTTAACCAGTGTTCAAGTAATGTAATTAGCCTTACTGTTAAAAAACTTCCAGTTCAGATCATGTGGAACAGACATATGTTTATAAAGTTAATTTTTTGTTATGCATTATTGGAGAAATTTAGTAGTAACAGTGACTTCAAAATTAATTGAAAAAAAACTATTTGTAATTGGTTTTTTGATACTTTGTCTCTTACAAAGAACTTCATAGTTCCACCACCAGGGAGGAGAGAGTAGATGACAACAGATGATAGTTGGATAGAGATTGAAAATGAATCCAACAGCTTCTGAAACTAGTTCCTCAATAATATTAAATGTCAAGAAACATTTTTTACAAATAGTTTTTTCAAATCATTTTTTTTATTTTAGACATTTGTTATAATTGTTAAGAATTGCTATTATAATATTGCTTCCATGAAGAATTTTACATGCAGCAAATCCCAAATAATTTTGCAATGATCATTTTTAATCTGATTAAGAGATAGCACTATATGATAGTGAGGAATTACTTCATAGATTTTCAATAGTATTATCTACTTAAAGTCAATGCGAGGGTTTATATCAGAAACTAAGGTGATAAGGGTGGTATTGCTGGAAATTAATTTGTTTTAGAGAAATTAGTAGTGTGTAGTAATTCTAAAACATGCGGTTGGCAGCTGTGCAGAGCTCTAGCCACCTTCCATCTTTTCATTGTGTATTAATATAAATTTCTGAAAATTGAGTCCAGCTACAGTTTATCAAAGGACAGCTATGTAGGTGAGTGTGAATGAGCAAGGGCAGTAGAAGTTAGATGTGTCATGTTGCAACTCTTTCTTTTTCTTCCTTTTTTTAATTTACGTCCTCCAACTTTAAAGTCATATCGGATGATGAATAAAATGGGTGAAATGATGCTAAAATGTCTCCGGGGTCCATGTAGCTTAGAGCTACCCAACATTCGTTGCTGCAGCTCTGATATAGGATATTTTTAATAGGTGTAAATAAGTTTGTTTAATTAGTATTGTTTATTAGAAGAAAGAGAAATATACTTCATGTAAGTATTGAATGAGTATGTGAATATAAATAGTTTAGAATACATGTTAAATTTATGTTGGGAATATTACATGCAGTGCTACTGTGTATGTGTTAGCTAGTTGTACTGATATTGCGGCTGCCGCCCTGCATGCGCAGTTGAGTAGAAGTGCTGTACAGTCGTGGCTTGTAGAAGTTTTTTTGCCTTTACCAGTAATTATTATTTTGAATTAGATAGAATGTTTCAAACCTTGTTACCTGGCTAAGAGGAGCTAAATTGTTCATTGAGTGAACGTGAAAGAGGGAAGAAGGGAGAGATGGAGGAGAGCAGTATTTTTACTCCGAGAAGATCTTTGGCATGCTCCCCTGTTAGAGAAAGCTCTACAGCTGATATGAAAATGACAGAATAAAAGGGGGAAATAGTTGAAAGCTTGGAGAAGCAGTATAGGAAGAGGTATATGAGATCATTGCTTATGCCCACAATCTAATGATTATGGTAGAAGCAAAGAATAGATTAGAACTAGAACAGAAATCTAAGCAGATGATTGACGCTCTTGAACAGGTGTATCAGAACCAAATTAAAATTACCCCACATAAATTGGCATAAGGGAGAAGTCAAACAAGACCCCACAGTTAAAATCTAAATATAAAAAGACACAATGTTTAAATATTTAGGCATAGAATTAGATGGAAAATTACTTCTAAACAGCCATATGAAGTATATAAAAGAAAAGGCAGTAAATGTTCTTATGAAATTAGCGTCCATTGTACAAAAGAGCTATAGAATTCCTTTCACAGCAACAAAGATATACCATATGAGTTTTGTGATAGGGATAATAGGGTATGGTACAAATACATGGACACATAGGTTGAAGATCAAAACATTTGTGTAAATTTAATCCAAAAAACTCAGAGGCAGATATTACTTCACAGGAGTGGAGCTACAAAATCGACATCTGCTTTGGCTCTACTAATACTAATAGTAGCGGGAATTCGGACTATTAACTATATAATTAGAGTAAGGGGTGCAACTTATAAGTTAAAGGAGGATGAATATGGGAATGTTTTTAAAATTATTGGAAAAAGATGCAGTACTAAGAAAGAGGTGCAGAATTATTTACTGCAGGAATGGCAAGAAGAATGGGATAATGCATGCGTAGAAAGAAGAGTACACAACTTATTTCCAGACATTAAAGAGAGGCTTAATTTGGAACACATAAAACCAAGAAAAGAATTTTTTTTTTACTTTGCTATAGGACATGGTCCATATAAAGTATATTTAAAAATAGTAGGAAAGAAGAATTCAGATTTATGTGAACAATGTAACTGTTCACATTCACCTCAAAATGTTATTTTTGAGTGCAATAAATATAGGAACTAGTAGAAAACAGTCAAAGGAAACTTCAAGGAAAAATCTTATGGAACATTTAAGGGAACCAGAAGATTATGCACAATTAGAAAATGTGTCTGAGAGAGTATCCTCTAAAGTGTTAGAGGAATATATGATTTGCAACAAAAGAGTTCAAGAAATAAATATAGGAATATTGCAACCTACAAGAAAGGTTATTACTTAAGAGATTGGAGGGAAATATTAAGACTAGGAGAAACTGAAGAGACAGATTACCAGACTTGAGATGACCTAATTTAAGAAGCACAACCAATAAATAGAAGAAGTCAGTTATGGATATTGGAAGGAGGAGCAGAAGCCACCATAAGAAGGAGTGCAAGACCAGAGAACCCCAGGAGAGCCAGAGGAGCTACATGGAGAGAATCAGAATGGACACATACAAATGATTATGTAGAAGAGGAAAGATGATAACCCAGATATCTGGAACTGATGAACCAGCTCCATCTATTGATGCCAGCTCCTTTACGAGATGGATACCAGTAGGGGGAGGCTTTGGATACCAGTTGCAGAAGAGGAAATTAAAATTCTAGGAAACAGTCTCTCATAGTTTTTATAGTAATTAAAGCGGCAGTAGAAATGTAGATTTGAATTTTATTGTTGGAATAGATGTGAAGTAGAAGAAGTAATGTTTTTAGATAGATTTGTTTTTCAGATTTGTAAGGTTACTGGAATCCAATAACCTGTAGGCTTAGTTAATTATTTAGTTAAGATAGCAAGTAGATTATATTTGCAAAATTTGTAAACTCTTTTATGTAATTTGATTTGAAAATTGAATAAAGGTAAAATATGCAGAAAAGATATTTGTACAGTGATGTCACACATATAATATAAATTTAAAGAAGCAGGTTACATTCATACACTTAATAAAGTTTACATAAGGTCTGTTGAAAAAGCAGTGAATTTTCTGTTGCTGTCAAAAGATGCTGCAGCAACATCTGAAAATGATAAGCAAAAACAAAATTGTAACATGTATTTATACACAAAAAACTATTAATAAGAATATAATGTATGAAACTATCTCTTTTACAATGTTTTATACAATGAGTATCAAGTATCAGTGTTGAGTATCGCAAAATGGTGGTATCATTCCATCACTAAATCAAATAATTTAATTTTCTATTTGGTTAATTGATGGACATTAATCATTTCTCCTCACTAGCTGTACATAGGCTTAGGTTTTAGATAGAAAACCTGAAAAAATTCAATGCCATGACGAGGATTTGAACCACGGATCTCCTGATTTCCATCCAGTTCCTCTTAGCCATTAAGTTACCTTGGCCCGATATTAAATTCTCCAATTGTGTCATATATATTTTTATATATTTTCATTGAATTTTTTAGGTTGACTCTATCTAAAACCTTAGCCTATATACGGCTAGTGGGAGAAATGATTAATTTCCATCAATTAACCTAAATAATAAGAGTTTAATGTTGATGCCTGGGATTCAAGTACAATAGTAAGTTGCCACAAACGATGTATCTTGAATACGAGAGCCCCTAGTGATTTACCGGGAAAATATATGAGTCACTTAAATTAGGCAAATGAGTCAACCTTGTATATACTTTTCTCCACTTACAAGTTTTTTGATGAAGACTAGTTTCTGGGAACCTCTTCCCTATCGTCAGTTCTGTGGTTGACTGATGATGCATCCGGTGTCTGCATCTGGCTTGGTGTCGTGCTGCCATCTAATGTCCTGGTAAGTTTGATGACGTCATCTACGGCAGGAATTTCAAAATTCATCAAGAGGTCCTGTTTCTTTGTAATAAATATGTTTTCCCAAATCTGTAGTTCCAGAGGTTTCTTTGCCTGTTTGATCAGTTCTATTTCTTGTTTTATGTTGTGATTCTCAGACCAAAAGTGATGTGCTACGGCTGACTTATCCACGTGTTTGAATTTAATATTTCTGAAGTGTTCTTTCATTCTTGTTCCTAGATTCCTTTTGGTCTTACCAATGTATATCATGTCACAATCCTGGCAGCTCATTTGGTAAATGCCTGATAATTGAGTTTTCGTTGTGCTATTTTTTAGAGGGTGGTTTAGTAAGTTGTGGATGTTGTATTTGTTCTGAGGGGCTAATTTTATGTTGAAGCTCTTAAATATCTTTTCAAATTTTTTGAAGTATTATGGATGAAATGTAAATTTGCCATATCTGGTGTTTGGGTTTTCTAGTTTTTTTAACGTAGTAATGTCCTTTAAGTTTTTGTTTCTTTTGTGTCTATAGATCAATTTTTTAATGAAATTTGTGTTATAGTTGTTCAATTCGGCAACCTGGTGTATGTGAGTGTACTCCTGTTCATATTCTGTTTTTGTTAGCGGAATGTTGATTAATCTGTGAACCAAACTATGGAATACTGCATATTGATGTTGTACTGGGTTGAATGGGTTACATTTAATGGAATTGTCAACATGTGTTGCTTTTCTGTATATTCCAAATTGTAATCCTGTTGGTGTTCTAATGATTTTCAAATCTAGAAAAGATAGCCATTCATCCTGCTCTACTTCAATGGTGAAAACTATGGATTTTTCTTGTAGGTTTAGTAACTTCTAGAAACTATAGCAAACACATCGTCGACATATCTATGCCAACATTTGAAAATATGTGGAAAGGCTTTAGTAATGTGTGTTTCCAAATTGCTCATGAACAGATTAGCTAGTAATGGCGAAAGAGGGTTATCCATGGCCAAGCCTGCTGTTTGTTGGAAGATTTTGCTGGAGAACGTGAAGCTGTTTTGTTCAATACATAAGATGGTTAATTTGAAGTATTCCTCTATTTTATCATCCGCAACGTTGCTTTTGGATAACCAGCCTTTCATCAGGCATTTACCAAATGAGCTGCCAGATTGTGACAAGATATACATTAAGACCAAACGGAATCTAGGAACAAGAATGAAAGATCACTTCAGAAATATTAAATTCAAATACATGGACAAGTCGGCCGTAGCACATCACTTTTGGTCTGAGAATCACAACATAAAACAAGAAATAGAACTGATCAAACAGGCAAAGAAACCTCTGGAACTACAGATTTGGGAAAACATATTTATTACAAAGAAACAGGACCTCTTGATGAATTTTGAAATTCCTGCCATAGATGACGTCATCAAACTTATCAGGACATTAGATGGCAGCACGACACCAAGCCAGATGCAGACACCAGATGCATCATCAGTCAACCACAGAACTGACGATAGGGAAGAGGTTCCCAGAAACTAGTCTTCATCAAAAAACTTGCAAGTGGAGAAAAGTATATACAAGGTTGACTCATTTGCCTAATTTTAGTAACAATGGCACTCCACTTTCTGAAATACTTCTTTTTATTCTATATATATGAGTCAATTGGAGAATTTAATGTCAGGATGGCAAGTTGGGCATGGTAGCTTAATGGGTAAGAATGACTGGATGGAAACCAGGAGATCCATGTTCAAATCACAGCCATGGCATTGAATTTTTCAGGTTGACTCTATTTAATTTTGTATGTTTAATGAATTTGTTGCAGGCACCTAAGTGGAAAATTGGTGCACCATGTTGTGCTAAGTTTAGTGGAGATGGAGTATGGTATGAAGCCACCATAGTCACACTTCTACCGGAAACACAATCTTGTGTTGTGAAGTATGTAGGTGAGCATGGCATTTTGTTAATATTTTCTTTCAGGACATATTTATTTTGTGTGTAGTTGTTTATCTTTTAATAATTTTAGTGCTCATAAAATATTTCTGTAAAGTTTCCAGAGATTTTGTGAATTGAGGGAAGCATAGTTTTATTTGATGTGGATGGGGAAATAGTGCATATTTAATATTTCAGTGCATAATAATGAATAGAAAACAAATTTAGAAACTTTCAATGGCTCAGTCTTCTCTACATATAAAACAGTAACACATATTAAAAAATATTTTTTGGGAAGAATACTTTGAAGTTAATTTGAAATTTGTATGCAAAAATTGACATTTGTCAATAAGTTCTGGTCTAGAAAATACTGTTAGTGTGATAAACATAAGCATGCCAGTTTATGCATTTAAGTACTGAGCGACATGGCTCAGGTGGTTTCGTCTGTGGCCCGCATTTGGGAGGGTATCATTCTGCATTGGGTACATGTTCAATAAACCATTCTTCTGCTAACCTCTCTATGTTGACATTATCAATATATAACTTAACTTGACAGGTGTTGCCCTCCAGACAAATTGGGGGTTAAAGTGAGTGGATGATGTAACCACCATTACAAGCAAAAAATTGGTGTCCACTTAAAAAACGTTTACATTTATGCTACATAAAACATCTTTTAACCTGTGAAGTCCTACCTGCCAGACCCACTACACAGAAATATTGGAGAGCAAGAGAGCTAATGGCTTCATTGCCAAAGCCTAGCATTTGAAAACAACAACATATATAACTTAACTGGCTATTGTGTGTAATATCAGGGCTTGAGTCAACAATGATAAAATAATATTTAGTTGCAATAACTTATGTTATTATTTCAACTGCTATTTATTTCCTCAAATACAAAGTGTTTTACTTCCATAATTCTTATATTGAATGAATGTGTTAACAAATTTATTGAGCAATAAAATAAACATAAACTTGGGCTGCCCGTGAATTTGACATTTGATCTTTCTTTACAATTTGGATAGCCCTTTGTTGTCGTTTCTTAAAATTCTTTGACATGCATTTAACAACAATCTTAATTGTTTTCCTTTGCTATTGTCAATTTCCCACCTCTCTATATGTCCTCATGTGCCTTTGAACAGCATAACTCATAAACGAAAGTTACTTAAGTATCAAACTTGTTATTAAGTACAGCATCTTCCAAGATTGTTCTGCACTCTGGCATATTGCGTTAGAACGTTCTGCTCTGGTTCCCTGCCACAGAATGCACGTAGGTTTGATTCTTTCCTTGGGTACTTTGGATTTTAAGTTTCAGGTATATGACTGTTGTCCATTCAGCATTGTGGGAATTTTAGGAGCTACAATGGGTAGTAAATCCCGGTCAAAAATGTCAATTTTGATTGATTTCTTTGCAGAGTTTGATTTTATAGAATATCAAGACCTGGAACTATTTTCAATTCTTCTTCCCTTTTTCTTTTACCAAAAGATTGATACTCAGCACTACTAAGTTTCTTTCTTCCACCATTTTTGTCAGTGACTAACAAGACAAACTGAGAAAACAAAAAGAAAATACGTAAAACAAGATAAAAACTTCAAAGACATTACCTAAAAATCACAACTTTACTAAATCCCATTCTAACATATGAAGGTGATTTAAAAAGTAACAGTAAATCATCTTTTTACAAAGCATATTTCACTCACATATACAAACAAGAAGTCATTTTTCAACATAACTACCCGCCTTTTCAATATACTTCTCATGCTGTTGCACCAACTTTTCTATTTAATTATAGTGAAAAGTTTTCAATTGTGCCCACAATCAAGAGTGCATTCTTTTATCTCGTCACTTTCAAATTGTCCTCTGAAAGCATCCTTCAGGGATCCAAACACATGGTAATATGGAGGAGCAAGATAAGAGCCTCTAGACAGAAGTCCTCTGCAATAGTTCTGTATTGCTGTCTTTAGCTCACTCTCCAACATAGTGCTGTATGGGGCACTGTTCATTCTTTCAACCCTTTGCTTACAGTACACCAAAATCAGGCTATTCATATCCCAGAAGAGGGGAAAAGGACCTTTCCAGTAGAGGGCATAGGCTTGAATTTCTTCTTGGCTGGAGAAGATGTGCGTTGCCATACTGAAAACTGTCTTTTGCTTTATAGTCATGCACCCAGGTTTTGTTTCCTTTGATGATATAGGTCAGAAAGTCATGTCCTTCAGGTATATCGTACTACAAATGATGTATGACATCCTGAACACACATCATGTGTTGACCAATGAGCATCCTAGGTACCCATCGTGTACACAAGAAATTGTACTTGAGAACCTAACAATAATAGTATGAGTAGATCTTATACTGATACTGATACTTAGTTCCCTGGCTAAAGCTTCTAAAAAATTGTTCTGGTCCTCATGAACCATGGCATCAGCACGTCCTACATTCTCGTCTTAATGGCACTGCTGGGATGACCAGAGCATAGCTAATCTATGACTGACATTCATATGCCCACTTTTAAAGTCATCTGCCCACTCTTCTCTCGCTAATCCAGCTATGTCCATACTTTCCAACATCTTTCTAAGGATTTGCAGAGGTTTTAGCTCTCCAAACACAAAAATTGTATTACTGCTTGCTATTTTTGTAGGGTGGACACGGCTAGGGATGCAACCATTTTATTTCAATTGCTTTTCCTATTCAGCTTGTCATTCCATTTGTTGACATACACTGGAACTTTCTCAAGGCATACATCTTCACTTCCCAGGAGTTTCAAATGCCTGACATGCTAATTGCATTTAATACTGTTAATTTGCTGATATTTTTTTAATTGCCTTTGTATTTGTAAGATTATCAATCCCATTATGAAATAGACATCAAGACAGAAGACTTTATATAAAAAGAACTGATATTACTATATCAAATTATGTACTACCTTTGTAAGTAATAGAAACTTCACGTCTAACAAAACACACTTTCTGATATTACAAGTTTCTTTTTCTATATGCTAAACTTCTTGTCGTTGCAGAATATTTCTTTCAACCAGTCACCAGTTTATTTGCAAGGCATGGAAACTAATTTGCATTGCTAATGTGTGACAATGAATATTCCCCTAAGGACAGCAGATTTAAATTTTAGAAACTTAATATGTAATTATCATGGATTTTTGTACAATTTGTCAAATGTTTTACCACCCTGGGCAATTGCCCAGTTTACTGTCGCATAAATATGGCCATGGCTGTACATAATCTTAAATTAAATTAATTGGGAGTCAATTAATGACACAAAACAACACTTTTAAATTTTCCCGGAACTAGTTTCTGAGGCCTTCCCTCTATCTTCAGCCGGACATCGACTGGTTCTCATTGGTGTAGCTGGCAATATTTTGTCATCGGTCTCCTCTGGTGGCGGTTCGAGGAACTTGCTGAACAAATCTTTCTGGGGGATGTCGAAATTGAATACTTTGTTCCTATTTTTTGAAATAAAGATTTGTTCCCATGTGGACAGTTCTTCTTTTCCTGTTGTATGTTTTAGTAATTTTGGTTCTGGATTTATGTTGTGGTTTTTTTTCCAAAAATGCGTGGCAACTGCTGACTTTTCTAATTGTTTGTATTTTATGTTCCTAAAGTGTTCCTTTGCTCTTGTTTCTAAATTTCTTTTGGTTTTTCCAATATAAATTTGACTACAGTCACAGCATTCAATTTGATATATACCAGATTTTTTGTTAGATGGAATGGCATCTTTGATGTTTGAGCAAATTAGGTTTTTTAAGGAGTAATGGTTCACTGGAGCTAGTTGAATGTTTTGTTTTTTGAAGACTTTTTTGAATTTATCAAAGGCCCATGGATGGTAAGTGAATTTTTTGAAGATCATTTTAGTTTCTGTAGCTGAGAGGGTTGTGGTTTCCTTTAGTAGTTTCTTCTTATTTGCTAAGTTCACTTTTTTGTCTACTAGTGATTTGGGAAAGTCATTTTTCTGTGCTATTTCAATAATTTTGTTGTATTCTATTTTGTATTCCTCTGCTGTGAGAGGGATTTTGACCAGTCTGTGTGCTAAACTATTAAAGATTGCCTGTTTGTGGGATCTTGGATTGTAGCCATTAGCTTTTATGTAGTTGTCTGTCTGTGTTGGTTTTCTGTAAATGCCAAAGTTTATTCTATTTTTATTTCTGATTATTTTTATATCTAAAAATGGTAAATACTCGTCTTTTTCATGGACTCAATAAAAGCAATTCTAAAATACTTGAATGACAATAACTTAAATGTTAATATAGGTAAGACAAAAGTCCTTCACCTTCAGTATTCTCAAAGTGCAAATAGCTCTGTTTCTCTAACTGTTAAAAACACAATTATCAAACATGTACAGCACATTAAATTTCTAGGACTTCTGTTAGACAAAAATTTATCATATGACTGTCATATTGACTATCTGTAATAGAGTAAGCTCAGGATTATTTTTGTTAAGAAGACTTTCTAAATACTTAGATACTACTATTTTAAGAACTGTATATTTTGGTGTGATAAATCATTACTTACAATATGGAATAGAGGTGTGGGGGAGCACAAGCATGCAAAACTTGAATAGGCCATTAATTTTGCAGAAGAAATGTATTAGAACTATTGGCAACAGGAGTTCATGTCATAATGTCTTTAAGGAAAATAATTTGTTTACAGTAATCTCTTTGTATGTATATAAAGTAATAATATATATTGTAAGTAAAAAGTATACATATTACAAATTCTAACAATCAATATTATAGTCATTTCACACTTGGAGCTAATAATATACATAGAATTAGTGTAAATAAAAGAACAAGTGAAGATGATCCATACATAAGTTGTTGTTGTTGTTAGGTTATTTTTAAGACGCTACTGCCAGCCTGTTGAGACGGCTACTTACAGCTTCATTCTTGTCCTCGTAAATCGGAATAATGCCTTGCATATTGGCCCTGAGTAAGGTATTAGTAGTGATGGGAGCTGATATGGTCGCACAGGGTGAATGCATGTTATGTCATGTAGTAATTTCAAGGTGTCGGCACGTCTTACTGGGCAGGCGAAGAAGAGGTGATTAATATCACCTCATCTTCCACATTCGTCATCTCGTCGCCCTATCCGTAGGAGGTACACCAGTGTTAATGCCACTTGAAATAGTATTCTGAAATATAGTGATAACGCCTTCCTTGTTAAATACGGCATGTTAATGAAAGTACTCAAGGCGTTACTACCCTGTCCGGCCTAGCAGGTTGTATTTGTGTTATTGTGTGTCATATTCCTCGCTATGTCTGTTGGTGGTATGAGGTATTCGTTTGATACCGGTTTATTGATAGTGGCTTCCCGCACTGCCTCATCCACTCTCTCGTTTCCAAGAATTCCTACATGGCTCAGAATCCATATAAGTTCGATCTCTGTCATCGGCAGTAAAATTTCCAACAGGTTTCGTATAATTATCTCATATATGGGTCGTTTTATCCCCTTCACTGGTCGTTGTAGTGCCGTTAGCAAGCTAAGGGAGTCGGAGTGTATAAATACTTTTGTTGATGGAGTGAAACTATACAACAAACTGCCAAACACTTTAAAAGCTAAACAAGGATCAAACTTCAAAAACAAATTAAAGAAATATCCAATAGGGAAATGCTTATACAGAATAGATGAAATGTAGTGAGTATTATACAACTGACTTGTGACTGACAATGTAAGCTTTTGGCATGGTTTCCTATTATTAGCTTTATCATAAGTAAGACAACTATTAAACTTGGTTTGATAATGCATATTTTTAAGTGGAAATTAACTGATCTTTCACACTAGCCGTGTGTAGGACGCACTATGAAAGAGTAGAGCCAGACTGAAAAATTCAATGCCATAGCCGGGATTTGAACCACGGATCTTCTGGTTTCCGTCCAGCCGCTCTAACCATTTGAGCTACTATGGCCAACGTGCCAACATGACATTAAATTCTCCAACTGACTCGTGTTTCTCCCGGTAAACCACTAGGAGTTCTCATAAACACATGAGACAAATACCTTAATGGCGACTTACTATGCTGTAAGTAATTTAAGGCTCGGGCTTTATAGTTTGGACAACTGTTAGGTACAATTAATGGAATTTAATTGTTCTTTCACACTAGCCGTGTGTAGGACGCACTATGAAAGAGCTAAGTGCTAATGTAAATATATGTCGGCTTTGTTTCATTAAGTTCTGACAATGCTCAAAACATGTTGTATAACTTGTCTATGATTTAATAAACATACTAATACTAATTGTACATTCACAAACCTGTAATATTTATATTATGACATTTCTTGTAGTAAATTAGTCTATGCAAATACCACATGAAACCATAAAAGAGCTGCTTACTGTGTATATTGTATGTAATCAATTTGACTTTATATAGTGTATTTTATACATTTTAACGTGTCTCATAACATGTATATGTTGTCACGGTCAAACTAAAATTCTAACATATGATTGTTGTAAACTGGTTAGCTAATTAACCTCGAAATTGATCAAAACGAAGTATGGCAGACATGATAAAGCTTAGCATATTAGCCACTAGATGTCAGTGTATAGCGCATTTCAAATTTCAAAGTTGTCATGTATGTTTATGGAGTTTAACGAAACTTACCCAATGAGGACTTGGAACCCGATTGCTCTTCTTATCGCGTGCATACTGTACTATATAATATAGATGTTATCGCATTGCCTGTAATATATTCATAATTAGACAGCTGACGTTTGCACGTCTGTAAAAGTTCACTGGCACCAGCAAATACTATATGTTAGCTGGGATGTCATCTGTCTGCTGTGACGGTGGTTAGAATCCTTTGTATAAGTATACTATTTTTGTTACCATGTAATACAATTTGCAATTATTAATTCTGAAAAAACTGTTATTATTTTTATTTTTAAATTTATATTTTGTGGCATTTTTGTTGTTTTCTTATTGGTGAACTACAAGTAGATAGTTGTTTAAACACACCTATAGGTAGGTGCAACTGAAATAAGGATCATTTATACACATTTGAACACAGAAAACATAGAAATTACAGTATCAGAGTTTAACATGGAAGTTAAACAATATTTTGCAGACATAGAATTATTGTGCTATTAAAAATGTCATTTCAAATTGGTATGTTTTGTGTTGCTGGAATGACCCTTATTCTATTCCTGGAATTTGACTCTTCTAACGAAGTGCTTGAACTAATAACCTTCTTGAGTAATGCACGCCCTCAGGAACTTTATAATTAAATTATTATGAATTCGGTTTCCAAGTTTTGATGCCTGGCGCTATACCTTTGCCATCTCATAAGTTCTCATGTTTGATTTAGCCTTTAAATACACTTTTAATGATTTGCTGGGTATTTTAATATTATTATATAAATGGCAAAAACTCTGATGCATGTTAATTGAGTTGCATGAGACATAGTTTCTGCAAAAATGTAAATAAACCTTTGTTTAATAATATGTCCATTTTGACTGTACATGTCCATTATTGGATGAATCGTGTCTCTAATTTTTTCCTAATTTTTGGCAGCCAACCACTGCTCTAAGTACAAGAGTCCGCCATTTTCTTTTTAGCTGATGTTAGGTCCATTTTTATCGAGGCGTTTACTGAATTACTTTGCCATGTATACTCTAATAAAAGGTTTGTAAAGTCGCCTGGTAACCGGAATTTGCTCTCAGTAAAGGAGTCCTATGTTTTGAGGTGTACTTAAGCTAGCAGTATGTTTTGTCCCTTGAACTGCTATTCCTCTGAATTTTATGCATTCTTCTTTCTAAGAACATCAAGCAATACAGTTTAGTAAGCGTAAAACTGGACTAAGATTCATGTGCCATTTAATGGGTGGCCTAACTTGCAAACGAAAGGCGTGGCTGACTCACCTGGTGTACAAATAGCTTATCATACAAAACAGTATGGTTTTGATTGCATACAACAGGCAAGGTTTGTTATCTAGATATTTTATTAATACTCCAGTTTTATTAAAAAAAATTCAAAAGGTCCGATTCCATCTAAGTTACACAGAGCAAAGCAGAGAAAGAGGTTTGAGAATAATGTGATATGAAAGGCTGAAATAGAGGCATCTAACTCACCTGGTGTACAAATAGCTTATCACACAAAACAGTATGGTTTTGATTGCATACAACAGGCAAGGTTTGTTATCTAGATATTTTATTAATACCCCAGTTTTATTAAAAAAATTCAAAAGGTCAGATTACATCTAAGTTGCACAGAGCAAAGCAGAGAAAGAGGTCTGAGAATAATGTGATATGAAAGGCTGAAATAGAGGCATAATTGATAAGCAGAAAAATAAGGAAGAAAAGAATCTCTGTGCTTAGATAACTCCATAATTTGAATGTTTATGTATGAGGTTTCTTCCCCCTAAGATTTCCCTTATCCTCAGTAGCTGAGTGTATGGTAACTAAGTTATGTATAATGCCAAGCTCATTTGAGCATCATTTCATTCATTCATTCATTCACCAACTAATATAACCAACCCAATTAAAAGAGAAAAGATAAGCAGTGTCTCATAATTTTGACATCAATTTACATAAAATCTTTCTGGAATTTAAATAGATTCATTTGGCATAAGCAGCAATTAGTATTTTACTGTTGCATCAGCAACTTTCTATCTTTTATTGCTATGTAGCAATCAGAAGACTTCGATTCTGCCAAATTGAAATTTAATCTCTCAAAATTTCTCCACTTTTAAAAGTTAAAGTAATATCCTTTGTATAATCATTATGTATAGAAAAAGTAAATCTTAGAGCAAAATTCCATATCATAGATGGATGTCAAGCACTCTGCAAATTTTACTTTTCTCAAATTGTAATAAACAATTCTGTAATTTTGTGTGCATGGGTTAAAGTTTGCAGATAGCTTACTGTTAGATTTGCTTTTCAGAAAACCATAGAAATATAGTGCACTTTTACCAAAGAATTGTACTTCTGTTTCGCTAGGTTATAATAATGAAGAAAAACTACATTTAAATCAACTGAAATGTTCTAAAGGAGAAGCTGCAAGAAAGAAACAAGAACTTGAAGCACAGACTGCTGAGGATGGTTATACGGTAAGTTCTCAAGCATACTCCTTTAGCATGAGCACTGTGGAAATGTTAGATTTCCATGCCACTTTGCCATATTGTTCCAAGTATAAAATTATATATAAAGTATACTCAGAATATTTGTTTTATAAACAAACAAATCACTCTACATTCTGAAAGGGTTATCTAAACACAGATTAAAATATGACTTTGAAGAATATCTCTGTGCCATAGTAGAGGAAGTACTGCATTCCACTAAAACATTTGAAACCAACTTTTCGCTCAAAGAAATTGTCAACTGGCTAGAACTTTGGTTCTAGAACAATTTCTTGATAGTGTCTTCAAGTGGAGGCGAAACTCATTGAAAGAAAACTTGTGGTATGTGAAGTACAGAGTGTCTCAGTTGACTCATAGTATAGTTTTAGTTGTACACTACTGTTCATTTTTTCTTGTCTGCTTTTTAAAACTTTTAACTATTACTTTAGCTTACTCTATACTACTATACCTCCAATGAATGTGTATATGTAAAATGAAGTTTATCTCATTTAAAAAGTAACCGACGAATAAGCTAGAATAATATGCAGAACGTTAGAGAGAGAAAAGTATGTGAATACAACATTTCAGAGTTTTATTAAAATTATTCTACTAGGTTTTGGATAAACTAAAAGGTCTTAAAATGATAATATATTTACTTGCAAACTTTGCCACCTTTGTTTACAAAATTGAAAGATCCAAAACCAAGGGAGGGAGAAGAAATTTTGCAATTCTTACTTTAAAAAAAAAGTTTGATTCACCTCCTCATTGTGGGGGTATGTACTGCCTCACATTTAAGAAATATTAAGTTGGAATTGGCTAGGCTGAGTTAGCTAAATAAGGGTTTTTCCTTATCCTGAGAAGATGAATGTCAGGTGACTCTAAGCTCTAGGGCCTCCGAGCCCATTTGAACATTATTTCATGCATGTTGTTCATTCACTATCCAATATGATTAACGTGGTTAAAGGTTTTAAAAACAATGGAAAGAGCTGGTCGTAAATGATGTCAAACCATATCTTCTTATGCCAGCTGGGTAGCCAAAGCTAACTTTCCTGTTCAGAGATATTGTCCTGTTTTGTGGCATCATCCTCCCTCTTCGGTCCTTGGAGTTCCTGGCATTTCAATTCTCTCTACATTTATTGCAATTTGTCAACTCATTTCTTCCATTGGTGTACCCTAGCTCCTTTTTAAATGCGGCTGATCATCAATTCTGAGCCGTATATTACATATACAGTGTGTATATAAATGAATGTCGGGGTTTAACTCTTTATAATATTTATTACATTATCTTTATACTATTTATTACATTAAAATTACAGTTATAAACGATATGTCAAATGAAAAAGCAACTCAGTTTTGCTTGTTGGCACCAGTGCGCATGTGCATGCAATGTTTGTGCCGCAATCCGCTAGACAGCAGTAGTAGCAAAGATGGTGACTAGTAAACAGAAAGCGTTTTGTGTTTTTCAGTTTGCAAAGACTGAATCTGTAGTTACTGTGCAACGTGCGTTCCGCATTAAGTTCGGTTGTGATCCTCCTAGAGATAATAACATTTGTAGATGGTATCATCAGTTTGAAGATACTGGCTGCCTTTGTAAAGAGAAGAGCATGGGACGACCAAGAGTAAGTGAAGAGACTTGAGCGAGTGAGAGAGGTGTTTACTCGTAGCCCAAAGAAATCAGTCTGGAAGGCTAGTCGTGAATTACAAGTTCCTGTGTCGACTGTTTGGAAAGTTGTAAGATGGCTATGTCCTTACTATTTACAGTTATTACAGGCTCTAAAGCGAACAGACCATGGATTACGTGCCAACTTCACAAATACATGTTGTTTCATGACGATGACAATTTTATCACTCATGTTGTCTTCAGTGATGAATCGACCTTTCACCTTAGTGGACATGTTAACACTCGTAATGTGCGCATCTGGGACTCAGAAAATTCTCACGAGATGGTACAAATGCAAAGAGATTCCCCTAAAGTGAATGTGTTTTGTGCCATATCCCGGCGAAAAGTTTATGGGCCTTTCTTTTTTGGTGAACCTACTTTAACTGGCACTTCTGACCTTGATACACTAGAGCTATCGCTCTTCCCTCAGTTGGAAGAAAATGAGCCAGAGAACTTCATTTTCCAGCAAGATGGTGCGCCACCTCACTGGCATAAAGAAGTATGCGATTGGTTGAATGTCACTGTACCTGAGCGCTAGATAGGCCGCAAGGCCTCAATGACAGAGCTTACTATGCATGTCCTCCACGCTCTCCTGACCTAATGCCATGCAATTTTTACCTTTGGGGCTTCATCAAGGATCGTGTGTATGTGCCTCTGCTACCAGCTGACCTCCGTGAATGAAGAAACCGGATTGAAGCAGCTGTTGCTACAATTCTTGAATACACACTTATCAACGTTTGGGAAGAACTCGGCTATAGGCTTGATGTGTGTCGTGTGACAAAGGGTAGTCACATTGAACATTTATAAGGTTCTTGGTAAAACTGAGTTGCTTTTTCATTTGACATATCATTTATAACTGTAAGTTGAATGTAATAAATATTATAAAGAGTTAAAACCCTGATATTCATTTATATACACCACACATATATATATATATCCACTTTTACCCTCTGACCTCACCTTCTTTATCTGATGTAGTTCTATGTTCTGCAGATTCTGTGCTCCAATGATAAATCTCTATTAAAACATTCATCCCTTTTAATTTCTTACATCTATTAAGATAATTTGTTTGGTTACAAATGTAACTACTATCATTCAGCATTAACACATCTTATGTACAGAATAAATTTGTTTCTTAATGTTATTATTTTAAGTTATTCGACATCAGTTATTGCATCAAATAATTCTCCCTTTGCTCTACTGTGTTACAAATAAAAAAAGATGATAAAAATATTAACAAAAGAAAATAAAAATATCTAGCTCTAATGGATACCTTCTCATTGTGCGTTATATGGGAATGACATCTCTTTGCCAAAAAAGGTACCAAAATCTTCCAAAAACCCAATAAAGCCTTACCATACCACTCAGTAAAAATTATAATTAAAAGAAACTTCCAAAAAGAACTGAAGCAGTATTATGAAACACAAAGTATTGATAAATCTTGAGCACATTACTATGGAACAAAAAGTTAATACCTGATTATCCAAGACATGAGGCCATTGCAACATTTAGATTACTGACAGGTCATGATTTTTTGGCTGTGCATCTTCATAAAATTGGAATCCTCAACTCCTCAAATTGTATATTGATCTGGAACGAGAACTCCATAATGAACATAGATCATCTCTCCCATTGTATGACACTCAATTTGTTAACCTCTGGATCACTAACGGACCTATACTAGGAAACAAGAAAGAAAATGTAATATATCCAAGCAGCAGGACAGGCCGCCACCGCCACCCATTCTCTTTTCTCCATTCCTCCCAACGAGCAAAGCATCATCAGTTTTCTGTCCATTCCAAACTAACTCGACCTCCCTTTCAAAATCTCTCTCACTTCCTGAGTGGGACTCACTTCTCTTCTTTTCTCAATTTCTGAATATTCCAAATGTTTCTTTCAATGCATCTATTCTTCTTTTAATGGTTTGCACTTCTGTTTTTATGTTCTGCATTTCAATTTTATTTTATCTTTGATTTTCTTCCCTACAGCTTTGCTTTCCCTGTAATGTGTTCAGGATATCTCCAATTCCTCCCTGATGCTACTAGATCCAAGATTGATTTGAACTCCTCTGATAATTAATAATCCATCAAGCACAAACATCACAGTGAAAATATTTTCCTTCTCTCCATGCTTATTTGTTTTCTTGAATAGATTCCATTTCATATTACAAAATAAGGCAATCCTTGATCTAGAATAGTCTATACTAATTCCCATTATTCCTTAAATGTTATTTTCAATTCCTTCCTGCAGCTTCCAAAAACACATCTGTCTCAATCACTACTAGTTTAGCAATCCTGTTAAATATACAGGGTTAACAATTTGTGTATGTTTGTTATTTTCATTCCAGATGCAAAATGGAATAGATATGTTAGATATGGAATACAGTGAAGGAGAATCTGGACGAGAAATGAAATACAAACCAGGATCAATTCCCAAGTTGCACCATGGAACCAGAATGGAGTGGGACTCGCCTTCAGTTCCACCATTGCATGGAGGTTTTATTCCACAGTCAATGCCACTCCGTTTGCCACCCATGGTGAGTGTTATAGTATTTGGAAGCTTTAAAATATAAGTATTGTAAAACTTTATGTGAGGTTTCACGTAGGATAAAGTAAAAAGTGCTTTAAATGAAGGATTTCCATTAAATCAGAGTTTGTATTCATTTTAAGGGTGATTAATTTTTATTATATATTCTCATCTTTATTGTTGATAATCATGTTCTGTTATTTTGATAATTGTATTTATGAGTTTTTGTAACTAGAACCTTAATATATCTTACTGGTAAAATAGGGTTACTTCTTTTGGATAATAATAATAATAATAATAATAATAATAATAATAATAATAATAATAATAATAATAATAATAATAATAATAATGTCAATGCTTATGCAACTCTAGAATTATTTAGTGCTTTGAAATATAAGGATGGAAGTGAAATAATTCTACAGACTTATAAGAGGAATTCATTTTATTGTGAATTGCAAGAAAGTCTAATACCAAAAAGCAGAAAAGTTCATAAATTCCTAAAAAAGAATATTTTTACCCAAACAATTTATCATCACCTTGCTTGAGTACTGTTAATTAAAGGTTCTCAATTTATAATTATATTCATAGAAAAGTAAATAAACAACTTTTTCGTTCAGCATATTTCTGCAGAATGGTTTTTGTATAAAATTAAGTATAAAAAGTCCAAATTTAAGATGTGTTGCCTCCTTAATTCTGTTAGAAATGACACCACATCAGCTGGCTTTATTCTCTTCCAATATCAGTATAAATCACCAGGCATATTTACTTAATTGCATGCTATTGTTTTCTTGTCAAAGCCACAAGTTAAGATCAGAGTAGTTAAAAGAAGTCATTGTAAAAATAATAAAGGACCATCTTGTTATGGAACAGGAGATACAATGATGCTAGTGTGGGTGTTGTTTTGATGCCACTCATATTCTCGAAGATTGGTTTTGTACTTTTTCCAATTTGCTCACTTGATTGGAAGATGTAACTAAAATTTTGAATCCATAGTGTAAAACTGGCTTTATATAAGATTTATATGTTTAGTTTTGAGTTGATCTTGAGCAACCCCATTTTGTGGCAGTAAGTCTCTTCAAGATTTTCAATTTTTTTGTGCTGATTCAGAAACTTTTTCAGTATGGTTTTCCAAGTTAATTTCTTGTCCAGATAAATTACTAAGTATTTGACTTTGTTTGTTTCTTGTGTGCTTGATTTTTTCAGTTAAATTTGAATTTGTGGAACTTTGTGTTTTAAGGTAAACACTTGGTAATATGATTTTGTTTATGGACATTAAATTTTCATGACACCATATTTTAGATATTCTAACACTATTCGTTTCTTTCGATAATTTTACGAGTAATTCATCTTTATTATTACTAGGTCATCTGCAAAGAAAGCACAGTTAATGTTTTTATTCTGTAGGAGTTTTTGGGGTAAATCATTGTCATGATGGGAAAGGATTGTGCCTAAAACTGATCCTTGTGGGAGACCTTTTCATATTTGCTTGAATTTTGAGTACTTTTGATTACATCTGGTACATATAAATTTCTGATTGAGAAAGCTTTGAAACCATCTAGGCAAAGAACCTTGTATGCCAAGGTTATCATTATTTGAAGTACTTTTTGATGCCAAATTGAATTATGTGCACTTTTGAAATCTATGAATACTGCTAAAGTTTTCTTTGTGCATATCTAGTGCATTCTTGATATCCTGGCTGAGCATTACAACTTTTTGAGTCGTAGAATGAATTTTTCTGAATCCTGCTTGTTCGGTGATATTAATTGATGTTTTTCTCGAAACCAATTCAGCCTTGCATATATAATTTGCTTGTGAGGGCAATTTGCTGGTAGCTATCAACTTCTGCTGGGTCTTTGTTTGGCTTTTATTTAGATATGATAGCTTTTTCCAATTATCTGGCACACCAATTTTCCAAATTAAATTGAATTGCTAGCATTTACTTTTATATATATTGTGACTTTGTGGGTTCATAGATTAAACGTCCAATTTGCAGAAATTGTAAATGTTCTTTATTTGCATAGAAATACACTCACAGTAGCAGGTTACAGCAGAATTACGTCACATACACAATCTCAATCTACCAAGGTCGATGACCACACAGAGTTTTGATTACTTCAGCTCTTGTTACAACAACACTCTACAGCTGTTTACTCCTTACTGTGTTTACTAATGTTCACGACTGACTCTTGGCGAGTCATCGCTCCCTTAAATACCTCATTGATAATTCGAGACTGTTCAGTAACAATCAAGAAATCGAATGTTCTATCACCTTCCAGAAGCGTAACTTAATCTATGCCGGCAAGTTGTTTATCTCCAGCGCTATGTTTATCTGCTTATGCAAGCTCTTTATCTCCGTGAAACACTATCTGTCTGTTGTCTATTTGTGTCGAACCCTTTATGCCCGTCAGCACGACACTACCGAGGGGGGGGGGCCCAAAAGAAACCGGATTGTTGTCATAAAAACTTTATTGATGAACCTTTTTACAAAATTACTTCAGTCACCTTCAAAATACTCTCCATTACATGCGATGCACTTGTCAAGTCTCTTTTCCCACTGTTGGAAGCATGTTTGGAACTCTTCAAGTTTGATATTGTCCAGTGCCCTTTGCAAAGCTGTTTTTACCGCCTCCACATCGTCATAACACTCACCTTTTAGCGTTTTTTTCATTCGTGAAAATAGGAAAAAGTCGCACGTGGCTAGGTCCGGCGAATACGGAGCATGGGGAACGACAGACCACCTCTGAGATGCCAAATAGTATGTCACTCGTAAGGCCGTGTGTGCTGGATCATTGTCATGATGCAGAAACCAGTCACCTGATCGCCAAAAGTTCCGGGTGTTTCCTCCTCACATCCTCTCGCAGACGCCTTAAAACATCCAAGTAAAAGTGCTGGTTAACAGTCTGGCCAGTGGGTACGAATTCCCGATGCACAATTCCACGAATATCAAAAAAGACAATGATCATCGTCTTCACATTTGACCTCACTTGCCTTGCTTTTTTTGGTCTGGGAGAGTTGGGAGTCTTCCACTGGCTTGACGCTTGCTTGGTTTCTGGGTCATACCCGTAACACCAACTCTCATCCCCTGTAATGACTTTGTTCAAGAAGTTTGGCTCTGTTTACAAGTCCTGACACACATTCATGTGGATGGTTTTGTGCTCCTGTGTGAGAAGGCACAGAACAAATTTAGCAGCAACACGTCTCATGTGCAAATCCTCCCTCAAAATCTGCTGGCACAATCTCCAACTGATTCCTGTCACTACTGAAATTTGGTCGATCGTTTGGCGACGATCCTCGTTGATCTTTTGGTGGACCTTTTCAATGTTCTCCTCATTTCGCAAAGTTGAAGGGCATCCAGAACGAGCTTGGTCTTCAACACACATCTCACCACGTTTAAAGTGCCCAAACCACTCGAAAACCTGTGTGCGGCTCATAGCATCCTCCTGGAAAGCTTCCTGAAGCATTTGGTGTGTCTTCTTTGCAGTTTTTTAAGCAGGAAACAAAATTTCACACACACTCTTTGTTCTTTTAAAGTTGCCATGACTTCGCAGAGGTAACCTGCCAACAGTCAGAAACACAATACCACACTTGCACGTTCAGCTCTACACTGATGCCGTCTGCACAGCTGTTTCATGAAGGTCTACTAACACCATCTATACTCTGTTTCATATAACCTTGCCCCGCTGACATGTATCACTCCACGTCCAACTACCTTCCCCCTCGTCCTAATTGGCTAATGCTTTCGCGCCATAGGCTATAGGCGATGCCTTTCCGTCACATTTAAACCTGCAGTAAACTTCGTCATAATTGCCGAGAAGATAAATAAAATCATACAAATAAGGATATGAAGGCATGCAAAAATACAAGTTTATAATGAAATGAGCAAGTTGGAACTTAATGACGGAGCAATGTAACTGAAAAAAGATTATAATGAAAGGCCTTCGGCCTTTTCCACTGGGATTTTTTAAACCAGCACACATACCTTTCAAAAATGCTTGTCTTTCAGTCTTAAAAGCCGTGTCACGCCATACCTTACATTTCGTGTGTTCTTCATTTTCCCAAATCTCGTCAAGGTAGTATATTTTGCGACTTGTATCTCGGTACAGTCTGACTGTCCTTAAATAACGTCTTCGCCACACAGCAATGTCGCCTCTGTTTTTAGCACATTGTTCTTGCCTCTTTTTTCATTCTCAAACCCCAGCTGTATAAGCAATCTGCTGAAGTTTGGTGAATCTGTATCCTCATTTACAGCAGATGAAATGTTATTTATGTTAGGGAGTTCGTTTCTAAAGAAAAAACTATACACATGACGACGCACAGCACTTTCCACGTATTTTCTCCGAACACACGCTTTTCTTTATTCCTGTTTTTGCCTGGAGTGGTAAGTTTTCTTGTTTTCTCAATTTCACATCGCGATGTTCCTACGGATCTAACACTCACACCTGTAACTTCAGAGCACAGCTGTTCGACTTCTCTCACTGACAAAGACGGATTCTTCTCTATGAGTGCATTAAACACATGCACCGCAATTCTTTTTTCGCCTGTTTGTAAGGATTTACCCTTGCGATGCTTCAGCGAAAAACTGGCGGTAGACTCTGCCATTATTCATAGAAGTACACGCGCAATAAACGATCAATAAAATAATTTAGCTTTCGCACTAGGCCCAACAACATTCGAATGCCGATATATGACTAATCCAGTTCAAAACAAGGTCAGTGATAAAAGTCATATAAGCAAATATGTACTGCTGAAGCACGTGCTATCGTGTCATGTGCTTGAGAGCAAAGGAACCTCCTCTTTACTTCGTTTAAGAATTAACATGCATTTCAGATAAATCAACTGTGTTGCGTAATATATTTAATTAAAACAGTTACGAAAATATAAATTTGACAATTCTCTTCCAACACATATAGTTATATACAAATATATCACCATGTTAAATAACGAACTAATTTTTACCGCACGACAGTCTTTACCACAACAGCAGCCAATGAGAGGTGATTAGGTTATGTGAGCAGTAAGAGATACTGGGCAAGCTTACGTGAAACAAGGAATAGCGTGAGAACCCTACACTACGTCTATGAGTGGCAGCGCCCTCGGAGTTCGGTTTCTTTTGGGTCCCCCCTCATATGGTAAATATATGGTTAAGAATATTTCTTAATTATTCTGAAAATATGTAAGGTAACTTCACGGTGGTTTTTTAATGTTAACCTTCTGAACCTTTCTTATGGCCAATAAAGGAACAAAAAAGGTGCATTATCTTTTGGGATTAAAAGAAGTAACAAAACAGTCTGCAGTCTGTGGAACTATGTGCCTCCACAGGTTAATGGTAAAATATAATTATACATATAAAAATTATTTGTGGTTGGTTTATTGACACTCGTCACTTACTTTTTCATATATTTATGAGAGACTAGTTTCAAAGGCCCTGGCCTCCATTTTCAATCTCTTTCCAACTCTTGGAAAGAGATTGAAAATGGAGGCTAGGGCCTTTGAAACTAGTCTCTCATAAATATATGAAAAAGTAAGTGACGAGTGTCAATAAACCAACCACAAATAATTTTTATATTAATTTTGACGTCACTGTTACTAAATTCCTCCAAACACACATAATTATACATGTTAGTCAAGATACTTATTATATCTTCCCCTTTGTATTTGGCTCAGCAAGAATAAGTATAAGTAGACATTTTTGTCATTGTTTTGGAATCGTGTGCTTTTTAATTAAGAATTTGTGCTTTATTTTTCAAAATTGCTAATAGTAAAGACCACCACATCAAGATATTAAGGAGCTTCACTGATTGACTAATTTTGTTACTTTGCATATCAAGTCACTTTCGCAGACAAAACTATTCCACCTGTCCTTGTCAAGTGGGTTAGTTTGTCTACCCCACATACAGGAAATCCATGTTTGAATCTCAGAATGAGTTAACCAGATAAATTTTCTTATGCCCACTTCTGTAGCATACATGGTAGCATGTTTGCCTCACGTTCAAGAGGTCCTGAGTTTGAATCTCGGTCAGGGTGAGTTATCTGGATAAGGCTTTCTCTGGATTTTCCTTTATCCTGAAAAATGAATTTTGGGTAACTCTAAGCTCTGTGGTCCCTGGGCTCATTTGAGCATCATTTCACCCATTTCATTCATCATCCAATATGACTTAACATTGGAGGATGTTAATTTGTTTTTGTTTAAAAAAAGTATTAGGAAATCGAGATTTAACTGTACTGGAACACCACAGTGAAGCGAAAAATTATTAAATTTTTTTAGATGAGTCGTATTTTTTACACATCTGCTTCACTTTCGTGAAAATAGTATTAGGAAAGTTTGCTTTACCTGAGTATATGAATGTGCAACACTTCACCCATTTCATTCACTGTCCAATATGATCTATTGCTGCAGGATAACAAACTTGAAGATGGTTTGGACTTAATTGAAACAATAGGTATGAACAACTGAAGCCAAGCTTACAGTTCAGCTGTAATGCAATTGGCCATTGCAAACAATGCTGGCACTAATGTAAATGCTCTTTGTACCTAATAATTTATTGCTTCTGTGTACAGTTTTATTCTAAAGTTTTAAAGAAAGAAGTATCAAATATTGTTGTGCAGACATTAATTATAATTAGTATGCTTTTTTTTTTTTTTAGTAGGTGTTATTACGTTTTACAATTTGTATATGGGGTTGGAAAAAAATACAATTTTTATGGATAAAATACAGTGCAAATTACTATATTTATTTATTTATTTAAGTACACCATTCTTAAATCCCTTTATCTGAAAATTTTAACGTGTTAACCTAAAACTATGATAAGTAAGCAGAGCATTTTAATAGTAAAAGATGCGGAAAAATAATTTGATGGTTGCATTTTGATGATTTTCTTTACATGATATCATTTACTTTTTATATCTTTTCTTCAAAATCCCTTATAAAAGCTTATTTTTCTGGTAGCTTATCAAGATACATGCTTGCAGAATGTATAAATTACATATATCTTTATAGCTACAAGGAGATGCAGAAGAATGAAGGGATGGTCAGATCCTTAATAAGTGGATTTGCTGCATTTAAAATTCTACTCTATCTGATTAACAATACTATAAAGAAAATAATGTGCCATAACACTTCAGTAAGCTGTAAAATTATTAAACAAATTCAAACCACTATGAATAATATCTCAATGATTAATATCACATACAAATTTATTGGACGTAATTTATGTATTTTACTTTGATCTAAACCCCATATACTTACTCAAATGTGCACACAGTCGTTATCTTTTGTTCCTCCTTTCTTCCTTCTTTCCTCCCTCCATCCCTCCCTCCCAAGGACCCTCTATATTGTGACTTTGTGGATTCATAAAATTAAGTCTTGTTAGCAGAAATTTAAAATGCTCTTTATTTCAGTAAAAAGACGCTTTGTACACCCATTACAGCAGCAAAATGACATCACACTCGAACACAGTCATCAAGGTCGTCTGTCACACGTATATTTGTATTGCTATATGTTGGTGTTTGGCTGCATTGTCACGAAAGGGGCCGGAGATAATGGGTCGTCGCACAGACGGCTGCACTTTTGCAGCGTTGTGAAATTGCGTTGGCACACTGCCAGCATTTGCACTGTATAAGGGATGAAAATTTCGTATTTACTATGTAAAATCATATACGTCGTGAAGATGGCTAGACCTGTGACCCACAATGCTACACCTTCGGCTGGTTATTGGACAACGGACAGCTGTCAATTTTATTGTCCAATTTTTGGAGCAGCAGATGTCTATTAAATTGGTTGTTCACACTTTGGCGGTATTTTTGAAGAAAGGTTATGAGATCATCGTTCATATTCAAACCAAGGTGGGTATCATTTTGGGCATTGACCATCTGCATTTGCAGGACTTTTTTGGAGAAGTTTTCTCAAAACTAACTGATCCGGATGACTTTCCATCTGCGGTGGGTTCAGGGATGACCTTTCTAAAAATGCATCGGTGGTGGTTTTCTATCACCCCCTGTCAGCCGAATAATGATGCGACACCTACCGAAAGCAATACCATCGGAACCAATGTGACAATTGTAGAGATGGATGTCACCAATGGACCTATCCTTGACGTATGTGTTGTGACTACTGCTAACACCTTGTTGGGCTGCATTGCACTTTGGCACACGTAAGTTCTAGGCCAGAACAAGTGATGTCGTCAAGCTGTGCGACGGTGGATGAGGGAGCAACAATAGAATTCGACTACCACTGCTAATGTTCACATTTCGGAGTTCCTAGCATGGCACAATGGGGTGAAGAGATACAATCCGGTTGTGTTTAACAGAAGAGGTAATGTAATCTATCGTAGGGCCTTTGATACCACAAATGAATATATTCCCTGTTCTACTCAGACAATTGCCGACATAAACTAACTAGCATACTGGATGCCTTTTTAAATGACAGATCCAGGAAGGCTCGACAGTTTTGCTACAATTGTTATAGATATCACACGCCAGAGTTTTGCAAAGTTTGCGTGGAGACCATTGGAGCTAATGGAGCTAATGACACGATTAGAGTTGCAGATAAACCTAATTGTTTGCATAAATTGGTCTGTTATGCAGATTTCGAGGTGTACATAGGGTTTGATGGTAGACACATGCCTTCCGGTTACTATTGGTATCTAACCGTACCTTGATTAAGGAAGAACTGCAAACGATAACCGTGTGTGAAGACATAGCCGCAAATTTCGTGAATAACATATTTTCATTCATATGTAATTAGTCAGTCACCACTAATATGCACACCGACATTTACCTTATATGTGGAATTTAGAATACTTCCGTAAACCAGGTAAGCGGACGGAGGAATTACATATACGTTCCTAGTGGTTCCTATCATCGTTCATGTTGGATGACACCCGAGAATGCTAGTACTGCGTATTTTCACAACATTAAGGGGTATGATTCACATTTGATAGTTCATGCGTTAGTTAACAAATTTGGAACGAACATCAGAGTGTTGGCAAAAAATGTTGAGAGGCTGGATGTGTTATTGGTCCTTACCAAGGACGTCAGGGTGTGCTTTATGAACACCTACAACTACCTCGCAGCCCCATTGTCTAAATTAACCGAGACAGTTACCATGTTTTACTATGCCTTGGAGCGTGGTATAAAAGCGTCTTTCCCTTACGAATGGTTTGACAGTAAGGAAAAACTTTGGTTGCCCTTCGGATGACGCTGCATGGTATTTTAACTTACAAGGTAAACAACAGAATAAGCAAAGGGCATTTCACATTGGGTACGAAAGGGGCTACAGCACCATAACCATTATTTCAGATTGGATATCATGCTGTTAGCAGACGTATTTGAACAATTTCATTGTAACACCATCTATGCAAATGGAGTGGATCCCGTTTATTTCCAGGAACTCCCTTCTTATACATGGCATTGTGCATTAAAACGTAATCCAAACGTTGTTAAAGTGATTAATAATCGATAACTATACTTGCTTGTGTAAAAAATACTAGTATCATCTGCATTGATTCAAAAGCAGATACGTGATGGAGTTGCACAATGCAGCTTAAGACACGCGCTTGTTAAAGGCGACGAGTACATATTGTATCTCGATATCAATACTTTATATAGCAAGGACATGACCTTTAAACTGCCTACAAGGCTTCACACACACTTGTCAGCTTTGCCGGCTAATTGGATGACCTGGGACCCCTCAGTGTTTCATGAACATGCCGTTACTTATATATATAGGCACCATACTGAACAAATGATGTTGGAGCAGCTTATACTGAGCATGCAGCCACTGGTCACCCAGAGCTGCGGTCCTTCTATGCATTTTTGGATTAAAGGTACTTGGCCACAGTGTAAATCCCACCTTCCACGTCATTTGCATGTATTTTTTGGTGCCTTTCATCTGAAAGTAGGAGAATATACTTGTAGTAAGGGTGCCTATTTTATCAGGGTATAACACCTCTCCCTCCAAATTGGTTTCTATATCAAATTCGATGGTATCAGACACCTCAACTATTTCGAAGTTATCTAAGTTTTTGCATTTGGATAGGACTCTCTTGTCATTGGACCATTTGCTATTTACAGCTGTGTGATTTCTATTTCATCAGCCACCCCATAGGCATATTTTAATCTCTCCCATGCATGATCCTCATTGCTGCTGGCTGCGGCTAATAACTCATAATTTTGAGAATCCAAGTCATTTAACACGTATCCTTGATACGTTTTATTCCTTTTCATCAAATTACCGTGAATGTTATGATAAATCCCAATTATTTGAACCGACTCGAAATCGTGCATATTTGGCAATTTCACCAACTGACGCATACTGTTCATACCTACCAACTCCGAATACTTTATGGCCATAGGACTATCTTTATTAGAAAGCGTATATCCAGTTGTTACAAAATATTTTGGCATGTAGTGTATTATTTTACTTTGTTGTACAAAGGAAGATATTTCCGTTATGTTACCCTTTACCTGCAACTCATCTGTTAAGACTATAAAGTTGGTCATTCTTACGTGCGGAAAATGAATGTGGAATCCTTGGCAACATGGTAACACACTCTTAATTACATTAATCATTTCATCGTCTAGTACAGGAAGTAGTGAAATGCTGATGTGTAATGTGCTCAGACTAGTATCTATTTCCTCCCATGAACTTTGCCCGAAACTAAATGTTACATGTTTGAAGGGGAACGGTCTTGGTATTGGCGACATACTTTCACCAGGTTCAATTCCATGCTGTCCCGAGTTGCCTGTTCCGCCGCTGCTGCCCTGCACTGACCGTGTAACATGTGCGCCCATTTCCTCTGGAGCATCAGTTTTGCCATATTCGTCACGTCTAGGGCGTCTTGGAGGCGGTGTCTCGAACATTCCAGGATTACTGTGAGTCCTTTCGCGGGCGAACGTTCCTCCCATGCGTAACATCCTTATATCTTGTTGCACATAGATAACACCCAATCAGCCAGTTGGTCAGGTGTTACATAACTATTACAGGTAAATGGTTCACTTAACTCCTAAATGACTAATCTGCTTCAAAATGCCTCTTCATTCTTGGGATTTAAATAACCTCTGCCTAAATTTATGATTACCTATCATTATTACAGGTGTAGTATAAGATCCTGTTTTGGCTTATACTTTGCAAATTAGCACTGCCCAGTATATTATTCATATCATCACACGTGCCATCTGTTATGAATGATTCCTCCAGTAAAATCAAAGATTTGTTTAAAAAGTTATCATAAGAGAACTGATATGCAATTAGCACAACTAGCATAACCAGTTATGAAATGTAATGCTATCCCCTGCGCTATAAAACTTGTTCCGGAGTTGGAGGCTCTAATGAGGAAGAGGCAGTTGATCTTTGCCGTTTCAGAATTAAGTAGTTTCTTAAGGTCTCTAATAAAAGTTCAAATTTAAATATTATTTTGAGCAAAAAGTCCACTAATTGTAGCTCTGCTGAAATTACTTCCATTATCAGCTAAGTACAACGAATGAGCAAGCCTGTCCTTTCGTTCTAAATAAAGTCTATTCTTAATGTATAGGGATATACTTGAATTTATATGATTTACTAACAAGTGATGATTATTACAAGTACTAAGAATGTGTTGCCATTCTTGAGGCATACATAAAACGAGTAACGCCATGTACGACGTCGCTCTGTACATCTCTATTAAGTCATACAAATTTTCAAAGATCCACCCCAGGCAGCTTGAATCTCTCCAGACACGGTAGGAGCAGACTCTCTTTCAGGTGCCACAGGATAAACACACTTTCGGAATATTAGGTCCAGTAACCTGATGGACTGGCGCCTCCATGTGATGAGTGCTCAGAGGAACCACTCTGATGTCTTCCTGGTAGTCCCTAAACTTTACGATGAACGTCTCCAAGCGTGTAGAATATGTAATTTTCACTACCACTGAATCCAGCCCTCAATTTTCAAAGGTAGTGTTACCAATTACAAATATGCCAGTAACAAGGACGAACAATTTAAATTAATTAGGAGTCGATTAATGACACAAAACAACACTTTTAAATTTTCCCGGAACAAGTCGTCCTCTGGTAACCCTACAAAATCAGCGGACTGCACCAGCCACGATGATGCTGTTAAGGCAGACATTGAAGGTGCAATGCCAAATCAGGCAAATGTTGGTCCTTGACACTCGCAACTGACTGGCAACTCAACACTTGCGGCTTTTATACCTCCAGTCATTGTGTCTAGAAAGACGTTGACGTTTCGAGGCCTTTCACGGCAGCAAGAGAAGGAAAGAACTATCCAGACATTCCTCTGTCTCTTTCTCTCCCCGCTTCTGTCTCTCTCGGCAAGCGCCCATCACTAGCCTACGGGCTGGCCGCGGCCTGCGGCAGCTACAAAACAATGGGATCAGTGACACTGCTCTCCCCTCAAGGCTGGTCTTACCGAACAGCATCATCGTAGGGAGCCAGACGATCCAGATGTACCAGCAACATCTTTCCTTGGGGCATCTTCTGGATGCGGTAGACCACGTCGTTAATTCTCTTTACCACCCGGAATGGTCCTTCCCACGGTTTTTAGAAGTTTTCGGCAGCGGCAGCATCCCTTACTCTGGGTAGGGCGGTACAACCAGACCAGGTCACCGTCCTGGAATCCTTGGCTGTTGGCTTGCCTGTCGTACCGGGTCTTCATGCAGTCACTCGCCATCTGAATGTTCTCACAAGCTATTTCATGCATGTAGTGGAGATGGTCCACGAGGTTCTCCAAATACTCAGTTGCTGGCTGTTTCGCTTCCGGGGGACTCCCAAAAGCCAGGTCACAAGGGAGGCGTAGCTCTCGGCCGAACATTAAGCTTGCTGGCGTCATCGAGTGGTGTCCTGGAGCGGTAGGTCAGCAATAACAGTGGCACCTTGACGTCCCAGTCTCGCTGAGAGGCTAGCCACGACCTTCCTTCTAAGGTCTTAATGTATATCTCGACCATGACGTCGGACTGCGGATGTAAAGATCTTCTGCAGGTCTTGTTGACCCCCAGCGCCTCCATCAGATGGGACTCAAAATTGATGCCCTGATCGCTATAGAGCTCTAATGGGAACCAAAAGCGGTAGAACAGTTGTTCCAGGAGGCAGTCTGCAATTGTCTTCGCCTCCTGGTTCGGGATGGCATACACCTCCAGCCACTTGGTGAACTAGTTCACAGCCACCATCAGGTAATTGTTGCCTCGGTTGGACACTATGAATGGTCCAGCTATGTCGCCAGTGATGTGTTCGGCCATGACTCGCCGCGCACACGTGACTGACGGCACCATCTCTCAGCGTCTGCTTGGAACCTCAGCCAGTAGTAGCGCTGTCAGAGTTTGTCGATCGTTCTGTGTGATCCCAGGTGTCCTCCTGAAGTACCGTAGTGCACTTCTCCAAAACTACCGTGACCTTACTCTGGTGAAGTACTAACTGCTCTCTGCGTCTTCCCATCGGCTGATTCCCATACCCGGAACAGCACGGCCTCTTTGGTCTTCAGCGAGTCCCATTGGGTCCAGTAGGACTTTGACGCAGCGCTTCTGAGTGCGATGTCTTTCCAGGTCGGTCTTGTCCCTGCCTCGCCTCCATTTCCCTCAAGAGTGGCCCCAAATCGGCGTCCGCCAGCGGCTCCCTCCTGATGCCTGCGCTATCCAACCGTCCGCAGACACTGCCGTGACCATTCTGACAACTGCAGCGTGCTCCTCTTCCACTCTAATGTATTGGCCGCACTCTTCCGGGAAGGGTCTTCGGGACATGGCGTCTGCGTTGGCGTGGCTCTTCTCTCTACGATTTTCGAAGATGAAGTCGTACTCCTGCAGCCTCTGGACCCAATGGACTGTCTGGCGTTCCAGGTTTCTAAAGATAGGTAGCAGGTTAGGATGGAGTGGTCAGTCCTCAGGTGGAATGGCTGACCGTACAGGTACTTGTGGAAATGCTCCAAGGTCTTCACTACCGCCAGCAGCTCTTGCTGAAGGACACTGTAGTTTTTCTCAGCCTTGGATAGCGTCTGGCTGTAGTAGGCTATCATCCGCTTGTGGCCGTCCTGGACTTGGGATAGGACGCCTCCAATGCAGTGGTCGCTAGCGTCGGTGTTCACAATGAAGGCGCAACCTGGTTGTGGGAATCCCTAAATAGGAGCACTGCAAAGTGTCTGCTTCAGCTGCTGGAAAGCATATTCGTCGTCCTCCGTCCACTCATAAGGCCAGTGTTCTTCCGTCAGGCGGGTGAGGGGCTTGGCGATGTTGGAGAATCCCTTTATGAAGCGGCGGTAATAACTGCACAGCCCCAGGAAACTGCGCAATTCTCGCTTATCCTTTGGACGAGGCCAATCTCTTACGGCCTGTATCTTCTCCGGGTCTGTGGCCACTCCGGTTGGTGAGACTATGTGGCCCAAGTAGTTGACTTCCTTGCAGAAGAACTGGCACTTCGCGTTCAGCTTCAGGTTGGTCGCCTGCAGTCCCTGTAACACCTTGCTCAGATGGTCCTCGAATGTCTTGTCGACGATGATGAAGTCGTCCAGGTATAGCAGGCGGGCGTCATAAGTCAATCCTCTCATTACTGACTCCATGAGGCGTTGGAAGGTAGCTGGTGCGTTGCAGAGACCAAAGGGATTAACTGTGAACTTGCAAAGCCCTTGACCTGTCGAGAATGCGATCTCCTTGTCTCTCGGGTCTAGAGCCACCTGCCAGTAAGCCGACTCCAGGTCCAGTGACGAGAACCACTGCGCACCAGCAAGCGTGTCCAGGGTGTCGTCAATCCCGGGTAAGGGGAAGCAGTCGTTCCTGGTGACAGCGTTCAGCTTCCTGTAGTCCACGCAGTAGCGTAGCTCGCCGTTTTTCTTCACCAGAACTACAGGGGAACACCAAGGGCTGTCAGACTCTTCGATCACTCCCCTGTATCTCATGTCCTCCAGCAGGCCCCGTACCGCCGTTTGTTTTGCCAGTGGAACGCGTCTGAGTGGTTGTCGAATAGACGGTGCGTCTCCAGTGTCTATGCGGTGAAGCACTCGGTCCGTGCTGCCGTATAGTTGCTGTTACCTTGGTTGAAGACGTGCTGGTGTCGCCCCAACAGTTGTCAAACCGTCTCCAGCTGTTCTGCGGTCAGGTGTGGTCGGCCGCCCTCTCCAGTATCCCCTGTATCTCAATTCCTCCAGCAGGTCCTGTACCGCCGTTTGTTTTGCCAGCGGAACGCGTCTGGGTGGTTGCTGAATAGCCCGTGCTTCTCCAGTGAAGCGCTCGGTCCGTGCTGCCGTATAGTGGCTGTTACCTTGGTTGAAGACGTGCTGGTATCGCCCCAACAGTTGTCAAACCGTCTCCAGCTGTTCTGCGGTCAGGTGTGGTCGGCCGCCCTCTCCAGTAAGCCTTCTAGCTGGGGCCCCAAGTGTTGCGTAGCATCCGCTCTTGGGTCTGTTTGATTTGCGTTACGCTGACGTGGGGCTTGCGTGTCCCCGACACCGTCCAGGCCTGGATGTCGTTATCGGTGTCCGTTGGGTTGAGCAGCCTCACCTGCACCTCTTGGCACGGCAACAATGTCCTGGTTACAGAGTTCGTGCACAGGCGTCTCCCGGTCCAGCATTATGTTCTTCGTCCGCTTGCCTTCCAGTCGTGCCGTCACCACCTCGCTTCTCGCGGAGACATCTTCCCTCAGGATGACCCTGCGGATTTCAAGGCCTTCTTCGGATTGCTGGAGTATCACTTCTCCATTTAGCCGCAGCAGGACCTTCCTGCCGAAGTCGACCGTCGCCTCGTGGCTCCTGAGGGCATCCAATCTTAGTATCACCTCCTCAGTCACCTCCGCGATGAACGCCCACAGATGCAGGGTACTCCACCCCACCCAAAGTCAACTGCAGCAGGGCCTCCTCCACGGGCAAGGTGTCGCCCAATGCCGTCACTAGCTGGTATAGTCGGCTCGGTTTTCTTGGCGGCGAACCTCTGGCCACGTCAGGTTTGATGATGGTCACAGTTGCCCCGGTGTCCACAAGCACGCGGCACGCCTTCCCTCTCACCCAACCGTTCGCGATGAGTCCGTCATCCATGCATCGGCTGACGGCGCGCAGTGTCACTCGGGGGTGATGATGGCGCCGACGTGCCCTTCGCCACGCCGACCCTTACTCGTTTTCCGGCTGCTCTTCCCGGTGTGGGCGGCTGGTCAAACCCCGAACACACGCCACTTGGTCTTCGTCGGCGTCCCTTGGCTGATCTTCGGTCTCCATTGTAGCGTATGCTCCTTGTTCTCGAAGTCGGGGTAGCCGTCACCTTGGCTGCCTCCATCCTTAATGCGGCCGTTAGCGCCTCGTGAATGGTCTTGTAGTCGCCGACCCTTAGGCGCTGACGTATCTTGGCATCTCGTACCCCATCGACGAAGTAGTCGACTTCTCGGGATACGAATTCGGGTAGGAGGTCGACCAAGGCTTTGCTGGCCAGCTGTTCGATTGCCAGGGAGAAATCCTACAGTGCCTTCCCTGGCTGTTGCGTCCTAGACTTCAGATGGCTGCAGTCAAGCGATGATTTCCGAAGTGGTTTTCCAGGGCCTCACAGATGTCCTTGGGTGCCGCCGCTGTCTGGACGGCGTTCAGAACCTCCGCGGTCCGTCCCTGCAGGCTGGCTATTAGCTGTGCGGCCTCTTCTTCTGGCGACCACTTGTGCTTGGCCTCTGTGTCGAATTGGCGGCGGAAGACTTCGAAACTGGACGTGCCGTCGTACTTAGGTGGTTTACGCGCGCAGATGTCACGTCCTGGCACGTCGGCCTTCAAATCCTTCAACGTTTTGCCGGCGATGTCCTCCACCATGGCGTTCAGTGTCTTGCTGTTGCTTTCCCTCTAGGTTGTTAACGCGGTTGGCCAGGTCTTCGACGCGCTCGCCCATCTCCGTGACGTCCTCCTTCGTGCCGGCCAACTGCTTTGGTGGCGAGGTCCTCGTTCGCAGCCTTCGTTATGTGGCTAATATGGCCTTCATTTCGGTCACCTTCTCGGCCAGGTTGTTATTTGCCGTTCCATCTTTGCGCTCAGGTTGTCGTTCGCTGTCTTCATTTCTTTCAGTTCGGCGGTGAGGTTGTTAGCCGTCTTCATTTCTTCCATCTTCTCTAAAATCTTTGCCAATGCAGCTTCCATCGTCGTATCACACTCCTGACACCAAATGTGATTTTGTGGGTGCATAAAATTAAAAGTCTTGTTGGCAGAAATTTAAATGCTCTTTATTTCAGTAAAAAGTACATCCCTTACAGCAGCGAAATGACGTTTCTTACACAAATGTCCTGAAGTTTATCTGCCATGTAAACAAACGAAAGAAATTACTGCGGTACACTCACAAATATCCACACAGCTGTACCCTATATCATTGTGTCTAGAAAGCTGCCGACATTTCGAGGCCTTTCATGGTGGCAAGAGAAAGAACTGTCCAGACATCACTCTGTCTCTTTCTCTCCCCACTTCTGTTTCTCTCTCGGCAAGCGCCCATCGCTAGCCTGCGGCAGCAACAAAACATTGGGATCGGTGACAATATGTACTCAGATGAAACCTCATCAAATTTTTGGATGGAAGATACTTCTCTGTAGTATGTACATGTAAAAACAGTATAGATAATTGTCTTAAAATTTTTTGCTATGATTTATCTAAATGTTATGGTAAATAGTTGAATGGATGTAAATTTGTGTTATAATGAATTTGGAACCCAATTGAAAGTATCGGACTTGTTAATTCACAGATTATATTTAGCTTTTTGATGTTTGCAGGGTGTGCCACCAATGATGGTAGCACCACCGCCACCACCACACCTTACAGCTAGTTTCCCAGAAGAGGATGCTGAAGCACTCTCAGCAATGTTAATGTCATGGTACATGAGTGGATTTCACACAGGTAAGCTTCTTTTAACCAGCAGAGAATGTATATTAACTCTTTTGAACCACATTCTTATGAGCACTCAGGTGCTATATTCATCTGAAATTTTTGATATAATTTCATGTTTTCAAAAAACTGAAAACATGAAACAGAGTGTACTCATACACAATATTTGGAATCAGCATTAAATGGTATTTTTGTGTTCGTCTGCATCTTTCATATTTTCAATCTCTGAACTTTTTTCTTCCATAGATTCTAAGGAATGTTTTCTCCTTCATTTCTTCTTTCACTCTGTACAGCCTGTATTTTTCAATCTGCCTCTCTTCTTTATGATCAGAAGGTCCCATCAGAAGAGCTTAGGTAGTCTTCCCCTATTTTTCTTACATGACCATATCATACAAGTTTTTTTAAATTTTTTTTTTTTTTTTTTTTCATATATTTCTTAAGTTTTCTTTAGCAATTCTTTCTATCCTAAAACTTCTATTTGCTCTTTTTATAAATATTAATTTCTCATGCTAATACATTTCTTTCTTCTCTTTTATTGTCTTCCCAACTTATAAACTGTATTGTGTTATTTTCATAACTGAATCATAATATACCACTTTTATCTTTTTTTGACATCTGTCCCATAGCATCCTGTTGAGTAAGGATAGTGCTTTTTACTATCAGTGTTTCTATTTGAAATTCTTTTTCCATTCCACCATCTTTATTAATTGTAATGCACTTAGAAACTACATAAAGTCAGACCTCAATATATTGAATCATTGCAGACATGAAAATAAATTTGATTTAATGAAATTCAAGGTATGGAGATACATATAAGAAAAATGTTAAATTTGTGGTGTACTGGTCTCAGAATAGTGTGTGTAGGTTTACAACATATACAGAATGTTTCAGAAATTTACAAACTTCAGGTATGGGTTCCTCATACCAAAAGAAGGAAAAAAGTTCATATGAACATATGTCCCATAATCCTTGGGTCACAATGAAAATGTGAGTTTAGCAGCCTTCGGGGTCTAACCTCAAAACTTCATTTCTCTATGCACTCATAGAAGGTTTTGACCTATTGTACTACATATGGTAGATGGCAAAGTGTTGCCATGGAGACTTGTTTACATTTCACATTTGTTATCAGTCTTTCTTCAACATTTCAATTGTGTACATGTAGTGAGTTAACTGCATGTGTTTCACCATGGCTGGATATTCATTTCTTGAACAGGCAGACATGATTTTTATGTGTAGCTTTGTGAATGGTAATGGATACGAGGCTGCACAGCTCTTATCAGATGGAGTTTCCAGAACGAAGACAACCGAGTCATCCTATTTTTGTCGCTGTATATCATTGCCTTGCTGAGACAGGAACCATTGCACTACAGACTATTGATCGAAGAAGACTAAGAGTTGTTCCTATGCCGGAACGCGAAGAACAGATGTTAAAGTATGTCGAAGATGATCCAGGTATCAGTACAAGACAATTGGCTGAGACATCTGGTACATCACATGTGACAGCATGGAGGGTACTTCATGAGCAGCTCCTGCATCCATATATTCAACTTGTGCAGGGCCTTTCACCTGCCAATTATCCACCATGGGATAACTTTAGCTGATGATTCATAGCACAAATAGCCAATCCATTATTTTTCTTGTCAGTTTTGTTTACAGATGAGGCAACATTTGGGAGAGATGGAATTACTAATTTCCTCAATGTACATATATGGCAGATCGTAATCCTCATGCTATACTTCACGCTAGACATCAGCAACAGTGTAGTCTGAATATGTGGGCTAACATTGTAGGTGATTGTCTGGTAGTTCCTTATATTTTACCAGCACTTCTTACTGGTTATGTCTACAGGGACTTCATCCAGCACACTCTTCCTGACCTACTTCACGAAGATGTACCCCTGCAAATAAAAAACATGCGGTTTATGCAAGATGGGGCTCTGACACATTTTAGTCGCATTGTTGGAGATGCACTGACTGGTATCTACCAGATGGATAGCTAGAAGAGGAGCAGTTCCATGGCCTGCACATTCTCCCGACCTCAATCCTGTGGATTTTTACCTTTGGGAGCATCTTAAATCATTGGTTTATTGTGCTGCCATTACAGATGCAGAAATGCTTCATCGACGTGTCATGGAAGCCTGCAAAACCATCGCCACCATCCCGGGGTTTTTGAAAGGGTGGATGTATTTTTATCCGTGGAGTAAATGAAAATTTGGAAGTTGTGGAAAAGAATGCTAGATCTGGTGCCAATAAAAAGCACAAAAGGATCAGACATTCTGAATTGTGTAGTAGTTGTGGAGAATGCAGGAATCCATGGGATACACTCATGTCGTAGCCACCAATGGTGCTCCAGCTATGGCTGGTTCGCACAACGGATTTGTAACCTTCCTGAAAAATAAAGTAGCAAAAGAAATAATAGCAGTTCATTGCATAGCTCAACAGGAAAACTTATGTGCCAAAACACTGAATGTAAACAGTACAAATATAATAACAGTATAAAGATGACCGCCTCACTTGCTACTTGTACCAGGGAAAAACGGCATTCTGTTATTCGGTTTTTGTGTAGTGAAGGTGTGAAACCTATTGAAATTCATTGATGAATGAAGGTCAGTACGGCGATGCATGTTTGTCGCAGAGGCAAGTCTACGAATGGAGTAGGAAGTTCACAAATGGTGTGACTTCAGTGGAAGATGCTCCACGTCCAGGTCAGGCACAGCTAGTTGTGACTGCACAGAACATTGCAGCAGTTGAAGCCATAGTGAAGGGAAACCGCCAAGGACACTGAATGACACTACAGCATGTTTACAGATTAGTCATGGGTCAGCACACCACATTGTGCATGATGTGCTCTAGTTTCACAAAGTGTCTGCAAGATGGGTGCCACTGCAGCTGACTCCTGAAATGAGAGAACGACGTGTGAAGAACTTCTTCGGCGCTCTGAACGGGAAGGTGATGGCTTCCTTGCAAGAATCGTTACTGGAGACGAAACCTGGGTTCACTTTCACCAACCAGAAATGAAGAGAGCAAGCAAGGAATGGCGCCATCCCTCATCACCAAAACCAAAGAAGTTTCAAACAGAACCATCAGCAGGGAAGGTTATGCTGACTATCTTTTGGGAGGAAAAGGCATCATTTTGGAGCATTACATGCCTAGAGGGATCACTGTCTCCAGTGCATCATACGCAGATCTCTTTAAAAATCATCTGCAGCCTGCAATCAAATCAAATCGACGTGGATTGCTGTCAGCAGGTATCCTTTTGCGACATGACAATGCAAGGCCCCACACTGCCCATACAATAGTTGCAACAATCACAGACCTGCATTTTGAGTGTCTTCCTCATCCACCACTCTCACCAGACCTTGCCCAAGTGATTTCCATATGTTTGGACCACTCAAGGACGCAATGGGAGGAAAGAGGTTCTGTTCCAATGAAGAGGTACGCCGTCACAGTGCATGAGTGGTTGCGCGGACTACCAAAATAATTTTTTGTAAAGGCATTTATGCACTTTGTAAGGGCTGGAGGACTTACATTGAGTGTGGGGGAGATTATGTTGAAAAGTGATACAGCTTTGTACCACTTCTGCACTATAAATAATATTTTTAAAAAATATTTAAGGTTTTCAGTTGACTCACCCTCATATGTTCAATTGGAGCTTATCACCTTCAAATGTGACAGTGGGTTAGCTGACAGGCACAGAAACAGAGGAAGTTTGCTAGATTTCTACAGGAGATTGCCTAAATCAAAATTTCCTCAATTACAGAGGCGTGCGGCATCTATGATTGCAATGTTTTGTTCAACCTATGTATGTGAATCCTTATTTTCAGCTATGAAACACATTAAAAACCCTCAGAGAGCCAACATCAGTGATCATAACATGAAGTGCACATTAAGGGTCCAGAGTTATGTTTCATTGTCTCCAAATGTGGCGAATATTGTGAAAACCAAAACATGTCAGAAGGCAAGAGTGTCTACCAAAAACTGAATGTACAAAATTCTTAATTGAAACGTGTATATTCATTTAATATGAAGTATTTTATGTAATATTATCACTATATATTAAATATTACTTTGTTATTTTATATTTTTCAACGGTTTTAGGATCAAAATTGTGTTAACTTCCACAAAGTACTGTTTCATTCTTATAGTTAGAAATATTGCTTTTATATACCTTCATTTGGTTGTATAGGATTGAAGGCTATAAAATAATCTTACTGGTATTGGGTTTTATCTATAATTTAATAACAAGTACCAGAGATATTAAACCACATATTATACAGTTTCTGAATTATTCCTTCACTACTATCCTGTCCTTAATTATTTAATGGTAACACAAGTGCAGATTACGGAACGCCACTGCGCGAGGTAGTGACTGGCATATCACCCTAGCACTCATCAGCAATGACCAGATACGCCGGCACCGTGCAAACTGTATAGACACAACGTGCATGTCAGTTGGTGGAGCTGGCTGTAGTCCCTTCTTTTGAGATATTTCCTCTGTTACCCTTTCCTCATCTAATCTCACCAAAATGTATTCTCCTTGTATAGCATTTTAAGCATGTTCACCATATGATAATTTACATCCTTGCTCAGAAGTTTATATCATAGCAAATTTGGTGTATGCTGTTGTACACTTTCTCAAGGTATATGAATGACATGGCAGTTTCCCTCTTTTTCCTTTTAAGTATTCATCCACTAATGTTTTTATTATGAATAAGTTCTTCTCAGTTCTAAAAAATTCTTCTCCTCATGCAAAATCCCATTTGAAAATCAGATATACTTCTATATATTCCTCTATCCATTTCCGTAATCTAAGAGATAAAATTCCTGTACATACATATATTTTTTCCCCTTAAATTTGATAACAGTGCAGTACCTCTATAATTAAAATTAGGTTAGCAATCAGATAGTATACGTAGAGCTAGAGAAGTACCTGAAATCTTCTTTAAATACTAAAAGTCCAGCTGATAAAGGAGTTTATTAATACAAAAACATAATTTATAAATCATTGATAATCTTTGCTTTTCTTTCTATAGCTATATTATGTACTCTTACTCTGTTTTCTAGAAATAAATACCTTGTTACACCAATTAAAGTGCTGTGCTCACTGCTCCCTGGTACTGCCACATTGAGAGAATCAGATAATGTGTGACTTGCCTTAGATATACATTAATGTTGAATGTTTTTGTATTCTTTTGCTACAGGATATTACCAAGGTCTCAGACAGGGACGAAACTCACCAAATGATAGGAACTCTAGCAGAACTTCTTCAAGAAGATAAAGACTGAAAAACACATAATAATGTGTTTTTCTGATTGTTGAAAAAGCAAAGTGTTGGGAAATACTGTACTTTAGTGATAAGCAATACCTTTTTAGGAGATTTAATTTGATAATTTGTTTTTGTACCTCTTTGAAGTAAAATTTTCTGAAGTAAATACTTTTTAAATTAAGTAATTATATTTTCCAACTTTCTTTATCACATTGAGGTAAAAGAAATGTCAATTTGATCATAATTTAAGGTTTGTTAATACTCTGTGTTAAATGGAGAAAGTAAAGTGTTATTGACAGTTGTGAGAGTCATATTACCTTCACTTTAGTATTTTGTTGAACTAGTTTTAGGAGCATTTGCTCCTATCTTAAGCTTGATCTTCTCTGCAATGTGATCAAAAAGTTAAAGCAGTATTAAAAAATGAAAATTTGAGAGTATATATATAATTTTTAGTAAGACAGCATCTTTTAAATTACCCTTTAAATCTTGCATTTTAAATTTTAATAAAATGCTAAATAAATAAAAATGATACCAAATAAAGAAAAACATATTGTAAAAGTTAGTAATTTTATTTTGCCTAGTATTTATGCTCTTTCTAAAATTCATAAGACTGAAAATAAATGAGATCCATTGTAAACTGTATAAATGTCCTACTTACAATTTATCTAAATAGTTGCATAAATAATTTAGTACTTTTGATAAATTTGAGAGTTCAAGTATTACAAATTCTTTCACACTGGTAAAAAAGGATCAATATTGTGGTACTATCTAAGGACGATAAACTTATTTCCTAGTATTCCTAGAGAAAAACTTTTGATGTTTTTAAAACAATGGTTGATTTCTATAGATTTTCATGACAAATTAATAGATGATTTTGTTAAACTTACTAATCATTGTTATAGATGAGTCATATTTATTACACATCAGCTTCACTTATGTACCTCAATATAGGTATCTATAATTTAATAATTATTTCGCTTCACTGTGGTGTTCCAATACAGTTAAATTTTGATTTACTAATCATTGTTTGGTTCAACATTTCTTATATTTCAATGGTCAATTTTTTCATCAATCTTTTGGTTTTCAATGGGTAATCCATTTTCACCTTTTCTTCTGATCTTTTCATGAGCTTTTTTGAAATGAAAGTCACTAAAGCATTCCCTTTAATTTTTGAAATTTGTATGGATAAACAGATGACATTTTTGCTATTGTTCCTGATAAATACATAAATGATATTCCTATGAGTAAGGACTATAATACAATGAAGCACAAATTAATATAATTTTGAGTCTAACTAGTACTTAGTGCTCCATATATTGCTAGTGTTTACCTAGAACGCATTTCATTAGGACCTTCCTAACATCTTCAGCTAATGTTGACTGTATATATGTAGCATTGAGTATCAAACTAGTTCGACTCAAAATTATATTAAAGCTCTCTCAGTCAGAGAAAGAATTATATACAAGATAAAACTTCTTCACATTCAATAAAAAATTCTATTATCAAAAGGTGTAGCAATGAGGAGTGCACTGTCACCATTTTAGCAGACTTATACATAGCCCCCTAGAAATGCACGTAGTAAGGCCTTTCCCCAAATTTACAAATCTTGGTGAAGATATATAGATGACATTTTGCTATAATTCCCCAGAAAATGAAAAAAGATTCTTACTGAATCTACACAAGAACATTAAATTTATTGAATCAGAAGTAAACAACACATTATGGTTTTTGGACACCGAAATAACCAGAAATCAAGACAGTTCTAAATTTCAAATACATAGGAAACCTACACATATTGATGAATATGTAAATCAAAAAGGAAGCAACCCAAAATCATGTCAACTAGCTATCTTCAGAAGTTTGATTTACTGTGTGTATAATGTTCCATTGGTCAAGAAAAAGTTTTCAAAAGAACAACCACCTATAGTAGAAATAGCAATTACAAATGGATTCAACCCGGAGCCCATAAGGAACATTCTAAATGTGAAGGAGAAACTCAAGAACATTTTACAGACAACCATATTAACACCATTATCAAATACAGACCGGAAGTACAGAGAGTTAACCTACCAGTCTTAGGTTTCTAAAAAATTTGAACAGGTCTTCAAAGAGTTTAACATAAGATTAGCCCACCAAATAGATACATCCTGAAGAACTTGCTAAATAAACCTCTTAGAAATACAATCCTGAGCACTTCAAAATCCAGAATGTATGAGTTCAATTGTGAGGAATATGAGAAATGTGACCTAGGCAAAACAAAAACAAACTTGGAAACTAAATTAAAAGAACACCAGAGAAACATAAAAACAAAAGAAATAGATAAATCTGCTGTAGCATACCATTTTTGGACAGAAAATCATAATATAGGTCAAAAAATATAAAATTGCTAAAACCACTGAAATACCAAATTAAACATCTGACAAAAATATGTTTAATTAAAAATAATAACAATGTAATAAATTTTGAAATCCCACTATTAAATGAAGTGCGGAAACTGTGTGCCCCTACACCAGATCTCAGCAGCAGTCCCAGCAGGAAGGGGAAACAAAAAAGAAGAGCTTCAGCCACTCAGTAGCTGAAGATGAGGACGAATGGCCTCGAAAATGCTTCAGTTGTCTAGTATTTAGGGTGAAGGTAAGTGTAAATAATTGGGACTATTCAATACTCCAACATACATATTCACTTAAATCATATTCGGCTGTGTCCTTGCTTGTCAGTGACTTGTGGAGAATAAGTAAAATATTGCACAGTTTTAATAAAATTGTAAGTTTTAAAAAAGTATGACACAATAAGTCCTTTAATATGAAATTAGCTTCACTTTTAACAATGCTTTGTTTATTAGCAATGCTATCATTTGCCAGGATTATATTGGTGTCACCAGTGTAGAGAGGTATATTTTAGAGCTGGCATGTGACCATGTTATGCAGTAGTTTATGGTTGACTCTACCTGTTTACTTTTAAGACAAAAGGATTGTCAGATCAGTCATCTGTCATCTATAATCTTCGCAAAAGTTAAAGGTATATGGAGTCAGGCCATACTGCAGACTCCAGCCAATCCTAAGCTTGCGCCTCCTACCAGCACTGCCGAATGTGGTATATGCATCTCACGGGCCTGAACTGAGAACATTATATTAATTACGCTCGGATAAATGTTTGGAAATGACAGATGCCAATCTTTTAAAAAGAAAGAATTTTATTTTATGATTATGACTGTACAAAACTCCTGTCTCTACAATACTTATAATGCAAGCGATGCACATTTTATCTTCACATGGTTATGGTTACCCAACATCCATCCATTCATTGCAGATAAGCATGAAAAAAACACCATTCTTTCCTCACAATATCTCAAGCATAAATAAATAATGCACCTATTATGAAAACAGAAGTCACACAGTTTGAAACAAAGTTAATTTTCAGTTTGTTTTCAGAGTAGAGGTGTTGTTTTGTTAAAGTGAATGGCATCGTTAAGTCGTGTATTGAACTCAAGCTGAAATTATTAAATTTTAGATGAGTCGCATTTTTTACACATATATATTGAAATATTGTTAATATTACATTAAATTATTACACACATCCTTTTTGCAGTGTTTGTGATCCCGATTGTGTGAACATGTTCCTCGAAGCTGGGACAAGTGATTTTTCGATCAACAAACATGAAGTGATTCATTCTCAAAGCAGAAAAATTATATTTAATGTGAAAAGCTTTTACGAAAGCATTCCAATCCAGGATATAGTGCAACTGTAGATTTTTCAAAATCTCAGTAACGTATAACCTTGTGGTGTAGGTAGTGTGCACACAGTGTCACGAATTTGTAGTGAAACAGCTTCATCCTTGGAAAAAGGGAGTGTGCCTGTATTTCAATTTCCGGGAAAGTTCCATGAAGTTGTAAAGCGAGTTAATGGATTGGAAACCGTACTTGCTGTTCCACTGCTGTGACTTGTGTCGAGGTAAGATTTTAATGGTTTGGGAATATTTAATGTGTTGTATAATTACTGGAAGAATAGCCAAAACCTGTGCTGGCAGGTAAAAGCCAGCATTCATATGCCTTTAACTTTTGCGAGCAGTATAAACCACTCGCTTTATCAGCAGTCTATTGATGGAAGCAGAGATCTTACCCCCACCATCGATTTGCATGTCACTCGCGCACATCCTAGCAAGGTCACATGCTAGCTCTAAAAATACCTCTATACCAGAGTTTTGTCCTCAGGAGTTCTATTACATGCTAATAAATCTGCTGACATGGAGCTGGAAGCAGAGATCTTACCCCCACCATCGATTAGCATGTCACTCGCACACATCCTAGCAAGGTCACACGCTAGCTCTAAAAAATACCTCTATACCAGAGTTTTGTCCTCAGGAGTTCTATTACCTGCTAATAAATCTGCTGATATGGAGCTGTAACTTTTAAGCATTTCTAAAAATTATTGGTCTGGGCCAGATTTGAATACTGGGATGGGTTGGCCAATGCTTAACCAACTGAGTCACCCACAGACTGACACAGAGTCTGTTTTCTGCACATCTACAGTGGTAAAAGGAAGCTAAGCGTGTGTAAACTTCTCTTCACGGCTAGTTAGTTTGAATTCATGTAAAATAAATACAGTGATATAATGTTGATATAATGCCCTTATGGCCTTCAGGCGGAGAAAATTTGAGGTATGTGAAGTACAGTGTCTCAGTCGACTTATTGTATAATTTTTAATTTGGCTTTGATTAATTTAACTGTTCAGATTGCAACCATGTTTATATTGGAAGGAACAAATGTAATTTGGAAACCAGAATGTACATTTTAGAATTATTAGGTATAAACAGATTGTGGAAGGTCATTTTTGGTCATATAATCATGAAATCCAGAAATTAAATTATTAAAGCAATTAAATGGACTGATCGATTTAATGGCTTGGGAGAAAATATTTATCTTGAAAAATAGGAATTGCATGATGAATTTTGAAATACAGTCAATTGATTATATACATAAATTTCTTTTGCTTCCAGTAGAATAGTAGTATGATCAAGATATTCTCGGGAAATATATATTATAGTTGTGCAATAGCAAACAATCCATCAGCTAGTGGCAATAATCATGGGAAAATAAACTGTAAACAAAGCTCAGGATGCAATAGATATATATTGCAAAACTGGTCCGATGGAAGAATTTATAATTTTTTAAAAAATAAGAAGTTGGTCACAAATTATATTTTTACGTAATACAGAAATATAGTATAAAAAATCTCACGTGTAAAAATACAGAAGATAAAATCCTTCTGCTAAACAATCTATAATAAAATTATATAAAACCTACAAGGACTGTGGAAAATGTATATAGGAAGAACAGAAAGGAGCACCAATCAGCATGTTAAAGAACATATGGGAAATGTAAAACATGAGCAGACAGATAAATCAGCAGTACCACACCACTTTTGGATTCAAATCTTGATTTTCCTAAGGAACCAAAGCTACTAAAATTAATTTTAAAGAGAGTCGATTAATGACACTAAACAACACTTACTTTTAAAATTTTCCGGTACATGTTTCAGAGGCTTTGCCTCTATCCTCAGCCGGCCATCAACTAGTTCTCATTGGTGTAGTTGACGATATTTTGTCACAGGTCTCCTCTGGTGGCGGTTCAAGGAACTTGCTGAACAAATCTTTCTGGGGGATGTCGAAATTGAATACTTTGTTCCTATTTTTTGAAATGAAGATTTGTTCCCATGTGGATAGTTCTTGTTTTCCTGATGTATGTTTTAGTAGTTTTGGTTCTGGATTTATGTTGTTTTTTTCCCAAAAATGTGTGGCAACTGCTAATTTTTCTAATTGTTTATATTTTATATTTCTAAAGTGTTCCTTTGCTCTCGTTTCTAAATTTCTTTTGGTTTTTCCAATATAAATTTGACTACAGTCATTGCATTCAATTTGATATATACCAGATTTTTTGTCAGATGGGATGGCATGTTTGAGCAAATTAGTTTTTTTAAGGAGAAATGGTTGACTGGTGCTAGTTGAATGTTTTGTTTTTTGAAGACTTTTTTGAATTTATCATAGGCCCATGGATGGTAAGTGAATTTTTTGAAAATCATATTAGTTTCTGTAGCTGAGAGGGTTGTGGTTTCCTTTAGTAGCTTCTTCTTTTTTGCTAAGTTCACTTTTTTTTCCACTAATGATTTGGGAAAGTTATTTTTTTCTGCTATTTCAATTATTTTGTTGTATTCTGTTTTGTATTCTTCTGCTGTGAGAGGGATGTTTACCAGTCTGTGTGCTAAACTATTGAAGACTGCCTGTTTGAGGGATCTTGGGTAGTAGCCATTAGCTTTTATGTAGTTGTCTGTGTGTGTTGGTTTTCTGTAAATGCCAAAGTTTAGTCTGTTTTTATTCCTCATTATTTTTAGATCCAAAAATGGTAAATACTCATCTTTTTCTATTTCTACAGTGAACTTGATGCTTTTTTCTTGGATATTTAAAAGTTTTAGTGCATCACTGATGTGTTTTTTTGGTACTATTGCAAAGATGTCATCTACATATCGTTGCCAGAGTTTGAACATCCAAGGGAAACCTTTGATCCTTGGAAATAAGGATTAGTGTCATTAATGGACTCTCTTTAAAGTTAATTTATCATAACAACACTGTTTTCAACACTTCCAAGAAAGGAACTACTAAAATTAGTTCAGAATTCAACTAAATTAACAGTTTGAGAAAATTTATTAATACAAAAATTGTCAAATTTTGATATTCCAAAGGACTGAGAGGCCCTAGTGGTCTACCGGGAAAATATACGAGTCAAAAGGAGAATTTAATGTCTGGACGGAAACCAGGAGATAGGTGGTTCAAATCCCAGCCATGGCGTTGAATTTTTCATGTTGACTCTATCCATCAAAAACCTTAGCCTATATACGGCTAGTGTGAAGAAATGATTAATTTCCATCAATTAACTAAAATAATAAGAGTTAAATGATGAAGCCTGGGACTCAAGTACTTAGGATAGTAAGTCGCCACAAATGGTGTATCTCTGATGCGAGAGCCTCTAGTGGTCTACCGGGAAAATATACGAGTCAAATGGGGAATTTAATGTCAGGATGGCATGTTGATCATGGTAGCTCAATGGGTTAGAGCGACTGGACGGAAACCAGGAGATCCGTGGTTTAAATCCCGGCCATGGCATTGAATTTTTCATCTTGACTCTATCCATCAAAAACCTTAGCCTATATACGGCTAGTGTGAAGAAATGATTAATTTCCATCAATTAACTAAAAAAAAAGCCTCTATGTGTGTTATTTAATAACCTGTTCAGAGGGTAATTGAACTACTGCCCGGATTTATTTGGAATAAGGCGTTATAGAGGCTATTCAGTGATTCATGAACATACTTGAAATCTCTGGTAAACTTTCCAAAACACTACTTCTCTTGAGTTGGAATGCTTTTTTTGTCTTACCATCATCACCACTACTATTATTTTAAATTGTGAAAACAATTAAATAGGATGATTATTGGTAAATTTATTGAAGCTAACGTGAGATGAGAGTAATCAAAGGCATCAACAATAGTTTAATTTTTAAACAAATATGTATTAATGACCTGCAAAGCATGTGCAAAATAATATAGCGCATATTATTTTACAAAAACCATTTTTTGGACTGAAAGGGGATGGTTTAGTTGGAAAATCAGTGCTATTTCTTAATGGATGGATCTGTTACTCCTTTATAAATGTTTATGTAAGTTGGTTTTGATACATGTTTTAGATAGTGTTAACTATATGGTAGCTGATATGTCCAATTTCAACATTCAGGAATGTGTTATTGCAAGTTGTTGGGTTAATGGAGAAATCAAACATGGTAGAGAGTTACAAAAGTTTGTGCTAACTTTCAGGTGCAATTTTATTAAGATCTTACTCCGAAAGAAATACTTTTGCAATGGGAACATAAACTCTTTGTCTGCAGGATAAGGAAAGATAAGCAGACTTCCATGATGGCAGACTTGGTTTGTCAAGTAGTCTGTGAGAGATTGCTGCAGCAGTCAATGTGTATAAGATCTGCAGAATTAAGTACATCCCAGTTATAATGCAGAAACAATGCATTACAAGCATATGAAATGAGACTTAGGCTTGTTCCTATTTTGACTTACACTTGTACAAGAATTATCGGTTGTTGACGTACATAGAAGAATGCAGGCGTTTGCCTTACTCCTCCAGATAGTCAGTGTAATAACAAAAGGAGACAAAATTATCTTTTTTGATGAGTTTACAATTTACAGGAGTTCTTAAGCATGGAATGTGTCTTTTGGTGCAAGGAAAATCCATACTTTTATGAAAAGTTGGAAAATAACTCACTATTTATTAATTAAATTTATTGGGAGTCGATTAATGACACTAAACAACACTTAGTCGATGTCCAGCTGAGGATAGAGGGAAGGCCTCTGAAACTAGTTCCGGGAAAATTTAAAAGTGTTGTTTAGTGTCATTAATCGACTCCCAATAAATTTATACAACAACACTGTTTTCAACACTTCCATGAAAGGATCAACTCACTATTTGTTACAGTACACTAAGGGGCTTTATAAAAGATAGTATTTTATAAAAAATTTTACAATACCAGTGATGAATTGATAGAAGCCTTGAGACAAGCTTACACTCAAGTTATTCCAGCAGTGCTCCCCCCCAAAAAAGTTGCTATTCTTTGTCACGAGAATGACAGTACACATGCTGATCCTTTGGAAAAGTAATGGTTCACATCTCAAGAAAACTCATTTAAAGAACTGTTGTTCAGTTTATTGAACTAAGTTTAGGGGTTATGCTGGTTAAGGGAGTAACAAGACTTTGTAGCCACAAAGTACATCTGAATGTACATCTACACAAAAAGTTCAAAGAAAATTATGAAATTTTACAACAGGAAACTTAGCAATATATGGAACATGGAACATAGTTTTACTCAAAATTATATTAATTTGCTTGCTACCTTGTGTCATAGTTCATACTAATTAAGAACATTACAACACACATTTTAAGAATTCATGTGTGCATAAGGTTCAGCTGTTGTTAGTAGAAACTATTTAATTGGTCTTGTTTATTACTTGGAACAGAAAAGACTGTAGATCCCTGGTGAGTTTTATGACATACTGTCATTACTTAAATATTCAGATTGTGTTGAACAGCAAAGTGCATGCAGCAGTTAAAATATCTTGAGAAGGATTAGAATTCCATTGCAGGTACTCTGAAAGAAAACTGGTTAAGTTAATCCAATACAATGAAAATGTTTAGAGAGAGTGGATTATTTCTTGAGTTCACCATGCTAAAATCAAAAGTGACTGCTGCAGATTCAAAAGCACTGCAAACGAGGTTATTCAATGTATTTTGAAACATATTGATTACACTGTGGGCAAAAAATGAAAAGGCTCCTTGCCTTTTAGGCAAATCTATGGTTCCTACTTGAGATACACTCATACCCCAGTCATTCAAGTATGAGAGCCGAATTTTCCTCACTTGTAACCATAAAAGTTTACCTAAGTGAGTTAGGTGAATGATCACTCATTGCATGATCTTTAAATAACTTTGTACTGACATCAATAGGTCATAACTTCTGACTTCTTTGGAACAGATGTTAGAGAGGGCTACAAAATGTGCAACTGTGTAGAAATGTAAGGTTTTCTATATGAGACAAACATGTGCTAATAATGAAAATCACAGCAATGTTTTGGAAAATAAGAGATTCAAAAGAGAAATTTGTGGTGCAAATCACAGATTCATTCCAATTGTAATTGAAAGAACTTCTACTAACGATTTCTTAATTGAATTTCAAATATATCTGTACAAGAACTGTCCCAAGAGTACCCAGCCTAACAACAACAAACAAACAAACAAAAAAAGGGGAAAAACATTAAATTTAAAGGGAGTCGATTAATGACACTAAACACTTACTTTTAAATTTTCCCAGAACATCTCAATATGTTTCAGAGACTTTGCCTCCATCGTCAACCAGACATCTGTAGAACATCTATAGAACACATTAAGGATACTGAACTAAAAGAAGAGGACACACTAGTCTCATTTGATGTTAAATCACTGTTTCCCAGCATACCAGTAAAACAACTCCCACCGTTGATAGAAAAATGGCTCAAATCACTTGGAATATCATCACCTGAAATTTCAGATTACATCGAACTAACCAAATTATGCATAGAACAAAATTTCTTTCAGTTTCAAACAAAATATTTCCACCAAACTTAAGGTTTAGCAATGGGCAACCCCCTATCACCCTTCCTGGCTGATCTGTACATGAATGCATTAGAAATAAGGATCACCAAAGGTTTCCCTTGGATGTTCAAACTCTGGCAACGATATGTAGATGACATCTTTGCAATAGTACCAAAAAGACACATCAGTGATGCACTAAAACTTTTAAATATCCAAGAAAAAAGCATCAAGTTCACTGTAGAAATAGAAAAAGACGAGTATTTACCATTTTTGGAACTAAAAATAATCAGAAATAAAAACAGAATAAACCGTGGCATTTACAGAAAACCAACACACACAGACAACTACATAAAAGCTAATGGCTACAACCCAAGATCCCACAAAATGGCAATCTTTAATAGTTTAGCACACAGACTGGTCAACATCCCTCTCACAGCAGAAGAATACAAAACAGAATACAGCAAAATTATTGAAATAGCACAAAAAATGACTTTCCCAAATCATTCGTAGACTAAAAAAGTGAACTTCGCAAAAAAGAAGAAGCTAATAAAGGAAACCACATCCCTCTCAGCTACAGAAACTAATATGATTTTCAAAATATTCACTTATCACCCATGGGTCTTTGATAAATTCAAAAAAGTCTTCAAAAAACAAAACATTCAACTAGCACCAGTCAACCATTTCTCCTTAAAAAAACTAATTTGCTCAAACATCAAAGATGCCATTCCATCTAACAAAAAATCTGGTATATATCAAATTGAATGCAGTGACTGTAATCAATTTTATATTGGAAAAACCAAAAGAAATTTAGAAACAAGAGCAAAGGAACACTTTAGGAACATAAAATATAAACAATTAGAAAAATCAGCAGTTGCCAGGCATTTTTGGGAAAAAACCCACAACATAAATCCAGAACCAAAACTACTAAAACATACATCAGGAAAACAAAAACTGTCCACATGGGAACAAATCTTCATCTCATAAAATAGAAACAAAGTATTCAATTTCGACATCCTCCAGAAAGATTTGTTCATCAAGTTCCTCGAACCGCCACCAGAGGAAACCTATGACAAAATATCACCAGTGTAAATGAAATGTGTAGTGTTTAACGCCTGCTTTTACTACATACGGCACCGCAGGCGGTGACACTGATGATACATGGGATGAAGATGGAGCACCGGTGGAATGAGATGGCGGGGGAAACCGGAGGTCCCGGAGAAAACCCGCCCCAACACCGTGTTGTCCACCACAAATCTCACTTTGCGGTCGCCTGGGATCGAACCCGGGCCACCTTGGTGAGAGCCAAGCGGTCTAACCACTGAGCCACGGCGTGGCCAAATATCACCAACTACACCACTGAGAACCAGTCGATGTCCAGTTGACAGTAGAGGCAAAGTCTCTGAAACATGTTCCAGGAAAATTTAAAAGTGTTGTTTAGTGTCATTAATCGACTCCCTTTAAATTTAATTTATTACAACAATACGGTTTTCAACACTTCCAAGAAAGGCATTTGAAGGAAATTAGACAAATTGTAATATCAATAGCACTCCATTCTCTGAAATACTTTTTATTCCATATATTTATTTCTCGTTTTCTGTTACTGGAAGTCAGTATCTAGGAAGGTGATATAAAGGTAACAATTTTGATACAGTTTTGTATGGATGCTTAGTACCTATATCTGTCAGAGATTGCTGAAAATTTGTTTTTCACTGAAAGCAAGACGACATATGCTCTTCAACAGATTTGAGCTACCTACTTTTAAATAACAGATGATATCTCATTTAGTTAAAATAAGGTAATGAAGTAACTATCTTCAGAGATTTTAATCTTAAAGAATTTGATATGTAACTTTCTCTGCCCATTGTCGTCATTTTATATTTTCATGGCTATTCTGAAATTTATTCAATTTCTGTCTGCTAGTTAAATAAGATAAATATTTCCTAGGAATGTTTAGTTAGGTATACAGTTATCAGTTAACTAAAGTTATACAATAAGTTGACTAGACACTCTGTACTTCACATATCACAAATTTCTTTTCAACTCAAGATCTCACAAACATGCAATCATCAATAGGCTAACACATAGACTGATTAATGTACTGATGGATGAAAAGGAATAGATTGAGATTGTTTATTCACCAATTGTAATAGTTTTACAAGGTTTCATCATGTGAAGTATACATAAAGTTAGTTACAATGGAGAGGTACTACTATCTATGAGGCGTGTCTGTAAAATAAGGTCTCCAATTTTATTTAATATAAAAAACATGTTTATTGTCAATGAATGTTACATTAATGGAAAGGCGGAACTTACAGCTATTTTTCAATGTGATCACCATTGCAATCGATGCACTTTTGCATGCGCTGTGGCAGTTTTTGTATACCCTTGTCATAGCACTCTCCCTCCAAGTTGCGCAGGTAGCGCTCAATCTCATTGTTCAAATCATCGTTGGTCTGGAAATGTGTTCCACCCAGGTGAGACGTCAACCCAGGAAACAGATGATAATCACTAGGTGCTAAGTCTGGATTGTAGGGGGGATGGGTGAGGATGTCCCATCCGAACTGAGCAAGGAGAACTTCGGTGAGCATTTTGGGGACCCACCTCGCACACACCTTGCGATAATACAAATGTTCGATCAAAATCTTGTCAATCGTAGTCTTACTGACTTCAGCGATAAGTTTGCACAGCCTGTGAACTGTCACATGCCGATCTTTAAGCATTTCTTGCTTCACTTTTGCAATTGTTTCGGCTGAAACCGAAGGCCGACCAGAACGCTGTTCATCATGGATGTCTGTATATCCGTCTTTGAACTCTCTGACCCACTTTCGCACGTTTTTGATGTCCATACACTGTAGCCCACAGACTTCGCATTACTAATGATGAATTTCAATGGGGGTAGTGCCATTGGCACTCAAAAAACGGATCACTGCACGCAACTTGCACTTGGCGGCGGAAGTGATAGGAAGCTCCATCGCAAACGGCTGCCCAGCCAAGACTTATGGTTGAAACGGGTTCGTTGTGGTGGGGATTAGAAGGGGTGAGACCAAGCTACATGCCAGTCTTGCCGGATCTTGCGTAATAGCGTTCCTCACGGCTCCAGTGCCTTGGAGACCTTATTTTACGGACATGCCTCGTATATTTACAATTTTGACTCTACAGTTTTAACCATTATTTTAACCATTATTTGTTTTTGCAATTTTTATATTCTTCTATTTTATAGAAAGCATTCTTAATGAGATAAGATTTGATTTGTTTTATTTTTATGTGTTCTTTCCCTATTTAATCCAGTGAGGTAAATGATTGTATAAATCTTTTGCCTTACTTTCAATACATTTATTATGTAATGAGTCTCTTAGTCTATTTCTAAAGTAATTTTCTTTCGTTCTTGTGTTCTGTTCATGGATACTTGTATTTTTGTCTTCTTTATGTGAGGTTACAACATATTTTAGACATTCATATATATTATACTAGGCAACGTTAGTATACCTAATTTCTTAAATGCTGTTCTGCAGGTGTTTGGTTTTTGATATTCTTAAGAACTCTTATTGCTCTTTTCTGTAGTCTAAATATTTTTAGTATATGTTTCCTCCCTGCTGATCCCCATAAAATAATCCCATAGCTCAAATGTGAGTGCATAAATGCGTATTATACTTGTGTTGTGCTATCTTCATCCATGATTTGTTTAACCTGTTTTAGAATATATATATCCCATTGAGTTTTTTAGAAAGTTTTTCTATATGTCTGTTCCATTTCAGATTGTTATCTATTACTAGTTCTAAAAAATTTATTTCACTAGCTTGCCTGATTTGCTTGCTTTTTATTTCCAAGGAGATACTCGCCTGTGTTTTGTTACTTATACTAATCTGCAGCCTTTCTGTTTTCTATGTATTTAGTGCCATTCCTAATTCTTCCAGGTATGTACTAACCATATCTAACAGTGCATTTGCATTACTTTGCAATTCCGCCGCTGTGTTCCCTGTTGCCATAATTGTTGTGTCATCAGCATAGCCAATGGATAACACTCCTGCTTCCTGAAGTCATTTAAACAGATCATTTATGTATAAAATAAACAAATATGGCCCCAATTTTTATCCTTGTGGAACATCTTGGGTTATGCGTTTAAATGGCAATTTGATTTTGGATAGCTGTCCATCTATACTTTGTACTACCTCTGCGCATTGCTCTCTGTTTAATAAATATGAATTTAGCCAATCTAATGGAATGCCCCTAATGCCATAATTTTCAACTTTTACCATTAATTTTTCAATATTAACGCAGTTAAATGCTTTATTGAGGTCAAGAAAAATTGCTACCACTAATTCTTTTCTATTTAATGCTTTGGTAATTATATTATTTCCTTTACTTATTGCATGTATAGTTGATTTAATTTTTTGAAAGCCAAATTGGAACTCTGATCCTATATGAAATTTTTTACAGTAATTTTGGAGCTGTTCCAGAAAGATTCACACTCACCGATCTCTATCTGAATGCTCCTAGTTTTCATCCTCCTAGTTGGAGAATTCTTAAAACTTACATTCCACGTACAACAGCTAAAATTACATATTTTGCCCTTATCCACTCGGCCTTATCCTATGGGATAGTAATTTGGGATAACACCAGTAAAACAAACCTCAGTAGGATATTCATACTCCAAAAACGTGCTATTAGATATATAGGGAATTTAAAACATACAGATTCTTGCAAAAATACATTTTGGCAAACAAAGATACTCACACTCCCAAGCTTATTTATTTATAGATCTATTCTTCACTTGGTTAATCATAAGTTTCCAATGAAAATAAACTCAGATATCCATAACTATGATACAAGGGGCAAAAATAATCTTGCTATTCCAGGACACAGAATGCACTTATATGAAAAGATGCCTAGTTATACAGGAATAAAATTCTATAATAAACTTCCCGCTTCAGTTAGAACTTGTAATAATTCAAATACAGTTAAAATACATTTAAAAGCCTTTCTAATAGATAATGTATTTTATACCATCGAAGAATTTATGTATCACTGTAAAAATAACTAGGCTTTATTACTGATTTTAGCATATTATATTTAATTTTATCTCTCCGTTATTTTGTTATTTCTAATCGTTTACTTTTGAGAGAGAGTATGTATTACAAATGACATGCCTTAATTGTGTTCAAATACTGTATTAAGTTGCAATAAATATGAATATGAATCATAAGTCTCAATGACTAGGAGTTCTCAATACACTGGCCCACAGTGCCAGGAAAACAGGAATTACAGCACCTGAGACTCACTTTCCGCAAAAATGGCTACTCCGAATATGACATTGAAGCCTCGATCACCAAAGCTAGAAAAGGGAAACCTGTAATACAGTAAGCATCAGATAAGCCTACCGCTACAGCAACCGGCAACCTATCTGGCAGAATCAGCAGAATTCTCGCCAGATACAACATCAGTACCATGCACAAGCCACCTCCGAACATTAAACATCTGTTGAAACCAGTGAAAGACAAACTGGACTTACAAGTTCCGGGAGTGTACCGCATTCCCTGTGAATATGGGACACTGTATATAGGACAAACCGGAAGGACCATCGCTACCAGAATAAACGAACATGAACAGAGCATTCGTTTAATGCAACCTGAGAAGTCTGGGCTGGCAGAGCATTGTTTTGATAACAACCATAGAGCCAATTTTCAGGAGATGACCATCTTGACAATATGCAACAGTTACTGGGAGCAGATAATTAAAGAGGCTTTGGTCATTTCCTCTGAGAGGAGCATGCTTAATCATGATGCTGGATTTCAGTTCAGCTCCTCTTGGAAACCGGCCTTAAAAATGGAAATCCGTCAACTTAAAAAGCAGAGATCAATACAGCTTGATAGTTAAGTAATTACGTTTCTTTGACCCAGTTAATTTTCTATACTCAGGCCATCTCCTGACCTGGCATTTAATTTACTGGAAAAGAGTCTTTTGTTCAGTAATGCAAATTTTGATAGTGTTTTGTCTTTGTTTATATTTGTGTTCTATCCAGTGATTCATTTATGGTTATAACATTTAATAGATATCCTGATGATGAGAGAGATGCACACTCCCGAAACATCAATTTCTAATCGTCTTTTCACCTGGCTTGCTTCTTGAGAACAACTTGAGCAAGATATATAGTATATTTCTCATGTTGATATTTCAAGGCCATGCCTTTTATTCAAAACAGGACCATTTTTGTTAAAGTAAAAAGCACCACAATTTTTTTCCACAGAATTATTTAAATGAATTCCCATCAAATATTCATTTTGAACTTCTAAAAGTTCAAATTTACTTTAAAGTTAAGAAGCAGTGGAGAATTTCTAACTCTCTCAAATATGTTATTTAAATTTTTGATTAAAAATAAGTGAGTTATTGACATCTTGAATTTTTATCTTATGTTTTTTGTGCAACTAGATAAACATAAGATTTCACAAAAATCTTACTGCAGGAAAATTATAGAATATGTTAAAAGATTGAGTTTAATATCAGTTTCAAAAATATTCATTGTTCTTTAAATGTACCCACATTGTAATAATTCATACTTCTGTATTTCTTGGACCCAAGGATTACAGAAATGGAGCTGAGTAAGATGAAGTGGCAAAAAATACATTTTTGAATGAATGTCCAAAATAGCTATGAAACTGTTCATGAGATTTTTCCTATAACATTCCACAACAGAATACATTTTGAATTATCAATTCTGTGTAAGTAACCCATGATTAAATGCTACCAAATTTGTTGCAGTTCTGCCACTAAATAATTTCCAATGTAGTTTTCATGTGGAACCAAATTCCTTCTTCCAGTTCTGAAATCTGTTTGCAAGATGAGCTGCAGATGGTCTGGTAGATGATAAAGCCTGTTGTAGGTCCTTTGTTGTGATTGTTTTCAGCTTGAGAACTGGTAAATATTCATCTGCATATAACAGAACATATTTTGATTAACCTTTAAGAGCAGAGAAAATGAGTTATAAAAAGATAAGTAAAATACTGTTATGCTATACAGATTGTTCCACAAAAGGATTTATACTTTTGTAACATAATGGAGAGCACTAATTGAGCGACAGTAAGGAGAGGACATGTATGAGGTTGCTCCCGCAAGTGATAACAAAAGATAACAAAAAGCTTAGCAACTAAAAACACAACAAAGCAGTGAGAGAATTAAAACAACTAGAAAATATGCTGGAATAAAGTATTGAGATAAACAAGGATAATAAAGAAGACAAAGTAAGCAACACATTAGAGGAAAGTATGGGAGACATTCTGACCATAAGAAGAGTGGAGAATTTAGAAGACAAGAGCAAAAGATACAACCTAGTGATTTAGGGAATTGAAGAGAATGCAGGAAGGCTGCAAGATGTGAAATAGGTACAAGATATTTTAGAAGGAAGACTGTGTGTGTAGGTAAGATGATGTGAAATCTGTGATACTTGACATTTTGGAATGAGAAGTGGGGGAAGAAAAGTGTTAGCAAGGTGATAGATAAAATTTAAAGGCATTGACACTTATATCAGCAGTGATTTAACCTACAAGCAAAGAGTATTATTAATAAGGCTAATAGAATGTGGAAGAATAATATATAGTCAGGAAAACTGCCATACATGTGACATTTTAAATTACAATAAATAGTAATCTGGCAGAAACAGAAAACAGTACGAGGATATTTTACAAGCATTAAACCAAGAAAACTTAAACTTGTTGATGAATCATTAAGTTAATTGATATAAATTAATTGTTCCTTCATACTAGCGGTGTATTGGGTAAGATTTTGGATAGTCAACCTGAAAAATTCAGTGCCATGGCCAGTATTTGAACCATGGATCTCCCAGTTTCCATCTGGTCACTCTTAACCTTTGAGCTACCATGGCCAATGTGCCGTCATGACATTAAATTCTCCAATTGACTCGTATGTTTTCCTGGTAAACTGCTAAGGTTCCTGGTATTCAAGATACACACCATTTGCATCAACTTACTATTGTAAGTACTTGATTCCCAGGCTTCATCATTGTTGATGAATACAGAAACCCTGGACATTACAATGATGAAATAAGTGATTGACCAGCAGACACAGAATAGCATAAAGAACAAAATATGCCAATAGGAGAAAGAAATGATAAAAAGTAGGGGAAGGCTACACAGGAAATCCTCAAAGATGACAATGAAACAGCACGAGAGAAGAGGGGAAGAGAAGGAATGACAACTCAAACCCTGAGAAATGAAATAAATGTGTAGTTTTAGTTAATTGATGGAAATTAATCATTTCTTCACACTAGCTGTATACAGGCTAAGGTCTTTCATATGTGAATAAATACATACATACATTATTAATTTTTAGATGAGTCGTATTTATTACACATCTGCTTCACTTTCGTACCTATTTTGAGGACATGTTTCGCAAATCATTGTTTGCATCTACGGCTCTTATGCGACTAAAGCTTGATCCAGCGGTGTGGGTAATTCTGGGGTTGCTGCTGCCATCTGTTGATTAAGTGTAAAGACTGTGAAAAAATTTACATAGGGAGGACAAAAAGAAACATAGGCACTAGAAAGAAAGAACACTTCAGGCACTTAAGATACAAAAATATTGATAAGTCCGCAATAGCAGCTCATTTCTGGTCTGAAAATCATGAAATTGAAGATAGCACAGAATTACTAAAATACGTACAAAAACATAGTGAACTCGTCATATGGGAGAGGATATACATAGAAAAACATAAAAACCAACTAATGAACTTTGAAATCCCGCCAGAAGAGAATCCCACATTTAAGTTCATCACTAAATCAACAGATGGCAGCAGCAACCCCAGAATTACCCACACCACGGGATCAAGCTTTAGTCGCATAAGAGCCGTAGATGCAAACGATGATTTGCGAAACATGTCCTCAAAATAGGTACGAAAGTGAAGCAGATGTGTAATAAATACGACTCATCTAAAAATTAATAATTTTTCGCTTCACTGTGGTGTTCCAATACAGTTAAATCTCGATACATACATACATGTTTGTTATGTCTTTTATAGGTTCGGAACCCGGCCATGGCTATGTATTTTTCATATTGACTATCTACATATAAGTGTGTAGTGTTTAATGCCTGCTTTTACTACATATGGCACCGCAGGCAGTGACACAGATGATACATGAGATGAAGATGGAGCACCGGTGGAATGAGATGGCGGGGGAAACCGGAGATCCCAGAGATAACCCATCCCAGTGCCATGTTGTCCACCATAAATCTCACTTTGCAGTCACTGGGATTGAACCTGGGCCACCTTGGTAAGAGCCAAGTGGTTTAATAACTCAGCCACAGCATGGCCTCAAACCGAGAGAGCAGATGGGGGTGAAGCTAATAAGGTCAACAAGCAAGAATGTTCCGGTACATTTCCCAAGACAAGTGTAAATAAGTGTGGAAGTGAAGAAGATGTTATATATTAGCAGTTAAACTGGGTAGATAAGATTACACAGGAATAATGCTCTTGCTGTGTGGGGAGGTGCAAAAATGAACAAAATAAGGTAGTTTAGTATTTCAGAAGACAAAATTGAAAGTTGAAGATAACATATACATAACTTCCAAAATATGCTTATAATGAATACACACAAACACTGAAACACAACACACAATTAAGAAGTAACACACACAGAGCTAAGGGTAGAAACCAAAATGACAATAAATAGTGAATGGTCACATGTATCAATGAACTCCCAATGGCCGCAATGTTCTGTGAGCATAGTTCTGTAGATAATTGTATATAGTATATAGGTGTGTGTAATGAAGACATAGCATGTGGTATTGCAAATATTGTAGCAATGGAACATGCTCTATTATCACATAAAAAAAGTTAGTTTGATATGGTAGAATGCAAAAGGAGATGGCAGACAGAAGAAGAAAGTGATATTAGGTAAGTAGGGAACCGAGCAACACAAAGAAATTTGAAACACTATGCCATGTGACAATACAATGTAAGTGGGCTAAGAAGATTTGAGAAAGAGGAAAGAGAAGGGGTTAATGACTGATAACAAAACTGGTAATGAAGGAATAGTGGTAAACTTTGAGTGGAAATAAAAGTAGGAAAGTAAGGCAATAAAGAGGAGGTAAGGGCAAAATTAAAAATTTGTAATAAAATACAAAATTAGTGAAGAAAGTAAAAACTAAACAGAAATTAGTGTGAAAATGAGCTAGAAAGAGCAGTATATAGGTAATGAAGATAATAACAAGGTAGTATAGAAGATAATCATAAAATAGGAAGACAATCTAATACACTTTATTGTAAAAAAAATGTATTATAAAGGGAAGCACTGATGGAAATGTATCATGTTTGAAATATGTATTGAAGGGCTGCATTGATGTCTCAAGGGCCAGGGACTACTTCAGAGGTCGCCCAAGATGGGTTCTGTTTAGTACTTAATAAATTATATGATCAGTAATATTAATTCCACAGCACTCCAGATTATGTAATGCTACCAATGGAAGACACGTTCAACATCTTTCACGTAAGAACATCATTAGTAATGTTTTGAACATTTTTGTGACTTTAAAAATTCTTAGTTTTGTTAATTTTGTTCTAAGTTACTGAAAGATCAGAGGGAAATCCCATTTATGGAACATTGTGTATAAGTAAGAGTATATCATTAATTACTATAACTCTTTAAATTATTTTACATACCATGTAAATGTGATTCCAGTACAGAAAACACTTCTCGCATGGCATCCATAGCAGCTTCTTTACACACTAATTTGATATCAGAACCAGAATATCCTTCCATTTCCTGATAAACAAAACATACCACTATTACAAACTTAAACTTCTCTTTACAGCCTTATTTTAAAGTTCAGCAGTAAAAGTCTTTATTAAAAATATTCAGTTCTATACTTTATTCCCATTTGCACTTGAAATGAAAATTATGTGCATTGAAACTATCTCTTTACAACCATTTCCATTCACCTACCACTACTGCTTCCAACAGCACTGCAATAGCAGCAACTACTGTCACCACTACTCATCACCACCACCACAACCATACATATCAACAATCCAGTCGAACCCAACCCTACCACCAATCCAATCCAATCCAACCCTATCAACAACACAATCTTCACTACCATCACAACTCTTGACACAGATGCACACGTACATCGTGTCATTCTTTAATTTGGATTTACCTCATTTTATGTGAACTTATTGCATATAATGCTGCTTTAGAATCAGAAAGTATGACAGCATTTATCTATTCTGTATAGAAGGTGTTGGAGTGAAATATGAATAGCAGTTACTTCTGCATCAAAATTTGTTGTGTGGTATCCTGCTGGTTAACAGAATGAGAACAGTGCACACTTAATTCCTGCTCCTGAGTTGTCCAAGTTAGATCCATTTGTGTAGATATGTAACCATTCTTTAGGTGGGTATCTATTGCTCACAGTTTCTAATGCTAGTGCTTTTAGTACAGGTTTGGAACTTTCAGATTTTGTAACTATTTATTCTAAATCTAATTGAATATTAATTGGTTCAAAAGTCAGTGGGTTTTCTTTGATTAAAATGTTTTCTTTAGAATCAGGAAGATTCAGATCTGTTTTTTGTAGGAAGCTTGTTTGTGTTTTCATCTTGATTGGTTGTAGTAATCTTTTCTCCCATTTTGTTGTTTTTAACCGCAACATTTTTTCATGTTGTATTAGTACCTGCTCCTCTAAAGTTAGATGTATTGGATAGTTCCGAGTTAAGGCTTGTATTGCCATGATTGGAGTTGATTTTGCTGCACCAGTTATTAATCGCAGGGCCTGATTTTGGCATACTTCTAGGTGATTTATGTTAGAACTATTTGCTGTAATTATTACCTCTGCATTATAAAGAAGTATTGGCTTGATGAATGTTTTGTATGTGGTTTTCAGTGTCTCCCAGTTACTGCCCCACTTGACTCCAGCTAATCTTTTCAAAATTGAAAATTTTTTTGTTGATTTGTTTACTACTGCTTCAATATGATGTCTCCAAGATAATTTTGAATCAAAATGTTAACATATCAATAAATGAATGAAATGGGTGAAATGACACTCAGATGAGCCCGGCATCCATATAGCTTAGAATTATTTGACATTCATCTTCAGAATGAGGGAAAACACCAGCAAAAAACGTTATCCAGATAATTCACCCTGACCGAGATTTGAAGTCAGAACCTCTTGGTCATACATATATGAATATGAATGTGAGACAGACCACTATCTCCATACTACAGAAGTGGGCTCCATTGAGATAACCTGCAGCAGAACCCAAAAATAGTTGTAGGCATCAAAAATACCTCTAGCAACATCCAAGTATTCTCAAATCGCAGAAAGAGAACACTAATCACTGTATAAACATTCTCTGCATGCCATTCTCATCAGAAGGCCTTTGAAAAGCTGTCCAAATGCCATTGTAAATTCTTACAATCCCTCTAGTAGAGTAGAAAGCGTTCTGAGAAAGCACCTGAAAATACCTCTTGTCAGAGCATGTGTGCGAGCATTACTGATCTATGGATAATGAAACATTAATTATAGACATTTTTTTAGTATATTCAAATGGTTGATATGGTGATGTAGTAAGTATGTAGTTATATCCTCTTGGTTATGTTAACAGCTGAACTGAGTTAGAAAGCGTTCTGAGAAAGCACCTGAAAATACCTCTTGTCAGAGCATGTGTGCGAGCATTACTGATCTATGGATAATGAAACATTAATTATAGACATTTTTTTAGTATATTCAAATGGTTCATATGGTGATGTAGTAAGTATGTAGTTATATCCTCTTGGTTATGTTAACAGCTGAACTGAGTTATTTATTTGATAGTTATTCTTATTTTGGCTATGCAATTTATGTGAGATGTGTGGTGATGTACTCCTGAGGTTATTGTGTTTCTTGATAATTTTTCTGGGTATTGTTTGTGTTTCATTATGTAAATACATTTGCTAGTAAGCTAGCAAACCGAGCAGGTTGGCTCTGGCAGTTTCATCTGTGGTCTACATTAGGGAGGCCTGGATTCAATTCCTATGGCTGACCTACCTGACCCATAGTTTTTTTTTGGGGGGGAGGGGGATTTTTCCCAGGTTGCTAGACGAATGCTGGGTAGGTTAGTTACATCCTCCAAATTTCCTGTCCCTCCATTTCATCTCCATTATCATTTCATATCATCTCTTATCCAGTGGTCTTATTAGGGTAGAAGTGTCAGCGGATGTCTCGGTGCTGTCATGACACCCTCTCTCTCCTCTCGTCTCAGCTTTCCTCCGCACTTGGGGCTTAGGTACAGTAGACCACAGGTTTTGGTGCTGAATCCCCTCAGGAGTAATCCTAATCCGAAGCTAGCAATATTAAATTCATACTATATAATTCCATCAATGATCAATACATATAAAGATAAAATTCATAGCAGCTCATTTGAATAATACTTCAAAGAATAATCAAAATAGTATGCAATGGCTATCTATTTGAGGACTTGTATTACCTTTTAAAACTGTAGAAGAGAAGCTAAGGTAGTTCAGAGGAACATGTGTTCTATTTATAGGAGAAGGTTGGTGCCATCTCTAAAGAAAAATGGTGCTTGGTTATGTGGTATACAGTCTTGTTTGTTCCAAGAATAAACTATTTTGAAAAAGAAATGGGCAAAATCAATGCTTCAGCTTAGTAGAATTCTAAAAATTAAATAGCATACCTTGTGCATAAGTGAGCATTACCTGAGCAAGCAATGAATAATTAAGTTCAGAGTTCAGTGTTGGCTGGTGCAATATGGTAGGAGGCAGGTAATGTTTTAACATTGCTTCTCTTGCTTCTGTGTTTGGAAGATCAACCAGAATTCTTTTCTCCAGCCTTCTTAAAATAGCAGAGTCGAGTTCCCTGAAATGATATGTGTCATCAATTTACAATCTAAATTTTGAATTCTACCTTTCCAGGATAAGCCTTACACATGATATGTTGAAAGAACAATTATTATTATCATTGACTGACATAGCATTGATTAGCTATGAAGTCTGTACTTAAAATATCTACAAGATTATAAATTGCCATGGGGCATGCTACTGTTGCCTTAAAATGAATTTCAGAATACCTGTCGGTTTACTGAGAAAAATGTGAATTAGCTGGGAAATTTAAAGTGTGCCAGCATGTTGCTATGGTATCTCAGTCAGAACAGTGGCATAGCAAGCCAAAAATCTATGATTCAAATCCCAGCTTTGGTATTAACTTTTTCAATCAGTGATATTGGTTATGAAAAACAAACTTCGGACTGTAAAGTAGTAACTCATGGAGTACCCCAAGGTTCTGTAATAGGGCCTTTATTATTTCTGATCTATATAAATGACCTCTCACTTTATATTGTCGCCAGGTCATTGTTGATTGGAGGCAGCGCGGGTAACAAGATCAAAGAGACGGCTGTGCAGTGTGAAGACAAAAGCTTGCCGAAATGGTGGGCAGGAGCAGACGGATTTCGCAAGAGTTCGCCTTTGTTCTAGCCGGTCTCGATTGCTTGAGAAATTTCTGGAATTTTAGAAAAACTATAAAAAGGCAGCCTGTCTGCCAAAGAGAGTCAGTCGGTAATTGAATGCGTGCGGGTAAGCGGCTGTGTTTGTTGAGCTTGCGGGTAAGCGGCTGTGTTTGTTGAGCTTGTATGTTGTATTGTGTATGTGTACGAAGCGTATTTCTACGGAAATAAAGTACAATTTTTTGTGTTTGTAACTTGGACTTTTGATTTCACGAACCCACAAAGTCACAATTGCTGTCAGGAGTGCGACGACATGGAGGCTGCATTGGAAAAGATTTTGGAGAAGATGACGGAAATGAAAGCAGCAAATGACACCTTCGCTGCGAAAACAGAAGTGGCGAATAACAACCTGGCCGCGGAAATGAAGGAAATGAAGACGGCAAACAACAACCTCGCCGCAGAACTGAAGGAAATTAAGACCGAATTGACCAAGAGAATTAAAGCGGACAATGAGGTCCTCGCCGCAAAATTTGAAGAGCAGTTGGCCGACGTAAAAGAGGACGTCACGGAGCTTGGTGAGCGCGTCGAAGACCTGGCGAGTCGCGTTAACGACCTGGAAGGAAAGGCCGACAGCAGCGTCAAGTCCCTGAACGCCATGGTGGAGGACGTCGTCGGCAGGAGGTTGAATGATTTGAAGGCCGATGCACCGGGACGCGACACAACATCGGCGCGCGTCAAACCTCCGAAATATGACGGCGCGTCAACTTTTGAGGTCTTCCGCCGTCAATTAGACGCAGTGGCCAAGCACAACAAATGGTCACCAGAGGTGGAGGCCACACAGTTAATAGCCAGCCTCCAGGGACGGGTCGCGGAAGTCCTGAACGCGGTACAGACAACGGCGGCGCCCAAGGACATCTGGGAGGCCCTGGAGAATCGTTTTGGAAACCACCGCTTAGCCGCAGCGTACCTCAGCCAGCTAAAGGCAAGGTCACAGTAGACAGGGGAGACGCTGCAGGAGTTCGCCCTGGCAGTTGAACAACTGGCTGGCAAGCCCCTAGTCTACCTCCCACCAGAGTTCGTATCCCGCGAAGCTGCCTACACATTCTTTGACGGGGTACGAGACACGGAGATTCGTCAGCGCCTAATGCTCGGTGATTATAAAACCATCCACGAGGCGCTAACGGCAGCATTAAGTATGGAGGTGGCCAAGGTTACAGCTATCCCGACGTCGAGAACGAGGAGTGTCCGCTACACCGGAGAAAGAAGACCAGCCGAGGGACGCCGGCGAAGTCCTAGTGGCCTGTGTTGGGGGTGTGGACAGTTGAGTCCAGAGGTTCTACTCCCATTAGCCTTGAACCCGTAGGAACAAGACCCGGGCCTCTTTCAACCAGGGAGTTATCCGAGCTGTCCCTAAAAGGGCGCCCGGCATCCTCCGTGGGGCTTTCCATTAGGGCAAGACCTAGTTTCCTAACAAGCCCCCCATCTGGTCCTAAGGACACAAGACGGGACGGAAGTGGATATGGTTGGGGGTGTGGACAGCCCGGACACCTGGAGAGAGACTGCCGACACCAGGAAGAGCAGCCGCAAGAACGAGTAAGGCCCAGCGTGGCGAGGAGCACGTCGGCGCCGACCACACCATCTCCTCGAGTGACACTGCGCGCCGTCAGCCGGCGGATGGATGACAGCCTCATCGCGGACGGCTGGGTAAGAGGAAAGCCGTGCCGCGTGCTGGTGGACAACGGGGCGGCCGAGACCATCATCAGACCTGACGTGGCGAAGGGTTTGCCGACGAGGAAGTCGAGCCGACCATACCAGCTTGTGACGGCATCGGGCGACACCTTGCCTGTGGAGAAGGAGGTCCTGCTTAAGTTGACATTGGGTAGGAGTGCCTTACGTCTGTGGGTGTTAGTCGCGAAGGTGGCTGAGGAGGTGATACTGGGATTGGATGCCCTCAGAAGCCACGAGGTGACAGTGGACGTCGGCAAGAAGGTCCTGCGGCTCAACGGAGAAGAGGCTATTCTCCGTCAACCCGAAGGGCGCCTTGGAATTTGCAGTGTCGTCTTGAAAGAAGACGTGGTTGTCCCCGCGAGGAGCGAGATGGTGGTGACGGCGCGACTGGAAGGCCAGCGGGCAAAGAACATGATGCTGGACCAAAAGACGCCTGTGCACGGACTCTGTGTAACCAGGACATTGTTGCCGTGCCGAGAGGAGGTGCCAGTGAGACTACTAAATCCAACGGACACCGATCACGTCGTCCAGGCCGGGACGGAGTTGGGAACGTGCGAGCCCGTGGTAAGCGTAACAGCAATCGACAAGACGCAGGAGCCGGTGCCGACGCAACACCTGGGGCCCCGGCTAGAAGGCCTACTGGAGAGGGCGGCCGTCCACCTGACCGCAGAGCAGCTGGAGAAAGTTTGACAACTGCTGAGACGATACCAGGACGTCTTCAGCCAAGGTGATAGTGACTACGTCCGCACGGACAAAGTGCTTCACCGCATCGACACCGGGGACGCCCGGCCTATTCGGCAACCACCTAGACGCGTTCCACTGGTGAAGCAAGGGGCGGTACGAGACATGCTGGAGGACATGAGATCCAGGGGAGTGATTGAAGATTCTGACAGCCCTTGGTGTTCCCCTGTAGTCTTGGTGACGAAGAAGAACGGCGAGCTACGCTTCTGCGTGGACTACAGGAAGCTGAACGCTGTCACCCGGAAGGACTGCTTCCCCTTACCCCGGATTGACGACACCCTGGACACGCTAGCTGGTGCGCAGTGGTTCTCGACCCTGGACCTGAAATTGGGCTACTGGCAGGTAGCTCTAGACCCGATAGACAAGGAGAAGACCGCATTCTCGACAGGCCAAGGGCTCTGGCAGTTCACAGTTATGCCCTTTGGCCTCTGCAACGCACCAGCTACCTTCCAACGCTTCATGGAGTCAGTGATGAGAGGACTGACTTACGACGCCTGCCGGCTATACCTGGACGACATCATCATCATCATCGTCGGTAAGACTTTTGAAGACCATCTCGAGAATCTGAGTAAGGTGCTATGGAGATTGCAGGCGACCAACTTGAAGCTGAACGCGAAGAAGTGCTACCTGTTCCGCAAGGAAGTGAACTACTTGGGCCACGTAGTCTCAGCAACCGGAGTGGCCGCAGACCCGGAGAAGACACGGGCTGTGAGAGATTGGCCTCGCCCAAAGGATAAGAAAGATTTGCGCAGTTTCCTAGGGCTGTGCAGTTATTACCGACGCTTCATAAAGGGGTTCTCAAACATCGCCAAACCCCTCACCCGCCTGACGAAGGAACACCGGCCTTATGTTTGGACGGAGGGCACCGAAGACGCTTTCCAGCACCTGAAGAAGACCCTGTGCAGTGCTCCTATTTTGGGTTTCCCACAACCGGGTGGCGCCTTCATTGTGGATACCGACGCCAGTGACCATGGCATTGGAGGTGTCCTATCGCAGATCCAGGACGGCCATGAGTGGGTGATAGCCTACTACAGCAAGACGCTACCCAAGGCAGCGAAGAACTACTGCGTCACCCGAAGAGAGTTACTGGTGGTAGTAAAGACCTTGGAGCACTTGCACAAGTACCTGTACGGTCAGCCATTCCACCTGAGGACTGACCATTCCGCCCTAACCTGGCTATTGAGCTTTAGGAACCTGGAAGGCCAGACAGCACGTTGGGTCCAGAGGCTGCAGGAGTACGACTTCACCTCGGAACATCGCAGAGGGAAGAGCCACGGTAAAGCAGACGCTATGTCCCGAAGACCCTGTCCAGAAGAGTGCGGCCAGTGCAGAAGAGTGGAAGAGAAAGAGCGTGCCGCGGCAGTCCGAGTAGTCGCGGCAGTGCCTGCGGACGGCTGGGATAGCGTAGGCCTGAGGAGGGAGCAGCTGGCGAACGCAGAATTGAGGCCACTCTTGAGGGAAGTGGAGGCAGGGACAAGACCAACCTGGGAGGATATCGCACCAAGGAGTGCCACCTATAAGTCGCACTGGGCCCAATGGGACTCGTTGAAGATCAGAGAGGGTGTGCTGTTCCGGGTATTGGAATCACCCGATGGGAAGACGCAGAGAGAACAGTTGGTACTTCCCCGGAGTAAGGTCCCGGAAGTCTTGGAGGAAGTGCACGCTGGTACTTCAGGAGGACACCTGGGAGCGAACCGAACGATTGACAAACTACGGCAGCGCTACTACTGGCTGAGGCTCCGAGCAGATGCTGAGAGATGGTGCCGTCAGTGTCACGTGTGCGCGGCGAGTCGCGGCCCCCAGACAAGGAGCCGGGATCGCATGCAGCAGTACAACGTCGGAGCGCCATTCGAACGGATCGCTGTTGACATTGCTGGACCGTTCCCAATATCCGACCGAGGCAACAAGTACCTGATGGTGGTCGTAGACTACTTCACTAAGTGGCCGGAGGTGTATTCCATCCCGAACCAAGGGATAAGGACAATCACAGACTGCCTCATGGAGCAAGTGTTCTGCCGATTTGGGGTACCGTTAGAGCTGCACAGTGACCAAGGCACCAATTTTGAGTCCAACCTGATGAAGGAGGCACTAGAGAGACTTGGTGTTAACAAGATCCGCACAACACCTCTACATCTCCAGTCGGATGGCATGGTCGAAAGGTACATCAAGACCTTAGAGGAACACTTGAGGAAGATCGTGGCCAGCCATCAGCTATACTGGGACATCAAGGTGCCACTGTTCTTGCTGGCCTACCGCTCGACAACACTCGACACCACGGGGATGACGCCACCCAGCTTAATATTCGGCCGAGATTTACGCCTCCCTTGTGATCTGGCTTTTGGAAGCCCCCGGACGCAAAACAGCCAGCAACCGAGTATGTGGAGAACCTGGTGTACCATTTCCACGACATGCATGAGATGGCTCGTCAAAACATCCAGAAGGCGAGCGACCGCATGAAGACGCGATACGACAGGCAAGCCAACAGCCAAGGGTTCCAGCAGGGTGACCTAGTCTGGTTGTACCGCCCTACCAGGACCAAGGGACGATGCCCAAAGCTCCAACAACCATGGCAAGGACCATACCAGGTGCTGAAGAGGATTAATGATGTGGTCTACCGCATCCAGAAGGTGCCCCGAGGGAAGATGTTGGTGGTACACCTAGATCGTCTGGCCCATTACGATAGTGCTGTTCGGGACGACCAGCCTTGAGGAGGGAGCAGTGTCGCCAGGTCATTGTTGATGTAGGCAGCGCGGGTAACAAGATCAAAGAGACGGCAGTGCAGTGTGGAGACAAAAGCTTGCCGAAATGGTGGGCGGGAGCAGATGGATTTCGCAAGAGTTCACCTTTGTTCTAGCCGGTCTCAATTGTTTGAGAAATTTCTGGAATGTTAGAAAAACTATAAAAAGGCAGCCTGCCTGCCAAAGAGAGTCAGTCAGTAATTGAACGTGTGCGGTTAAGCGGCTGTGTTTGTTGAGCTTGTATGTTGTATTGTGTATGTGTACGAAGCGTATTTCTACGGAAATAAAGTACAATTTTTTGTCTTTGTAACTTGGACTTTTGATTTCACGAACCCACAAAGGACATTGCAAGTACAGTTCTTTTCGCCGATGACACTAGTGTCCTGGTGACCAGTACAAATTTAAATGAGTGTATAATTAAAATGAAAAATGTTTTGAACTGTATGTCATGCTGGTTTAAAGCGAACAAGTTATCTGTGAATCTAGACAAAACAAAAGTGGTCAAATTTATAACCTGTCATACATCACATACTCAAATAGAAATCGGGATTAGTGATATGTTATTAGAAGAAATTGACAGCATAAAATTTCTGGGCCTTCAAGTGGACAGATGTTTAGATTGGAAAGCCCACATAAATTATATTTCAGACTACATCGAACTAACCAAATTATGCATAGAACAAAATTTCTTCCAGTTTCAAACAAAATATTCCCACCAAACTTCAGGGTTAACAATGGGCAACGCCCTATCACCCTTCCTGGCCGATCTGTACATGAGTGCATTAGAAATAAGGATCAACAAAGGTTTCCCTTGGATGTTCAAACTCTGGCAACAATATGTAGATGACATCTTTGCAATAGTACCAAAAAAACACATCAGTGATGCACTAAAACTTTTAAATATCCAAGAAAAAAGCATCAAGTTCACTGTAGAAATAGAAAAAGACGAGTACTTACCATTTTTGGATCTAAAAATAATGAGGAATAAAAACAGACTAAACTTTGGCATTTACAGAAAACCAACACATTTACAGACAACTAATGGCTACAACCCAAGATCCCACAAACAGGCAATCTTCAATAGTTTAGCACCAGACTGGTAAACATCCCTCTCACAGCAGAAGAATACAAAACAGAATACATCAAAATAATTGAAATAGCACAAAAAAATAACTTTCCCAAATCATTAGTAGACAAAAAAGTGAACTTAGCAAAAATGAAGAAGCTACTAAAGGAAACCACAACCCTCTCAGCTACAGAAACTAATATGATTTTTAAAAAATTCATTTACCATTAATGGGCCTATGATAAATTCAAAAAAGTCTTCAATAAACAACATTCAACTAGCACCAGTCAACCATTTCTCCTTAAAAAACCTAATTTGCTCAAACATCAAAGATGCCATTCCATCTAACAAAAAATCTGGTATATATCAAATTGAATGCAGTGACAGTAGTCAAATTTATATTGGAAAAACCAATAGAAATTTAGAATCAAGAGCAAAGGAACACTTTAGAAACATAAAATATAAAGAATTAGAAAAATCAGCAGTTGCCACACATTTTTGGGGAAAAAACCACAACATAAATCCAGAACCAAAACTACTAAAACATACATCAGGTAAACAAGAACTATCCACATGAGAACAAATCTTCATTTCAAAAAATAGGAACAAAGTATTCAATTTCGACATCCCCCAGAAATATTTGTTCAGCAAGTTCCTTGAACCGCCACCAGAGGATACCTGTGACAAAATATCAACTACACCAATGAGAACCAGTCGATGGCCGGCTGAGGATAGAGGCAAAGTCTCTGAAACATGTTCCAGAAAAATTTAAAAGTAAGTGTTGTTTAGTGTCATTAATCGACTCCCTTTAAATTTAATTTATCATAACAACACTGTTTTCAACACTTCCAAGAAAGGAATTGCAAATTATATCTTACCTAAACTCAGCTCTGCCTGTTATGCTATCCGAAAGCTGGTTAATGTGAGTTCTATTGACACACTTAATTTAGTATATTATGCATACTTTAACTCTATTATGGAATATGGAATATTATGTTGGGGCAACTCAGTAGAAAGTAAAAATATATTTCTTATGCAAAAGAAGGTTATAAGAATGATTACTAACACCCACAACAGATGCTCCTGTAAAGATCTTTTTAGAAGATTGAAGATATTAATGCTTCCTTGCGTGTATATATTCTCGATCCTAAAATTCTTTGTATGCAATCGTGCCTTATTTCAACTAATAATGTAATTCACAGAATAAACACTAGACAAAAGTATAATATCCATTATCCCAGTGCTAAACTTTCTTGCTTCCAGAAAGGTGTGTATTATGAAACTATCAAAATATTTGGCGCACTTCCTAATGTTCTTCAACAAAAAATTGATAATTTCGGTGCTTTTAAAAATGCTGTTAGTACCTTTGCTCAAAATATTTTTATTCTGTACAAGATTATCTGAATGACAAGTTATCCTGATAATGCTTCTGTAGTTCTGTAAGTAGTATCTAACTGTTCCAATGACAAATCATTACCAATAAATCTTTGATGCATGTTGAAAGTTCATTTTTAATGTATATGTATTTAAGAAATAACAAGAATGGTATCCATTGCAAAAAGGTTGAGACGTACTGGCATAAGCCAAGTGAAAGCTGAATTAAAAAGTGTTTGATTTTGTATCATATATAATTATACCTGCTTTGTTTTCCATAATGTTTTTCATATTGCCTGTATACTATGTGTCTTATGTTAACTTCTGTACATATATATGCTATTAAACTTTATACCTCTGGACATGTTCTATGTTCACAGCCTTTTCTGGCTACAAGTGAACCTACTGAATGCAAATCAATCTAATCTAATCTAATCAACAGATTAAATCAGACTGTGCAATTGAGGACCTATTCAAAAGTTTACAAGCAGAATGAATTAAACATAGTTGCACTTCCAGTAGAGCTAAATATCAATTGTTTACTATCTATGCTAGTCTCATAAGGTAGAGGAAGTGTGCATTTGATTCAGAAATTCTTTTAGAAATTTCATTGGAAATAAAGTTTTAAGGTCACTTGTATCCACAGCATTTGTAGTCAAAAAAACACTGATGTATCTGTTTTTCTATAAACTCAAAAATAAGTCAGATGAATTCCAACCTTTGTAAATAAATAAAGTGCCTTTTAAGTATGTGAGAATTTTTAGGACATTTTCCACACTCCAAATATGTCCTTTTTATTTCCTCAGAAATGGCTCTTTTGATTAAAAAGTCAGCTGTTTAAGATTTTGGTAATTATGGATTCAAAGGATATTTAGAATTTTCTTTAAATAACTTGGTAAGTTTCCTTCATTCTCAATAAGACTGGATACCCATAAAGGAAGATAAAACTTAATATCAGGAAAACACAGAACTCATTTAAAATAACATTTACACCTCTTGATTAGACAATGTAATGTATTTCCTAGGTTTCAAAATGAAGTTCAATCCTTCCTGCTAAAACTTGCCTTTTACACAGTTAGTGAGTATATGGCCTTTGATAAGGCATAGGAATCTTATGTCACTTTGACAGTCTAATATAAATGTGAAAAGTTCAAAGTGTTGCTATCAATGTCTTTAAATTATAAGCATTATACGAGGGTCATTTGATAAATCTGGTAAATTTCCATCCCTTTTTGGAAGGGAAGGGAAGAAACATCCCTTCCATGAAGGCATGGAAATTTTTTGCTGCAACTTTGTAGGAAGTAAGCTTGATTACTCAAAAGATTGTACAGAAAATTTGAATGTGCTACAATATACAGTTTATTGATAGCCATCTGAACTGGTCAATGTGATAGCTGCGGTTGAAAATGGAAAAAAACAGAGTTTTGTGCTGTTATTAAAGATTCAGATAAAGGATTCAATTCAGATGAAGCATGAAATATTAGGGAAGCCAATATAGCTCTCTGACTCATAGATTATAGACGTATCTTAAATTTTAATGCCTTTTTCCAACAGTGACTGTATTAGTGTCCACACAAACTTAGCAACACTTTCATATAGTATGGGAGTTAAGCTGGAATGTACCTACGTATTATAAGGTTAGATTTGTACTGAAAAACATAAAAATAGCAGACAGTAATTTTTACACAAAGATCTGAGATGTTCTGGTGTTATACAGTCTGATTAACAAATGGCTGTTATTTTTATCATCTCCTAACTATGGATGAAAAGCCAATTTGCATCCTTTAGGAAATCCTATTAGTCAGAGAAGGAACATATGTTTTGAAAGAACCATGAGAGGATAATTAGACGTTTCTTACTTTCTACTTAAGTTGTGACTTCTTATTGTGTTAAATGATAAAAAAAATATCTCATGCAGTCTCTGACACCATAACACAAGCATTCTGCTGGGCCATAATAATTTGATCTTTGTCAAAAGTAACATATCAAACTGTCTAATCTCATCCAGTTCATGAAAGGCTTAATTAAAGGGTTATTTATTACCATGGCAGATTTGAAGTTGCGAGCAGGAAAACCCTGTCTTCACTGTGAGCCAAACCATCAAGTTGAATAAGCAATTCTGCCTTAAGCCTTCTGGAACTTTCATGTTCACCTTCTGCATCACGATGAGAAGCTAATGCATCTAATTCATCCAGAAAGATTGTAGATGGAGCATGATGGCGCGCCAGCTCAAACATGACCTGAGACAAAAATGGTATTTACTCTCGAAGATACAGACAGATTAAATACTTAGGGGTGGAAAATGTAAATAGTCTTACAGCATTATACATATCAATAAGAGCAATACACATAAAGGTTGCAAAGAAATAGGAGGAAATATCAAGACATTATATTTTTGTAGAAAACATATGTCAATGTGTACTCATACTGACTTATTCTAATTATTTTAAATACTCTTTTCATATTATAATATTTGTCATGTTTTCTCTAAGGTTTTAGAGATCCTTGAATCTGTGTATATAAATATACATAGCATGAAGGGGTAATGTCATAATCTGAGTTATGATATTGCTAAAAAGTGGTAGCACAGTGGTTTCTTTCACAGTTCCTGTGCTAATGGTCCCAAGTTCGATTCCCAGCTCTGAAGTTGGCGATTTTAAGTCAGCCCTATCTACGCCTTCACCTCTGTCTAGCACATGTGAAGTGTCCCTATGCCCAACGTGGTGTGGAATCCACAGTATAAGCTGTAGGTCCTCTCACCTCACCATCATCTTCACTATCACCCTATCATTGGAGGTAATGGACACTGTCCTTTGGGTGCCTCCACCTGAGAAATGGGTCTGGTCATCACGTGTGGGGCGAGGCTACCCCGAAGGACAAGATTGCTATGTGGAGAGTGTTGGAACACACATATTGCTAAAAAAGTATGAATAAGTGGCTTATAGAAACATGTTCCGATTAAAGATAAACAAACCTGAGCAGAAAATTTCATTCAGTTTGACTAATCAAGAACTGCTTTAAAACTAGTTTGGAGCCTGGAAATTAGTGTGAGTTTTACTTTCTCTACCACAGATTTTATGAAGAGGAAGTATTGTACTCTACACAAAATTTTGAACTCAATATTTAAGTAGAAATATAAGTTTTGATGTTACCTGAATAATGAACATTTTTCGTGAAAAAAAAATCATGTAGTGTGTGGAAGGGGGCCATATATTTTTCTTATCCTCTTCATTTGAAAAGCATTTTACATAATTTTAAATAGCTGATAAACCATAACTGATAGCCGAAACTTACTACATAAAAAATGTATACCTCTTTAAAACATACAGTTTATTTCAATAACCTTTTGTAGCGGCAGTTATTTTCGAATATCCATTGTTATTGATTTGAGCTTTCCAATACTTTTATCATTTTTTGAAATGGCCATTTCTCAGATATCTCTAGCAATGTCGTGGAAAGATTATGAAATTTGCTGTTCAGATCAAGGATAACGTGAGGGATTGTCAAAAAGCTTTTGCACTGTGATTCTTACAGTAGAACAGAAGTATGGAGAAGAATAAGAATTGTGGATGTAGAAGGAAATGGTATGGTGGATCATCATAGCAAGTCTGTTGTCTTTTTGTCCAGTCTGAGGGTTGTTATGCAAGAGTGACCATTGGAGCAAAACTGTAAACTTGCACTAAAGTTGAAGAATGTTCAGTGATATTTTTAGTGAGAAAAATGTGTACTAGATTCATAGATTTACCAAAAAATGCATGCACAATATGGTAGCAATGTTCTCTTGCTTAGTGTCATCTACAGTGGATAGAGAAGTTTCAAAATGGCAGAACAAGTGTAGTTGATTCTGAGTGTTCAGGTCATCTGGTTACAGGTCATCTGGTTGAAAATGAAGGTTGAGTTAGCATTCGATTCTGAATGACTGAAGAGTATCGATAGAGGAAATAGCACATAAACTAAATATCAGCATTACATCTGCCTATTCTTTGCTGTACAACAATCTTAGATTCTGAAAAGTTTGTGCCAGGTGGATTCCAAAGCAACTGCAGATAAGCATAAGTGCAATCTTGTAGACATGTGTTCTTGCCATTTGACACATTATTGTGAAGAAGATGTCATCCTTCTGCAGAGGATTGTGACAGATGAGGAACATGGGTTCACCATTATGAAGATGATGGATAGTTTGGTAATGGAATCACATATCACTTGGAGAAAGGGATAATATGACAAATTACTGACCCATTGCATTATTATCATTGTTTTCAAAAATCTTAGAAAAATTATTTTATAAGCGCCTTTTGAGCTTTCTAGAAAGAAACAGCCTGTTATATAGAGATCAACATGGTTTCAAAAGTTTATGTATGAGTCCCTCTGTGCTATAGATGAAAAAGAACATATCTCTGCCATATGTTTAGACTTATCCAAAGCTTTTGATAGCATTGATCACCAGAAGCTACTAGAAAAATTAGAAAAGCATGGAATTAGGGGGCTACCCTACAAGTGGATTAATTTGTATCTGGCAGATAGGAAACAATTAGTAGAAATTAAACACAAAGAAAATTTAGAACTAAAGAGCTACAGATCAAGTTCGCTAGTCATTAATTATGGAGTACCTCAAGATTCCATACTATGGCCAATTCTATTTCTGCTCTTCATCAATGACTTGACCCTAGAGAACCCTCATGCCAGGTCCCTCCTCTTTGCTGACGATACAAATGTTCTTGTGATGACAAACGATAAGTTAAACTACTTAAAATCACTCACTTTCTTCTCGGGCAGCCAGCCAGGTGAAAAGATGATTAGATATCAACGTTTCGGGAGTGTACATCTCTCCCATCATTATAAAATGTTATAACCACAAATGAAATACTGGATATAACACAACTATAAACAAAGACAAAACACTATCAAAATTCCATTACTGAACAAAAGACTGTTTTCATCTTTTTTTTTTCTTTTTTTTTCATCTAATCTATTCGTCGCCAGGAAAGCTTCAGGTCTTATTTTACTTAAAATCAGTTCACTAGATATCAAACCTGATAACTAGCTATTTTACTAATAATCTATTAAACACCAATAAGACAGTAACAATGGATATACACACAAAAGAAAATAAAGACTATCTAGTCCCAAAAATTCAACTGCATTGAGAAGGTAGAAACTTACCAAATTTCTGGGACTTTGGGTCCAGAACAATTTAAAGTGGGAAACCCACATAAGTCACATAATCAAAAAGTTAGGTACAGCCTGCTGCATGATACAGGTACTAGCAGGTTGCACAAGGGGGGAAACTGTTAGAATGGCTTACTTTGTGTACGTTCACTCATTGCTTAGATATGGCATAATGTTTTAGGGAGAGTCACCTGCCACTAAAGGATGCTTCATAATGCAAAAGAAAATAGTTCAGGTGAAAGAGCAAGAGCATCATGCAAACCTTTATTTAAAAAACTAGGTATTCTTCCCTTTCCAGGCATTTATATATTTGAAATTATGTTTATCCTTAAAACCAGTAACAATACAGACTCACCTTTCACAAAAAATGAATCAGTGCACAAGTATAATACAAGACAAACCACAAATCTACATAGATTGAGTCAACATGAAAAATTCAATGCCATGGCCGGGATTTGAACCATGGATCTCCTGGTTTCCATCCAGTTGCTCTAACCCATTGAGCTACCATGGCCAACGTGCCATCCTGACATTAAATTCTCCATTTGACTTGTATATTTCCCCGGTAAACCACTAAGGGCTTTCGCATTTGGGATACACCGTTTGTGGCGACTTACTATCGTAAGTACTTGAATCCCAGGCTTCATCATTTAACTCTTATTATATTAGTTAATTGATGGGAATTAATAATTTCCTCATACTAGCCGTATATAGGCTAAGGTTTTTGATATATTGAGTCAGCATGAAAAATTCAATGCCATGGCCGTGATTTGAACCACAGATCTCCTGGTTTCCATCCAGTTTCTCTAACCCGTCCTGACATTAAATTCTCCATTTGACTCATATATTTCCCCGGTAAACCACCAGGGGCTTTCACATTTGAGATACACCATGCACGTTAGTATAGATACATACAAAATATCTTTTGACTTGTCCAACATTGATTGTACTTCTTTGTACTAAACAATTAACTAGATTAATAAATGACTTACTTACTAATCTCAAGAAATAATCAATCCAGAGAAACCTTAAAATCAATATGAAATTTCATGGCCACATATACCAAATCATTTTAAACATTGAACTACTGCTTCAGTTTCCTGTATCCACCTTGTAGCTTCAAAGAAACCGGTGATGAAACTATTTTGTAAATGTGTTTTTTAATTAATGTGAATGAGATAGAAAAAAAGCTTTTATAAGAACAGAAAGAGTCATATAAAGAAAAATGATAAAGGGTAGAGAGAATCAATGTGTACATTTACATATCAGATTGTTTAAAATGCGAATCTGTATTGTTTATTCTGCTCAAACTATATAGAGGTTTTCCTTGTAGCTTCACAAAAATTTGATAGGTAAAAAAAAATAGGCTCACATATTCAAAAGGACCTGTTTTTTTATTATAAGAAGGAAAACATTTGACATAATCTGTGAGATTGTTCTCCTCATAATATAATTCCATAAAACATTAAAGATTATGCATGAAAATTCTGTATTAATACTGTGTAAGAAATAACTTTATACATCCATCAATTCTTTCTGCAAAGAAGAAGATTTAAAGTTTTCTCTCTAGCTTAGGAAGAACAGGTTATGGAATAACAATAATGTCTTAATATTACTATATTTTTAGAAGCAGTTTTAATCTGTAATTTAATGACCCAGTTACATAATTAAGCAGTTAAGAACTTGAAAATATTTATTGTAACTTTTAAACTGCAAACTTTTTACTTTTCCTGGCTTACAATGGAACTATCATCGTACTCTCAATGCTACACACCTGAAAATTTTATGGTATAATAAAACATGGGCACAAAAATCTGCTGTGGAGTAGAACCGCAAAACTGAAGCCTGGAAAATGCTGTATGTGACCACTTGCAAGTAGCTGCTGGACATCACTCGCCAGCACTGTACGGGTATGGGGATGGCGATCCTTATGTATGGCAAGTGTAGACCGCTGCCCACTAGGGGTAAACAATCCCTCCCGTACAATGGTGTGTTATTATGCCTATATGCTCCTATGTATTCTGGACTCATTTTCAGATACTTCTAGCTATACTGTGCAGCCAATTTTTGCCACACAGGCCCCACATAGAGCAGAGATGATGCTATCATACTCTCAAGTGCATACCAGTGTGAGCATAGTGATAGTTCACTTGTTAGTTATCAAAATAATTTGTTTTAACACCTAAAAGACTATCATTTATGGCTAACAATTTTGTAACTATACCTAAAAAGTACCTTATAGAACCATAAAAAAGCTTGACAGTAGATAAATAATACATTTCTTGATACTCAGATGTATAGGAGAAATTTTGTGCTTATTTGATGTAAAATATAATACATGAGAACAAATAAATGCTTACCTTGACTAGTTTTTCAGAGTCTCCTCTCCATTTACTGACCAAGGAACTTGCAGAGATATTGAAAAACGTGGTTTTACATTCAGTAGCAACTGCTTTAGCTAACAGCGTCTTACCTATCAATTTATAAATGAATACATTATTAGAACAAACTTAAGATGTATTTAGCATATTCTTCAACAGTTGATACAACAGCCCAATTATGCCAAGGACTATTGCATAATCAGTACATTCAGTGCCTTATCCACTTACATCACGGACAGATTGCTGTAATGGAGGATTACATTTGGACAGTTTCAATTTGCCAATAACTTAAGCATGACACGGCTTTACGGACACAACACTAAGTATACATAAGTATACATACTTAAACACACTAAGTTGTAGCTTTGAGGGGTTTCAAAATAAATTGTATTGGTAAAATTATTTCTATTGGGGAAGGGGGGTAATGATAAAATAAATAAATATATTCACTGATGCAGATAATCTCAAATGAAGTATAGCAAGTTCACATTTCATTCAAAATTGTACATACATTTTTTAAGATATTTAAAGACTTCAACATCAAACTGACACCATAAAATAGTACATCATAAAGAATCTACTAAACCACCAATTGAAGAATAGACAACGAAAACAAAATTATCCAGTATTTATTGGAGACTTACTGTGATTACCCCAAAGTATATATACGACAAACCATTTTGAAACTAGACTCCTTAAATGTTAAATTTAAGCTGATAAGTAAGTCAGTAATAGCGTATCAGTTTTATTCTTATAATCACAATATTAAACATGACATCGAAGTGGTAAAACATAAATAACATAAAAACTCAGTAGGTGGACAAATAATTTGATTGTGAAGAATGAAGATGGTGTAATGATATTTTTATTTTGTAAAGATGATTTAGAATTAGAAACACTAAACTTCACTAACTAAATATGGTACATACTAATGGATTGGGCGGAAAAAGAAAATAAAATATCAGAATTTCAAGCTGGATTTAGGAGGAACAATGGGTTAACAAATGCATTTTGAGCTCTTTTTTTTTCTATCTTACGTAGAAAATGAAGCTAGCTACAGTGAAGCAATAAATATTACACAAATATAAATATTTTATACAAAGGCTTCACTTATCTTAAGAAATTGGTGTTAATACTTCTTTCTAATGGAGATCGATTTCACAAACAGATTGTTTGTATCTTCAGTCCACAAACAATCAGATTTAAGGTATAAGGTTTGACGGACATTCAAAATTAGCCAATAGAAAAGAGATAATCTGACTGCATTGCTAGGTCTCTCTTATCTGTTACTGATGCAAACGTTTAAATACAAAACTGTTGATATGCATTGATGATGATAATATATTACGAGAGTTTAACTACCAAAAGATGTAATGAGTGGGAGAGAAAATCATTTAAAGGGAGTCAAAAGAGTATGTATGGCAAATGAACTTAATAAATATGAATGAACTTCCAAATGAGCTACGATAAAGGATGGAGAATATATTTCTCTGACCCTTATAATCATACAATGAAGATACAAACAACCTGTTTGTGAAATCAATCTCCATTAGAAAGAAGTATTAACACCAATTTCTTAAGATAAGTGAAGCCTTTGTATCAAATATTTATATTTGTGTAATATTTCTATCGATGACTTCAGTCCTTTCGCAATATGTTGAAGTATTTTTATCCAGCATAAATAATATTTTTATTTCCAAACTGGCCTCTATATGATTGAAGAAAAAAGTCATTTTGTCTGTGAGTGTGGTGTTTATGTATATCTATATTTAGATAAGGGGATACTGTTGAATGTTTTTTATATGCAAAATAACATAACATAATAATTTACGTATATACAAAAGAGGAGTATGATTTTGAGTTTCTTAAAGTATGATCTACATGACTCAGATTGTGGCAACTGAAGCTAAAACTCTAATAGCCCTTATTTAGTTAATTGATGGAAATTAATCATTTCTCCACACTAGCCATATATAGGCTAAGGTTTTTGATAGATAGAGTCAACATGAAAAATTCAATGCCATGGCCGGGATTTGAACCACGGATCTCCTGGTTTCCATCCAGTCGCTCTAACCCTTGAGCTACCATGGCCAACGTGCCGTCCTGACATTAAATTCTCCATTAGACTCATATATTTCCCCAGTAAACCACTAGGGGCTCTCACATTCAAGATACACCGTTTGTGGCGACTTACTATCGTAAGTACTTGAGTCCCAGGCTTCATCATTTAACTCTTTATTATTTAGTTAATTGATGGATATTAATCATTTCTCCACACTAGCCATATATAGGCTAAGGTTTTTGATAGAGTCAACATGAAAAATTCAATGCCATGGCCGGGATTTGAACCACGGATCTCCTGGTTTCCGTCCAGTCACTCTAACCCTTAAGCTACCATGGCCAACGTGCCGTCCTGATGTTAAATTCTCCATTAGACTCATATATTTCCTCGGTAAACCACTAGGGGCTCTCGCATTCAAGATACACCGTTTGTGGCGACTTACTATCATAAGTACGTGAGTCCCAGGCTTCATCATTTAACTCTTTATTATTTAGTTAATTGATGGAAATTAATCATTTCTCCACACTAGCCATATATAGGCTAAGGTTTTTGATAGATAGAGTCAACATGAAAAATTCAATGCCATGGCCGGGATTTGAACCACGGATCTCCTGGTTTCCATCCAGTTGCTCTAATCCTTGAGCTACCTTGAGCTACTTGACGGCACGTTACTTGATGGCACACATATTCATATGGAAAAATAAGGATCGCGTAATGAACTTTGAAATCCCACTAGTAGATAATTTGACAAAGAAGTTCATAGTTCCACCACCAGAGAGAGATCAAACAACAGATGCCAGTTGGAAAGAGATTGAAAATGGAGGTGAATGCCTTTGAAACTAGTCTCTCATTAATATAAACAAGTAAGTGACGAGTATTAATAAATGAACTACAAATAGTTTCTGAGCATATCAACAGTTTTGTATTTAAACATTTGCATCAGTAACAGATAAGAGAGACCTAGCAAAGCAGTCAGATTATCACTTTTCTATTGGCTAATTTTGAATGTCCGTCAAACCTTATACCCAGAGGACAATTCCCTTTAGAATATGATTCTGAAGAGTTAAGTGTAATGGGCAGCTAAGATGTTCAGTGGTAGGTTGGGTTGCGTACTTAGATTTATGTCCTTAGGAGCAGGTATTACCGTGCAGCTACAACCCTAGCTCGCTGGTTGACACATGCTGATGCTTAATAATTACATGATTCATATACTTCTGTTGTAGTTCTATGTTATCATGAAGTGACTACAATGGAAACAACAAGGTATGACATGTTTTTGGTATTTTAGTGTCAAGCTAAAGGCAGACAAATAATTTATGGCTAAAGCTTTCCAGATTATTATGCCTTTGTTGAGAAACATTTAGATACTTTTGTTCTCAATGAATGTCTAGATGCATATCATCTAATATATCCTTTCAACAAGATAGCTATCCTGCACACATGGTAACATGGGCCAGGAGATATTCCATTCAGTTGATTAGACTGCATAGCACATTACAAGAGTGACTCTCTAGATTCCAAATCTTATTGCCATGGAATTTTTCTCTATGGCTGTACAAGTAATCATGCTTACCAAGAATTGCCTCTTGAGAGTAATCATCCAATAAACAGAATTTGCAGAGTAAGTACAATTATAATACCATTAATGTTGCATAGGATGTGGGAAGAGCAATATAGTTCTAATTTTGAACATATTTATTTCCAGAATTCCCTGCAGTGACTAGAGAATAGGCCATCCAATCTCCTGCTCATATATATATCACAGCCTTCCAATGCACATTAAACAGCATTGTAATCACCAAACAACCTCAGTCACTATCATAATTTAACACATTAGAAGATTAGAATCAAAACATAAAAATTCAATGCCAGGATTTGAACTATGAATCACAAATCTTTTAAATGGAAAACAATAAAAAGACATTAAAAAGCTCAGGAATTAAGTGATCAGGAACTGCAAGTGGTCATTGGAGTAAGTAATCTTGAATTGAGATTTTCTTGTTGGTCTGCCTGGAAAGATGTAAATTAGCTGGAGAAATTGCCATTCCATGATGTTGCCATGGCAGTTCAGTAGTAAAGCACCTGCACTCTAAGACAAAAGATCCTGGCTATGGATTGACTTTTTCAATTCTAATTCTAACCTTTTAAAATGTACCTATACATGATTTTTTTTTTATGTTAGAACAATCACCTACTGTTGATTGCCCTTATAAATGGAAAACTTTGACATTGTTTCACTTGATACTTGTCTCAAATTTACTAACCTGTACCAGGTGGGCCATATAGAAGGAGCCCTTTCCACGGAGCAAGAATACCAGAAAAGAGTTCAGGATATTTGATAGGGTAAACTACAGCCTCTTTCAAAAGCCTCTTTGCTTCATCTAGGCCCATCACATCATCCCATCGAACATTAGGATCCCTAACGCAGATTTCCTGAAACATTAACAAAACAGCCTTAGGCAAACATAGTATCAGTGTAAATAATAATTAAGATAATAACATAGGACCAATTGTGGATAAAATTGTTTCAAGGTATGACTTTGGTCTTAGTATATTATAGGTATATTTCATGTTCCAGTCAAGCAGTAACCAGTAGTTAGAAGAATCAAAAGAAGCATACAATGTGATGGAATAAAATTCAAACATTATGGATTTCACAGGCTAATCCCAAAAGAGTCAATACGTATATTTTATTTGACATGCAAATATCGTAAATCATATTTTAACAAAAATTGTTTGCTATGTTTTGAAAAATCACAATAATAAAAAAATGCCATATAAAGGGAATTTGAGGTGGGAGATTTTCTTGAAAATTGTCTCATCCTTGGAAAATGCTGAAGTTAAATACAAAGTCTGATACTTAACCAACTTTTGTTTTTGAGTTGTGCTTTTCACAGACAGATGCACTCACTCACTCACTCACTCACTCACTCACTCACTCACTCACTCACTCACTCACTCACTCACTCACTCACTCACTCACTCACTCACTCACTCACTCACTCACTCACTCACTCACTCACTCACTCACTCACTCACTCACTCACTCACTCACTCATTCACCCACTCACTCACTCACTCACTCACAACACAACACAGATTTATTTTTTAAAAATGCCTTTCTTTATAGTTATTCAGGGTGCCTGAAAACATTTATTTCTGGTGAAATCTCAGTGCTGAATATAATGATTTCTTTACGTAATATAGCAAGTAGTAGAGAAAGTTGATTGGTTGGTATCTAATACTAAGCAGTTGGCAATGAAGCCATTTGCTCTCTTGCACTCCAGTTTTTTTATGTTATGTTGATATGTTGACTAAAGGTTGGGCAGCGGAGTATATGGTTTCCATCCATATCTTATTTAAGTGTACAGAAAGGACACAGAAAAGAACTCACTATACCATCCTGAATAAATGTTTATTGAGACAATCATGACCTGTTAGAAGCCTAAAAGTTGCTAAAGAGGATTTTCTTGATAGAGTACTGATTCTAATCATGCTACTACATACATTTTCCCATGGTTTTACTTTGTTTGTAATATATTATATTCTTTAACTTGTTTACTATGTGTTGAAATAATTATTCTTTTGATAGAGTGATAACTTAGTGGCTCAAATGAATTTGACATAATTTTACTGACCTTTCTGGCTATAAAATCAGTTCTTTCATTACCATATATTCTGCAATATATATTTTATTTAAATTAATTAACTGTTTTGGATTTTGCTGCATTCTGCTATATTTAGGTTTTAAGTGTTATACAGATGCCATGGATTTTATAGCTGCTTTAGAGACAGATAATATTACAACTTTTTCAAATTTATTTATTTGATATAGAAGATTTTGTAAGCTCTGAAGGATTGCCGAAATTTCTCCATTAAAGTGTGTAGAATTGAAACTTAATATTTTGTAGAAAGAGAAAAGTGGACATATAGTACCAACGCCAGTACCGCCATTATTTGGTACACTGGAATAGTCAGTGTAAACATGTAGCCATTCATTGGTAGGATATCTTAAATTTATTATTTCTAGTGTCATTTGTTTCAGGACACATGAAGAGGCTTCAGATTTTATAAATTCTTCAGCTAAGTGTAGGGAGTGTTCAATATCAAATAGTGCTAAAGGGTTGATGCTTTTTTTTTAAGTAAGGAAGTTTTGTTTGATTTCTTTATCTTTGATAAGGAAACATTGTTGAGTTTTTAAGTTTACTTGTGATTTTCTTTTTTCTCAGTCATTATAAGGTAGTCTGATAAATTTTTCATGTTGCCTTCTCATTGTCAAGATCAAGTCTTGGATTATTTGTTAAAATTTGTAGAGCAAGTAAAGTAAATGGTCCTAAAAATGGGTCCTAAAATTGAAGTCTTCTACTGCAGTGGATAAGAAAGTATGGTTTACTAATATTTGTGAATTATCCACAAGAACTTTGCAATATTACTTCTGCTTAACTGCCTGTTACACAGAAACATAGATAAACTGATACTCTTTATTGTGACCTGGATAATAATAATTGCTTCAAAAGAATTATTTGATATGCCATAACATTTAGTGATAAGAGACTGACATATCTCAACAAAATAAAATGATACGGTCTTCAGCCAGGACATAGAAAGTCTTTGTTCAACCAAGTGTTGAGCAGAATTATATTAAAAGTACAAATGCATAGACTGTATCTTTCCTAGAAAGAAAAAGAGACAGAAAGAGAGAGATCACTACATATAGGCATAGTGCAGATGCAGGTAACACACTAGACATTTGCAGAGTAAACTCTATGATTACCTTTGAGATTACTTCAGCAAAATCCTTCCACTCTGAAGAATAATTTGCAAAAGGCTTTACTATTCTCTCCATTGCAATATCTCCACCACTGCCCAAGCTAGATTGATGATTACTTCCAGATGGATTCAGTGAAATAACTTGTAAATCCAGCTGTGGCATTTTGTTTATACCATTCTGAACTTTCTGTGAATTACAGTTAGGAGAAGTTATACTGGTATTAGAATTATTAGCATGTTGTTTTGTATCTTTTTCTAAACTCTGACTTTCATTCTCTAATCCTTGTATCTTTTTCAGCTGGTTCTTCTTTTTGATAACACTATTGAAGGAGTTACAATCTTCTTGTTGCAGCCTTTTACATATTTTAGGAAACTTCTGGAAACGTGCATAGTAATAAGATTCAAAATCTTGAAGAATGATGAGCAAGTCAATATTTTCACACACTTGGTAATTATGTGAGAGGTGTGCTTCATCCATCAAGCTCTGTGCTGTGTTGAAATAACTGTAAGTAAAAAAATAAATCAATTTTCCTCTTTCTGTGCAATATAAAATACAATTTATACCTAGTTCATTGTCACTATAAGACAGCTTAATCTTTAATTTCTTTGTGATTATACAAACCCTTCATCTTTCAGATGATGCAATATAAGGTGTAAGACATGCTTTTTTCTCTCCTGACATTTTTTCTCAGCCTGAAAAACACAAATTTTGAACATTAGTTGCCTGATTATGCTAGCAGTACATACTCGTTTATATATGAATGAAAGCATATGTGTTTTTACTTGTATTATTCTTGCATTATAAAAATATGAAGGCTAGTATCTGAAAATTTATTTATTTTAAAAATTATTCTTAATGTTAAAGATTTGAAGGTGACATTCAAATGGAAGCAGGTCTACTCATTCTCAGAATTGTTTAATTTCCTGTTTCCTTTTTGAATTTTGTTAATATTTACTTTTTTCAATAATTTCCAATCAGCAGCAGCAGTAGCACAAAGGCAGTTCAATAAGTCCCTGCTTTTAACTGCAGTGGTCATATCGGCGGCCGTTCTCGTTTGGAACATATCAGTGTTAACCGTATTCGTTGGGTTTTTAATCATTAGATCACGCACACATTCGCATTCTAATTCATACTTCCAGACTCTGGGGAAGATGAATTATCTTGGTCGAGAAAAATCCCCAACCCCACCACCGGGAATCAAACCCGGGACCCCTAGCACGGCAGGCATGTGCTCTACCAAATGAGCTAACGGGCCAGCCAAAATATGTGGTGTTGGTAAGGGAAGTCTGTGTTATCATGTACTGTCATTTGTTACACGTCAAAACAAATTTGATGCTGATTCATTGGTTACAGGCATTTCAATAAGTTGTTCAGTGTTTTTGTAGTATAGTTCAGTGATTTGCTTCTTACTTTTAGATGGGAAAACTTATGAGGAGATAAAAGCAAAATTGGATGCTGCTTATGGAGACGTTTCGCCTTCTATGACAACAGTTAGACATTGGTACAACAAATTTAAACGTGGTCGAACATCCGTTTTTGACGAGGAGCGCTCACGACGCCCTGCAGAGGTGGTTACCGAGGTAGTCATTGAAAAAGTCCGCGATATGATTCTCGCTGACCATCGAATGAAAAGTTCGCGAAGTAGCAGAGGCCATAGGTGTATCGACGGGAACGACAACTCATATTTTGCTCGATAAGTTGGAGATGAAAAAGCTTCGGTCCGATGGGTGCCGCGTCTGCTCACAGTGGACAAGCAGGTGCGGCTTTCAACTTCGAAGCTGTTAAAGCCAAATCCGAAGGACCTGCGTCGAGTTGTCACTGTCGATGAGACCTAGATTCATCATTATACTCCGGAAACCAAGCAATAATCAAAACAATGGGTTGCTTCAGGAGAACCTGTGTCAAAGAAGGCAAAGACGGTTCCACCGGCCGGAAAAATGAGGCGACGATTTGTTGGGATGCAAAGGGTGTCTTGGAGAAAGGAAAAACAATTACTGGAGCATACTACAGCGTTCGGAGAAGAGTATGTCCCTAAAAAGTGGACTATGTTGACAAATAAATAATTTGCATTTGAAAAAAAATGGCGCCTTCATTCTTAACACACATATTTATATTTGTATGTATTTATTTTTGTAATTTGCGTCTTCCAACGTTAAGTCATATCGGACGATGAGTGGAATGGATGAAGTGATGCTCAAATGAGCCCAGGTTCCATAGAGCTTAGAGTTACCCAACATTCGTATTTCAGGATAAGGGAAACCCCCGGAAAAACCTTATCCAGGTAAATCACCCTGGCCGAGATTCGAGCTCGGGACCTCTTGAACGTGAGGCAGACACATTACCATCCATGCTACCAAGGCGGGCACGTATTTATTAAACTGCCCCCGTGGTGGTGGTGGTGGTGGTGGTGGTGGTGGTGGTGGTGGTGGTGGTGGTGGTGGTGGTGGTGGTGGTGGTGGTGGTGGTGGTGGTGGTGGTGGTGGTGGTGGTGGTGGTGGTGGTGGTGGTGGTGGTGGTGGTGGTGGTGGTGGTGGTGGTGGTGGTGGTGGTGGTGGTGGTGGTGGTGGTGGTGGTGGTGGTGGTGGTGGTGGTGGTGGTGGTGGTGGTGGTGGTGGTGGTGGTGGTGGTGGTGGTGGTGGTGGTGGTGGTGGTGGTGGTGGTGGTGGTGGTGGTGGTGGTGGTGGTGGTGGTGGTGGTGGTGGTGGTGGTGGTGGTGGTGGTGGTGGTGGTGGTGGTGGTGGTGGTGGTGGTGGTGGTGGTGGTGGTGGTGGTGGTGGTGGTGGTGGTGGTGGTGGTGGTGGTGGTGGTGGTGGTGGTGGTGGTGGTGGTGGTGGTGGTGGTGGTGGTGGTGGTGGTGGTGGTGGTGGTGGTGGTGGTGGTGGTGGTGGTGGTGGTGGTGGTGGTGGTGGTGGTGGTGGTGGTGGTGGTGGTGGTGGTGGTGGTGGTGGTGGTGGTGGTGGTGGTGGTGGTGGTGGTGGTGGTGGTGGTGGTGGTGGTGGTGGTGGTGGTGGTGGTGGTGGTGGTGGTGGTGGTGGTGGTGGTGGTGGTGGTGGTGGTGGTGGTGGTGGTGGTGGTGGTGGTGGTGGTGGTGGTGGTGGTGGTGGTGGTGGTGGTGGTGGTGGTGGTGGTGGTGGTGGTGGTGGTGGTGGTGGTGGTGGTGGTGGTGGTGGTGGTGGTGGTGGTGGTGGTGGTGGTGGTGGTGGTGGTGGTGGTGGTGGTGGTGGTGGTGGTGGTGGTGGTGGTGGTGGTGGTGGTGGTGGTGGTGGTGGTGGTGGTGGTGGTGGTGGTGGTGGTGGTGGTGGTGGTGGTGGTGGTGGTGGTGGTGGTGGTGGTGGTGGTGGTGGTGGTGGTGGTGGTGGTGGTGGTGGTGGTGGTGGTGGTGGTGGTGGTGGTGGTGGTGGTGGTGGTGGTGGTGGTGGTGGTGGTGGTGGTGGTGGTGGTGGTGGTGGTGGTGGTGGTGGTCAACGGCCTTCGCACCTAAATATCTTACGTGCTACCCCTCTCTCCTAGTTGTTGTCCAGTGAATAGAACACTGGAACACCCGGATATTTGTTCTTAGAGATGTTAGTTGGACATCTTAGTTCTTCCACTTGGACCCACAAGAATTCCACTCCATTCCTTAGAAATATGCCCTACCTGATATTTGTTTATTTTTAAATCTTGCACGTTTTTACAAAGTGAGCACCCCAATTTGCTTATCTTGAACATTAATCACTCATACTTTGAATTCACTCCACGTACTGTCACTCCAACATACAGTATAATCGGGCGAGTTTCCGCACTCCAAATGACTAGAAATTATTTCTGTTTTGAATTTGTCCGTTTTATTGATTTTAGAAATACTTGGAGAACATTCAGAGACAGTAGGAAACCGCAGATTTAGGTTTAATACCTACAAAATAATCGAATATAGTACGTTTCATAACTTAAAAGAAAAAAAGCCATAGCAGCAATAATATTCTATATTTAAACAATGGTTTATAGCACTTAATAGAAACTTGTCATATTCAGATTGAAACAACACAGAATTACTCTCCGGATCAAACACTAGACTGACAAGTGAATTCAGGGGTTTCTAAAATCTCAAATATTGGTCGTAGAAACTTTTACACGATGCAAGAGGGATAGGCTCAAATTACAGTAACTTCGAAACGTAGCACGCTTAACCCACCTCGTGTATATCGTTCCTTTTTATTGTGATGTTTGTCAAGTCCTAACTCCAAACACGAATGCAGAAAACTTTCGCTGAACTGGTCACTCAGACTCAACCCTCTTGCAAATAGTATGTGGCTCTAAGTTTAATGTCGTATCTTGAAATTACGACGTATATTGGAAAATGTGTTAAAATTAATTTCGACTTACTACTATTGTAATTTGTTACTGTAAATCATGCAGTATTTTGCATGTTTTAATTAAGAAAGGTAATGAATTAAGAAACTATAAATAATATTAGTAAGGGGACTGTGTCCCCCCTCCGAAAAATAGTGGGGGGACGCCGTACATCCGCGTTCCCCCTCCACTACGGCCCTGGATTTTATCCTTTAAGTTAATTGATGGAAATTAATTAGTTCTTCATACTAGTCGTGTATAGGCTAAGGTTTTGGATAAATAGAGCCAAACTGAAAAATTCAATGCCATGGCCGGGATTTGAACCTCTGGTTTCCGTCCAGTCGCTCTTACCCATTGAGCTACCATGACCAACGTGCTGTCCTGACATTAAATTCTCCAATAGACTCGTATATTTTCACGGTAAACCACTAGTGGCTCTCGTATCCGAGATACCCCGTTTATGGTGACACTATTTTAAGTACTTGAGTCCCAGGGTAGAAAAGGATAAAAAAAAAGACGATTATAATTTTAACAAATTTACTTCCCATCCTTGGTTTAATAAACAATTTCAAAAAGTTTTTAAAGAGTTTGGTGTAACTTTGGTTCCTCAAAACAAATATAGTATTAAAAATTTACTACATTTCTCTAAAAAGGATGAAATTCCTAATAATAAAAAATCTGGTTTATCAATTTGTTTAGATTGTGATCGAGTTTACATTGGTAAGACGAAACGTAATTTGGAAACCAGAACGAAATAACATTTTCGTAACATTAAGTATTGTCACCCAATTATCGGAAAGCACGACCAACTGGCAGCTGAGTAGGGGACCGGAGGCATTTCGACCCCGCCTACCCATTTGTCTTGTAGCGGTAACGAGGGGGATGGTTGGAAAAACATCGTTAGCCTTCTCTTTCCCCCTCCTTGACGTCTAGAACCTGCAGGATGATTCACCGAAACGCGAGACTTCGAGAAACAGCGATATTCCTATAAAAATGGGCTGCAGTGGCGAGTGAGTTCAGTTCTTGGCGAGCAGCCGTGAGGAGCGCCCAGCGAGAGAACGGGCCGGAAGACTGTGTATGTGCATCGGAGGAGTTGCGTGTAATTGCGAGTGCAGAGTGGACCTGTGACAGACGAACTGGTGAATTATAATTGTGTGCACTACGTAATTCTGTGTAATCGGCAAGTGTTCAACTGTAATTCGGTGGAAATAAAGAACATTTTGAGTTTGTGCAATTGGACTTTTAATTTCACGAACCCACAAAGTTACAGTATAAACAAACTGATAAATCGGCCGTAGCAGATAATTTTTGGTCATTTAACCATAATATAAATCCTAAAGTTAAATTATTAAAACAATTAAATGTCCCGATAGATTTTTCCCCAGGGGCCTACTGCGGTAGGTACGGGAATTGGCGACCCCGGGGTCCCGAGCCAACCTAACACCGTCGATGTGGGTTTCCCTTAGTGGTGAAGGGTCACACAAAACACCCACCCACGTGTGGGCAGTGCGTGGAGACTCGTGTCGGTGGAAAGGTTTGTCCTGGTGGTTGAGGGATGCGCATCTGAGCTCGTTCCAGTCTTCTTCTGAATTCGAGGAGGGTGCGCATTTCCGATACACTATTTGGTTTCTGCTTCGCCTAAACGGGAGGTTAGGGACTAACCCGCCCCTAATCAATCGGCCAAGACTAGGTATTTTACCGAGCTCCAGGGTGAGTAGGACGGTGAGCCCGCTATATCCCCTGTGTAGCCTTGTCATTCCAGTGGGATGAACCCTTGTAGGGCTCCGTGCTGGGTGGCGATCACTGGGGGATGAAACTTAATCCATTTATTATGGTAAAACAAAATAATAAAATTGTTAACAAAAGTGTAAAAGAAATAGCCGAGTCTTGTGGTCCTCGCTATTTGGCCATTTTTAGAACTGAAGAAGGTCGGAAATTTACCAGCATGAATCCCTTCATTATTCAGAAGGGTTTATATAATATTGCTGGGCCTGTAAAGTTATGTACTCGTTCTCGCAATGGCACGCTCATGGTCGAAGCAGTTTCTACGACGCAGGCTGCAAAAATCTTAAAAGACATCATGCTTGAGAGCTATCCGGTACGCGTTGAATTGCATAGGACACTGAACTCCTCGCTTGGTGTTGTAAACACCAGCGCATTGGCCGGTATGTGAAATGAGGAGATTCAGGAAAACTTGGCGGAACAAGGTGTGACAAGTGTATATCGAGTTCACCGCAAAGAAAGAGGTGAACTAGTGCCCCCTCGTACCCTGTTTCTTACCTTTGATCGGGTAGATCTCCAGAAAAGGATTAAGGGAGAGTATGAAGCTATTGAAGTGGGTAAGTATGTACTCAATCCACTGAGGTGTTATAAATGCCAACGCTTTGGCCACACGGGTGATTCTTGTAATGGAGTTCCTACTTACGTTGACTGTGGGGAAGTCAAGTATGGCAGTGCACGTATTTCACCTGCAGCGTGTGTTAACTGCAGCGGTAGTCATTCATCGAACTCCAGAGAATGTCCCCATTTTATGGAGGAAAAGGATATCCAAGAGATCTGGGTAAGAGAGAGGATGTCCTTCGTGGAGGCCCGGAAACACTTGCGCATTCGTCAGCCTTCTGTCCCTAGGACAGTTACTTACAGTGCAGTTGCAGCTATGCTGGTACCTAGACGTGAAATCGCAACACAAACTTGCGACATAAACGGGGCAACAATATCCGAAAGAATAATCACACCAGGATCACATCCATCCAAAGCAACAGACATCAGCACGAACAACAGTGAGCACCTCAGCTAAGTCACCGGACAAACCATCTACGTCAACTAATAAGAGCAAGTTGCCCGTAATTTATCAAGCACCTGAAATAAAATTTAAGACGCAGTACGATAGAACCGCCTTTCTCAAAGATAACGCCAAGTCTCCTTCCATAAAAGCTAAGGGAAAATGGAGCCCAAGGTCATCGCCTCCGAGATCATCTTCGGAGTCATCATATGGGGAAGACTCCGACCGGCGATAGTCATCTTCGTCGGTCGTGATCTCCAATCGGTTCGAGCCTCTCGAACCGAAAGATGCAAAAGGTAAACAGCCCTCCTCCACAGAAAATATGGGGTAGGAAGAACCTGACCATGCTGCTGCAACGTCAGCAAAGAAATGGTAGGATAAATCTACAGAAACGAGCCCAACACCAAAGAAAAAGGGAAAATTGATCCGACCACCGCTAAAATCTACGTATTGTGCGTACTTATCTGACATCATATTCCATTACTATCGCCATGGCTGTCCTTCAATGGAACATACAAGGTTTAAGAGCACATCGACCAGAGCTCAAACATTTGCTCAATAAGCATGACCCCTTGCTGGTATGCTTGCAAGAAACTAAGCTACGACCACAAGACAATTTTAAAATCAGACGCTACACACCACTGAGGTGTGATATTGAAACAGAAGAGGACATTCCTGCTCACGGGGGCACTATGATGCTCCTCAGGGATGAGAAATTTGTAGATCCGATACAGCTACAATCTGACATCCAGTCCAAAGCTGTGAGGATTAAGCTGCCATCAATCGAGTTTAGCATTTGCAATGTATACATACCTCCATCTAATGACCTCTCGTTAATTGACCTTGAAGATCTGGTTTCCCAATTATCAGCACCATTTCTCATAGTGGGAGACTTTAATGTCCATCATCCACTTTGGGGCTCAAATAGGGCATGTTCGTGAGGCAGCCTCATTGCAAAATTCTTGGAGAACAATAACTTGGTCCTCCTGAACACCGTGGAGCCAACGTTCCTTTCAGACACCTTTAACACCTATGCCCACATTGATTTAGCAGTTTGCTCATCCCAGTTAGCAGTTTCATCATAGTGGAATGTCATCTCTGATTTACATTCCAGTGACCACTTCCCATGTCTTCTTAGTCCGTTAGCACAAGATGTGTCTCCCTCACGTACACCTAGCTGGTCTGAAAACATCTGCAGGAGTTGTTGTTGATCCGTTTGACGTGGCTAACACCTTCGGCTGTGCTTTCCCTCAAGTGTCTAGCTCAAATAATTATGCGCCTGAGTTCATCTTAATTAAGAATCAGGTATAATCCTAAGGTTTCATGTTTAGTTCCAGAAACCTTGAAGATTGTAACCGCCTTTTCACCTTGACAGAGTTAGAACGCGCTCTTTCATCTTCGCGAGTGTAAGCACTAGGACCGGACGGAATCCACGTTCAAATGTTACATCTCTCACCTGAAGGTAAGGCATTCCTGCTCGAGGTCTACAACCGTGTTTGGGTTGATTCGCGTTTCCTGACAAGTGGCGAGAAGCAACCATTATAACTATCTTGAAAGCTGGGAAGGACCGTCACCTCCCTTCCAGCTACCGCCCTATTTCCTTCATCAGTTGCGTGTGCAAGGTGATGGAATGCATGATAAATGGGTGGTTGGTATGGTGGCTGGAAATGCACAACCTACTAAGTAACATTCAGTGCTGTTTTCGACGACGCCGTTCAACAATAGATCATCTTGTGTCCATGTCGACACAGATTATGAACGGATTTCTTAAAAACTGTCAAACCGTCGGAATATTTTTTGACTTTGGAAAGGCTTATGATACGTGCTGTCTTCTTGGATCACAATCCCTAAGATACCTAACTAGGACGACTTCTGGTAATCTCACGCAGAATTTTCCGGGAAATATGATATTAACGTTAACCCCAATATACCAGGGACAATTCTGCTTCTTTACTGAGCATTCAAATGTACCACTTACTGCAAATTTGCTCCAATGACTGAATTTCGATAAACGATTGCGAGTCAATTAATTTGAATTCGTCTGAGATTTACTCCGAAATGCAATATTGTTGACATTAAGCTAAGGTAGGCTAATTTTCGATACTCGGTTCTAACCGAAAAACAACAATAAACATGAAAAAGAACGAAGTAATTACTCTAAAAGAAGTGTTTGGAGTTGGTGTCTTTTGTAAAGCCCGGAACCCATAGGATGTTACTTAGTAGGTACTCGTACATTCCGTCACTGGGTTCTTAAGTAATCAACAGGCTCCACATTTCGATGACCACAAAACGTTTGCGTTAACTCAATTTCTTGTCTGTCTCTTAAGTACAAATATTGCAGCCGGTTTAAAAAAAAAAAAACACCCCTTTCTGATGAGCTAGAGAATAGCTCAGAGCATAGCTTAGAATAGCTTAAACACAGCTCAGAATTGGATGAAGATTTAAGATCTCCTACCCTAATCTACCCTTAAATGGAAAAATGACCGAAAATTTCCTTTCTAATTAATTTCTAATTTCCCGATGAGGTAGAAACTCAAACTAAACATAGCTCAGAACTGGATGACGAACGCAATATTAACTCACCTTAAGAAAAGCTCCCGCAACCAAAATTACCTGGAAAATTTTCGAAATTTTCGATTTTTTTAAAACTAACCCACCGATTAACTAGAGACGTAAAACTTCAAATATAGCTCAAAGTTAAATGACAACGCAATATCGCCAGCATCGGTAGCATAGATCGTAGCGTGTCTGCCTCACGTTCAAGGGGTCCCGAGTTCGAATCTCAATTAGGGCAAGTTACCTGGACAAGGCTTTTCCCGGGGGTTTCTCTTATCCTTCAAGACGTGTGTGTAGTGTAGTGTTTATCGCCCGCTTTTACTACATGCGGCACCGCAGGCGCAGAGATGGAGTACCACTGGAATGATATGACGGGGAAAACCGGAGATCCCGGAGAAAACCCGCCCAGATAGTGTTGTCCACCACAAATCTCACTTTAGGGTCACCTGGGATTGACCCCGGGCATTGGTGGAAAGCCAAGCGGGTTAACAAGTCAGCCACGGCTCGGCCTCTCTGGCACCCAAAGTCACCGGTTCAAGCTCGAGGAGGGCGATGGATTTTCCGAGCGTGAAACTCCTTAGCATAGGTTGCTTTGGAGGGGAAGTAAAGCCGGTGATTCCCATGTAAATTTATGGCACATAAAAGACCTAAAGTCTGATAGAGACCTCTGAGAACAGTTAAGAAGTCTTTCACATCCAATGTAGAATATAATGCTGAGAACAGTTAAAGAGTGTAAAAACTTAATTTCCATTTTTACCTAATGTAGGGATCAAAATGGCTAGTTTTGCATGATGTTATATACTACCCTTTCTCTTACGAAAAATAAAAAAATAAATGGAGAAGTACATTTGACAAAATGGCGTGCAGAAACTGTGGGAATAGAGTATTTATTTGGTTATATAGGAAAGCATTTAGGTGAGGAAAGGTTAATATAAGAAAAGATAATGCTGCGTTTTAAAAATATAATAAAAATAAAAATAAATATTCAAATACATTATAATAATTATGACTAAACTTCAGTTATCTTTAACAGGACTGGTTTTGCAAATCCATCGTAGCATCAACAGCCAACTTGTTTATTACTGCTATTTCGCTACTTCCACTATTTTTTACTTTTAAAAGAAAATTATATTGTTTGACCCAACGGGTCCAAATGGACCCACAAAGTTTATTTAACATTTAGACAATATTCACGTAATCCCAGTGGTTCCACATGGCACCACTGCGTTTCTGAGTGTTTTCTTTGGAGACAAGATGGCAGCATCAACCAGAGCATGCGAGTACATATAAGGTTTCCTGTAGCTTCATATCCACTCATCGCACCCAAGTTAACCCAGGAGCCAATCCTAACAGTAGCTAAAGCTGAGCTCCACATAATCTCCTAAGTTGTTTGGCAACAAAATTCTCCCCAACCTAAACTAAATTAAAAACACCAGGGTGCTGGGTATTACATCCTGTCCTTTCATCCCGAAGGTACAATAATTGTAACCTCACAAAATTCATCAACCTCAAAACCTACAGCATATCCATCCTACAAAACCCCTTTTCGAATACCTTACCTGCGGTAAAACCCTTAACATGTGGGCACGCAGCAAAAACCTTCTGGCTATATACAGCCAGTCAGCACCACGGATGGACGGATATCCAATCGGAAGTGTAATGCATAGCTGTCAACTGTTTTGCTCTTGAGATTTGCAATAATTTTGAGGTAAGTCTCTAATATTTACATTTAAAAAATATACTGTTATAACAGGTGTATCAGGGATAATAACTATTTTGCAATAATAAAATGATATGCATTATTGTGCTATGGGCTAAAAAAGGTGGTGGGTCCACATGGTCCCAATGGGAGGAAGTGATGGTAGTTCTTAAGTCTACCAAATGAGGTTATGTGCAAACATCTATATGCTAATTACTTAGTTTCTTTGCTTTCAAATGTATAAATGATCAGAACAGGAGATGCTAGAGTACCTGCTAAATGGAGAGCTGTCTAATAACAAGGTATTTTGGGAGTTTACAGATGAAGAAATTGAAAATAACATTGAAAGAGATCAGGACATGCAAGATAATGAACATTTGACTGCTTGTTGCACTGTACAGAATACATCTGAGGACAAAAATATGTTATCTCTGAATTATCTTTCACCTTACTGACATATGTGATGTCATTGCTTGGCTCCTTTATAAACGACATTGCCAACAGCAGAAAGAAAATGCAATGCCTTTGCTCCCTTTTCGACTGGAAATAGTCAGCATATTACTTCAGAGTGGGAAGGTTGTGAAGAGAAAACGTCGTTCAACATCCACTGAGTCAGAAAATGTTGTACATCCTCCAAAGAAATGTACTGTTTATCCAGTTAGTGATGTTAGATTTGATCAAATTGGTCACTGGCCACTGCACCAAAAACAAGCAGGGGTGCAAGATACGAGGGGGGACCCAAAAGAAACCGGACTCCGAGGGCGCTGCCAGTCGTACACGTACTGCAGGGTTCTCACGCTAGATGGTGTTAGTAGAGACCTTCATGAAACAGCTGTGCAGACGGCGTCAGAGTAGAGCTGAACGTGCAAGTGTGGTATTGTATTTCTCTGACTGTTGGCGGGTTACCTCTGCGAAGTCGTTATGGCAACTTAAAAAGAACAAAGAGTGTGTCTGAAATTTTGTTTCCTGCTTTAAAAAACTGCAACAGAGACACACCAAATGCTTCAGGAAGCTTTCCAGGAGGACGCTATGAGCCGCACACAATTGATATCACTAAAGCAATAACTCATCCTAATTTATTAGGAATGTTTGGACGCTTTAAAGGTGGTGAGATGTGTGTTGAAGACCAAGCTCGTTCTGGACGCCCTTCAACATCGCCGAATGAGGAGGACATTGAAAAGGTCCGCCAAAAGATCAACGACGATCGTCGCCAAACGATCGACCAAATTTCAGCAGCGACAGGAATCAGTTGGAGCTCGTGCCAGCGGATTTTGAAGGAGGATTTGCACATGAGACGTGTTGCTGCTAAATTTTTTCCGCGCCTTGTCACACAGGAGCACAAAACCATCCGCATGAATGTGTGTCAGGACTTGAAAACAGAGATTGCTCCAAACTTCTTGAACAAAGTCATTACAGGGAATGAGAGTTGGTGTTACGGGTATGACCCAGAAACCAAGCAAGCGTCAAGCCAGTGGAAGACTCCCAACTCTCCCAGACCAAAACAAGCAAGGCAAGTGAGGTCAAATGTGAAGACGATGATCATTGTCTTTTTTGATGTTCGTGGAATCGTGCATCGGGAATTCGTACCCTCTGGCCAGACTGTTAACCAGCACTTTTACTTGGAAGTTTTAAGGCGTCTGTGAGAGGATGTGAGGAGGAAACACCCGGAACTTTGGCGATCAGGTGACTGGTTTCTGCATCACGACAACGCTCCAGCACACACAGCCTTACGAGTGACCCACTATTTGGCATCTCAGAGGTGGTCTGTCGTTCCCCACGCTCCGTGTTCGCCGGTCCTAGCCCCGTGCGACGTTTTCCTATTTCCACGAATGAAAAAAAACGCTAAAAGGGGAGCGTTATGACGATGTGGAGGCGGTAAAAACAGCTTCGCAAAGGGCACTGGACAATATCAAACTTGAAGAGTTCCAAACATGCTTCCAACAATGGGAACAGAGGCTTGACAAGTGCATCGCATGTAATGGAGAGTATTTTGAAGGTGACTGAAGTAATTTTGTAAAAGGGTTCATTAATAAAATTTTTATGACAACAATCCGGTTTCTTTTGGGTCCCCCCTCGTATTTGTGAATGCCAAGTTCCGAATTAGGTGCTCAAAATGTGAAGTGGCATTATGTCTCCATGAAAAAAGAAACTGTTTTCTATTGTACTAAAAAAATAACTGTAATGATGTACTATTGGATGCAAGTGATTTACTCTATATTGTAATAGCGAATAAAACAACTTCAATATACATATATGCATTATAACATAGTGACACCAGATTTAATAACAGATACAATGGCATAAGAATCTGAAAACAATACTCATCTGTTTTTAAAACTAGCGAAAGCTCCTTTCATTACCTCACTGCTCTTTTTCGTTTTAAAGGTGTGAATTACATGTCGCATGCTATTTATATTTGATCAGTCAAGAGAATTCTTTCATCTTGTATTCCCACTGGGTCCATATGGACCCACTTTGAAAAATACTAATCCAGTACTAAAATTTTCAGATTCAAAGCATTTTGTAGTTTTAGGGAACATTTAGAAACCTAAAATAACGTAAACTACTTTTATGTCGAAACTTATAATTTGGACTGGAAAGGGTTAAATTTTGTATTACTTAAAATATATAAGAGACGTATTCAGTTCTTTGATTCTCCCTCAAATAAAAGTAAATGCTAAGAGAGTGTACTGTTGACAGTTCATTACACGAAATGACGTAAATCACAAATCTTAATTCTAGTGTAACAATCATAAGCATGGAAAGGAACGCCCACACGCGACCGGGTTTTGGTGTAACCACTGGTTGCTAATTACTTTTGGCACACCAAATGATGTTGTCGAAGACAGCCAAAGAACTTTTCATGTTCTTATAGGAGTCGTACTTCAAACGATATCATAGAAGGCCGTGAGATGTTTCCGTAATTGTTTTTTCTAGGTTAGCCAACATCTAAAGTAAAAGCCTAAACCAATGGTTGTTTCTGTGGTTTCTTTGATTATTTATAGGCAGCTGTTGTGTTGATGTTGGATCTGCTTCGGGCATTTGGAAATTATTGGTTAAGCACAAAAGTAACGCGATGCAATAAAATACAAAGAGTTAACACTTAAGTATGGACAACAACATTCTGCTGTTACTTCAGCAAAGCACAAGCTTTTCTTGATTCGAAGCTGCGTACCGTTCCTACCACTAGATTTCAAGATTCAAGATGTGTCCGAGTAGTAATGGAAGCTTATACAAAAAACAACTTAACCTAACCTCCCGTGAAACAGAACTCTAAGCTAATTAAATAGGGCGACAAACATAAACATTGTTAAGGAATGCACGTGAGTTTGGTTTAACTTGCTAATTAAGTAAGCTTGTGTACATACAAAAAGGAGCGTAACCGAACCTAACCTCTCGTGAGGTTATTAAATAGGTGTATGATTACATTATCACAGATGCTGCGATATTTATATCCGATCATTGGTTATTTTACTTGGACTCATTCTGTTTTTACCAGAAATACGTTGCATTGCGAAGACTACCTAAAATAGCTAACTTTCGACATTGAAATCGTGACCATAGTTGAGGTATAACTATTATAGCAGGCAGTGGTATTTTGTACAGGCACAATAGTGATGATAAACCCTCTAAACTCACTAAATTTCGCAATAGTTATAGGTCCAAACACACTGTCCAGGTAAATTTTCAATAACACTGATTTCTTTTTAAAACCAATGCATCGAATAAAATGTATAACATGAGCGTGCAATAATATCTACTTACAGTTTCACGCATATGATGCGCAAGCTTTATGCTTGAATATGTAATTTCTGCCATCACTAAAGGTTTTGCCTCTAATGACAACACCAGCGCTACACGTTGTTTTGTTTCCACAGCAACGAACTCCACATCTGTTGACTGCCCGTGTTCAATATTCTCCGCTTGCAGGGCTGGTTTCAGATGATTATTCACCCTATTCAGGGCAATTATATACCTACCTGTATGCAGTGACTGACAAGTGTTTACTCATCTTAACTTAGTATTTGATAGAATGTCTGTTTTGGGTCCTTTGAATAAGTAAAATTCTGATGTGTAAAATTATAGAATTGTGTATTATTTGTTACATTTATTTACTCTACAAAAATCCATTGTGTGCAATTACGTGAGTTTTCTCTACTCTTGTGCAAACTAATCTTGCAAATCTCAGACATTGCTCTGTGTAGTTTATGTTAATCGGAATAAATATCTGCAGAAATTGTCTTACTGCTAATTTTCTTGTAGGTGCAAGAGAAATATGGGAATATACAAGGTTTAACCGATAGTCAGATATTTTAAAACTGCTCGCTCTGTGATGACTTTAAAATTTCCTTCACTCTGCATGGCTAAGAAAAAAAATCTTAATGTTTTCAGCCACATGGTCTTCTCTACTATTGTGCAAAGTATTCTTACAAACCTTTATTCCTCTATGCACTTGCTATTATTTGAGATAAATATCTTATTACTAATTGTCTTGTAGGTGCAAGGGAATATGAGAATATAGTAAGATTTTAAGAGTTGGTCTCTATGGGAGGACTTTGAAATTCCGTTCTCTTTGCATGGCCAATAGATAAAAAAATAACTTCTTGTTTGAAAAAATGATTAAGTACTGAAAATGCAAACAAATAAAACAAATATCTCCGAAACATATTGTCACAGTGGCGGGGATGCCTGCCGTGGAGAACTTAAGTGTGAATCAACCCATTCCACCATCTCTGTTGTTTGCTGGCAAAAGAAGCAAAAAGGACAACATTAAAGGACAGCCACTAGCTGGCGTCACGAAGCTAGAAGAGAGAGCCACATTGTTACTGTGTGGGATTCATTTCAGACCATTCGGTTTTCGGAACTCGAGAGATTTAGATAAACACAGCACGGAGATAAAAGGCATGCCAAAACAGATAAAGTGAGAAAAATGGAACATTCTAGTGACATCTTATTGATACTGAACTTTCGGTTTCTTGTTCCAGAAATATCTAGTAATACGAGTAAACAGAGTAGCAGTCGTAAACGAAGTTGTAACGAGAGTTGTTGATAGAATGTAATCAGAACTGAATTGTGAGCGCTTTTGTTGTGGTCAACGACCTTGGTAGATTGTAATTGTGTATGTGACGTAATCTGCTGCTCTAAGTGTATTTCTACGGAAATAAAGGATATTTGGAATTTTTTCAACTTGGACTTTTAATTCTACGAACCCACAAAGTCACATTACGCTTTAATGCCACATCCTAGCAGTAAAATGCATGTCTCTCGTAAGTGGATCAACACTGAGTTCCAATCCTTGATGTGCATGTTTCTTTTTATAGTCTGTCTAGTCAACGGGTGTGCAGTTCGGACTCAAAGGATCCTGACCCTACCGTCCACTAATGACCGTCATAAATCTATCTTCACACTTCAGAAATGGAACACTGTCGTTGAGGACCAATAAGCAACCCTGATTTTCTTGAAATGACAGTCGCATGTGTAATGGACATAAGATAATTTATTTAGACGAAACCCCGTACGATACCCATGACGTATTGAGAAAGGTGGCAACCTTGCAGAAAGGACTAGGCCGGGATTGTAAAACGATTATAAGGGCTCTCAAAGGAATCGGCCGAAGTGAACACGAGTTAACTAAACAGACTTTACTAACGTTACCTACTTTAATAGCGATGCCGTATGTTTTTCCTACAGAAGATAAATATTAATATTTTATACACATTTATTTATAAAAACTGAATAACATATTCTTGTTTTCAAAATACATGCAAAGTTATTAGAAATTTGCTTTAAGATTGGTTATGTAAACACTCGGGCTCATTCATCTATTATGAATGGTTCTAGCATATAATGCGAAGTATCCTCTCGTGACAATTTCACTAGGCATTTGGTCTCATCCATATTCCGTAGAATGACAGCAGTAATAGAAGCACAGGGTTTACACACCCGATATAAGTTAATTTCCATTTTTATTTGATTTTGCATATAGTAATGAAATATTTATTTATTGAGCTTAGTTTAAAAACAGAGTAGAGTGTTTCAATTTTATTTGTGAGCATAAATACTATAAAATCAAGTAAACCTTAGCAATTGGAAGTTAAATTACAATGTGTGTAATACACAATTTGTATTTCTACAATAAAAAATATCAAAATGATGTTCGGGATTAGAATCTTTGTAGGTCTAGCTCCAATTATTTGTCTATAATCGCTCGGCTACCAGTGCACGTTTAGTATTGTCGTGCTGCTCGAACGGTTACCATGGATTTATCTTAGGTAATAGAAACCTCTCAGATAACGCACTGATTACTCCACGTGGAGTGAATATCTATGTGTCATTTGTGATTCCTGCAAATTCCATTGGCTGAAGTGATGCATTCATTGGTGCTTAGCACAAGGCCGGGCAGCGCAGCAGTTTCACTCTCACTCTTACAAGAATAATCAGTGCCTTATCTCAGAAGTTTCTATTAACAAAGAAAAATCCATGGTAACCGTTCCAACAGTGCGACTATAACTTAGACAATTATGAGAGGATTTAGTAGGACGAAGCTAAAAAGACGCGTTATGTGACACCATTGTAAACCTAAACGGTGTCTGCGCATCTTCTTCTTCCTTTTTGTTTTTTAAATCAAGGGGTGTATATATTTATTTGTTATTAGTATACATTAGTATACATTCATAATAAACTTGGTAATAGAGGGAATAATGCAAAACAGGTTATCAATGTAGCCTCATTCATGTGTAGAATTAGAATTAATTTTACTTGAATGTCTTTAGACTAAATCCTGCAAATGAATGCGTTATTGAATTAAAATGTCATTAAATATTCAATATTTGCACCGTTATTTTAAGTATAATTAGCTCGTTTTTTTCAGTTGTAAAGCCGTGACACTTATGTAGGAGGGTGGGTCAAAAAGTAATGCCTCCTATTTCTTTTCCTTAAATAAGTAAGTTATGTGAAAACTTTGAATTTGGTGCAATTCCTCAAACCTTCTTCTCCAATCCTCTGCAGTAGTAACTTCCTGAGTCAACAAGTAGCAGCACTGCATCCTCTTGCAAAATGGCTGGCATCGACATTCGTATTAGACAGCCTTCTGCGATTGAATTTTTCACTGCGGAAGGTGAAACGCCAATTCGCATTCACGAAAGGCTAAAAAATGTGTATGGTGATGTAACGGTGGATGTCAGTACTGTTAGACGATGGGTTCGTCGCTGTAACGAAGCTGAAGAGCAAACACCATTGGCAGATGAAAAGCGAAGTGGCAGGCCGGTGACTGCAGTGACTCCATGCAACATTCAGCGAGTCGTTGACATCATTCGTGGTGATCGCCGGGTAACAACAGGTGAATTGTGTCGCATTACCTTCCTCAGTAAAGGCAGTGTGATGACGATTATTCAACAACTGGGTTACTCAAAAGTTTGTTCACGCTGGATACCAAGAATGTTAACCGCCCGAAACAAAGAAACAAGCGCTTCAATTTGGAGGGAGAGAAGTTTCTGGAAAAAAATTGTTACTGGAGACAAAACGTGGGTTCATTTTTTTTAATCTGAATCAAAGAGGCAGTCAATGGAATGACATCACACGACGTCATCGAAGGAAAAAATAATTCAAAACTCAGCGGTCGGCAGGGAAAGTTATGGCGACAGTGTTTTGGGATGCAGAGGGTGTGCTTATGATTGATATTTTGGAGCAGGGATGCACAATAAATTCTGTCGAAAAGCTGAAAGCACGTCTTCGCCGAGTTCGCCCAACAAAAACTATGGCGGATGATCTTCTTTTGCATGACAATGCAAGACCACATACCAGCCGTTACACCACTGCAGAAATTGAGAAATTGGGATGGCAAGTCTTACCTCACCCCTCCCCCATACAGCCCTGACCTGGCACCATCAGACTTCCATCTGTTCGGACCCCTAAAGGAAGCTCATCGTGGTATTCATTTTGAAGATGAGAAGGCTGTGAAAACGTCCGTGCGTCAATGGCCTAGGAAGCAAGACCGTGTGTTTTACCACACTGGAATACATGCCCTAGTTAAAAGGTGGAACAAAACTGTGAAAAAGGACGGAGATTATACTGAATAGTGACAAATTAATCGTCAATGTTGTAGTTTTCAAGCTATGTAAATTGGATTCAATTTTATTGGCAATTAAAAGAGACAAAACATAGGAGGCATTACATTTTGACCCACCCTCGTACCTATTGCTTAGATTAAAAAAACATTTTATATGTGTAGTAAATATCTTTAATATATTGTCACCTGGCCGCAGACAATTAGGGCCGACTCGGTCAGCTTCCTGCGTTAAACGACCGATTTCTTGACGGAACCGGTGTAAACTAGACACGAATATTATACTTGCGTGCTCCGTTGCGTACCTCCTTGAATATTGAGATATTCGAGTTGGCTATCTCGCTTTTTCCTTGCCACTTAACCGGACTGAGCACTGGCTACCAAGTGCACTACTGTTTAGTATGTAGGTATGGCTAAAATTATGTGACTGAATATTGTCACATTTACAACAGAAATTTATATGTATTGTAGTCTGGTTATTTAGGACTCTCTAAATTGTATCATTTTCTTCCATGCCCGCCTTAGCGTAGAGGTAAGCGTGTCTGCCTCACGTTCAATAAAGAGGTCCCGACATAGAATCACGGTTAGGGTGAATTATATGGATAAGGTTACTTCCGAGGTTTTCCTTTATCCTGAAAGACGAATGTCGGGTAACTCTAAGCTCTATGGACCCTGGGCTCATTTGAAAATCATTTCACCCATTTCATTCATTTTCTGACATGATTTAGTGTTAAAGGTCGTATTTTTTATTTTTATTTTTAAAGTCTGCTGTGGAAATTTTTCCTTGTCCACTATTTACTGTTTCGTCTGGTGTTTCCCCTCCAAATTCACACCGTTCATTGTTACTTAAGAAGTGGTTTGTATCTCTCTGATGGTTTCCATTAATTAAAGTATGTCGGTGTGTGAATGACTGAACAGCTTCGAGTTACTTTCACATATATTAGTCGTTCGTGTGGGAGAAGAAGGGTATTCTAACCTTAGTGATGGAAATTTACATCCAACTCAATTTACTGTTCTAACACATAATCTGAAAACTAATGTGCAGCTTAGCTGTCTGGTTGAATAGCCATATCATTTACGAAACTATCATCTACCTCGCCAGGTGAGAGAAAAGAAAGCCCCCTTCCCCCCCCCTAAAAAAAAAAACATTTAAAAAGTAAGAAATGTAATCCTGAGTAATATATTGCTTTACATGGCCAAATTCGTATTTTACGAAAGTTGTACCCAAGCTAAAAAGGACATACTTTTGGGGATGCAGTTGGCCAAATAGCAAGAACAGCAGAATGATCAACATAAACAGTCTTCGGCTGGCAAATGATTACTGAGATGTTGAAAGGTCGCTGTATAGCAGCAAGAGACTTGCCTGTCAATAAAAAAAACGCTACCTTGGACCACTAACAGGGAGGGGTAGCTTGTAAAACAAACACAATTTTTTTCTGTGGTCAGCTCTACAAAGATGTTCTCGACACCACGAACAAAAAATAAATTTTCTTCTACTGTAGTTGATAACTATTACTGAGCTGGTACTGAGATATGATCGCGTGGAACTCCAAAAGATTCCTTAATAATCTAGAAATAAGTCTCATACGAGCAGAGTACATAGTGTTCTAAAGAGAGTGACATCTTTGTTATTTGAGCTAAGTCATCAGTATAAATCTCTCTGCCTTAGCACACAGTAGACATCAACTTCATAGGTGTGAGAAGTATCCTGTTCACGAGTCGTGCCCGTTATATCAATGTCCAGATGTATTTCAAGTCTTTTTCAGCATGCCCATTGTTGAATTTCATCTTTAGCGTTCGATTGAAAAGAAACTTGCACCCATCTATCACTGCACTTTACCGAGGGCCTTCTCCAGCCTCCACAACCACCTCGTTGTGTAGGCAACTATTACGTGTTTCAAATGGGAAGGTGTTTGTCCTTGAGCGCTACTAGGCGAGCAACCATTCGGAGTCCTGCGGTGTTGTCGTATTACATTCCCGCTAAGTGGTGTGTGACGAGCGCCACTTAATCAATCTGTATGAAATACTATTCGCGCTAAGACAAAAATTAAGATTTTGCCGACAATGATCCATGTGGAAGGTAGAGAGTAATGTATCTAACATAACCATGAAAACCCCATATTTTTAGCTCAAATGGTTTTTCTAATACAAATAAATAAAACACTATTACCTGTATTATAACAATAAATCGCGACGTAAGCACTGTATGAATATCATTATTGGTTGACATGTATGCGCGTACGTATATTTGTAATTACTCAGAACTGAAACGAAAATGTTTGACATGACGTGATAAAAGAATTACTTCGAATAAACCAATTCGAGCGAGAGGAAACAATAAATTTCCTGCTGCCCTGGCAGAACATGTCTGGTCACTTTATATCTTTGTTTATGAATGGTTCGTAATCTCTATTTACTCTAGAGAGATCAAAGTGGTTGGTGTGTATGTATATACATATACTTTTAATTACTCAGAACTGAAATTTAAACTACTGCATGACGTGATAAAAGAATTACTGTGAATAAATCAAAGTGTTAAATTCGAGAAAGAGCAAACACTTCATTTCCTGTTAGCTTGTGGAATGCTGTATGCTTATGGTTATGAATGAATGCTGGATAAGAAGTGTTTATTTACTCTGGAGAGTTCATATCAATATCATTCAGTTGTTCTTTACACAACAGTAGAGTAAGAGTTAAATAGTGCAATGGCTTCTTGCGGTGAATTTAGTGGCGAGTCAAAAAGATAATTATTGCGAAGTCAGGCTCGAAGTATTGTTTTTAAGGTGTACACGTTCTTCAAAAAATTGGGCAATGAGGAATATAGAAATCAGCTCGATTTAAAAAATGCTCAATGGCTTACTGCTGAAGCGTGTGGTGTAGGTAAAACAAGTGTGTCCCGCATTTGGATTAGAAAAGCAGGTAATTCATAAACTATAATTATAGTTACAGTGTTTAAAAATATACATAATTTGCGAAAATGCTTTTTCCAATTTTGATTTTGGCAACTGCATCATTGTAAAAGTTTGTAAAATATAATTCGCTTACCCTTACATCTAGCGCCAAGCAGACGTGCATGTTGTGTGAGTGTGTGAGAGAGTGGGGTAACACACTGGCAACGCTGAGTGTGATACGGCATCTGATTAGCTGGACTCCAGAACCCTTCCCATTTGAAACGCATAATAGTGTATCTGCAACTCGTATACTACAGCTGTATAGTAAACATATCCAGAACTAATAGCTATGCAGTCGACGGAAAAGGCTGCATGAAAACAATCATTATTGTGCTGACCCTAGAGCCTTCGTTTTGTGCTACTCGGGAATATTAGCTTCCGAGAAGCTTCCTACTTACAAAACGGAGGTGAGCAGTGAGATGTAACTTGAGGTGTGATATATGGCAGTGATAGTTCAGTTGTGACTCGATTAGGCAGATCCGTTGTTTGTTCCGAGTGTGTGCAACAATGACTTAGTGTAACATTACCGTATGCTAAGCGTGGACAAATGAAGTGTGATTAGCAGAAATCGGTGCTCTCATTTGTTATAGGCCGTGCAATGGTTCTTCAACACTGAAATATATTATAAATGAAAGCTTTGATGCGAGTCTCTTACCTGTTTTCCCTAGCCAGTGATATCTCAGTGCAATGACTTCATACTTTCAAGTATCACTGGATTGTTTATTTCATGTGTCGCTATTAGGGAAGTCGTACAGTCACCAACAAATTAAATACTACATACAGCTCCAAAAAGGTTGTTCACTTATACGCAACAATTTAACACTGAATGGAAATTAATTGTTCTTTCACACTGGCCGTGTGTATGCTAAAGTATGGAAAGGTAGAGTCAGACTGAAATGTCATGTCGGCACATTGGCCATAGTAGCTCAATGATTAGAGCGACTGGATGGAGACCAGAAGATCCGTGGTTCAAATCCCGGCTATGGCATTGAATTTTTCAGTGTGACTCTTACCTTTCCAATTTAACACCGAGTTAAATAATTTTGCCTTAAATCATATTTTAATTCTTCTACGCCAGACATATTTTCGTCTGTTGAGTCATTATCAGCGTCATCCTAGTCACTGCTTTCCGTTCCATTGTCTTTAATTATAATTCTTTCAATTTTTTCTTCCGTTAGGGCATCTTTTCGTTAATACTCCTATTTTATATCACCCACATGATGGCATACCTTTTCCCAATCCATTTATTCAATTTGCTCAAATCACTGGCGGTCATTTCAACGTCTTTCACTTTAAAGGTTATATTTCTGCTAGCAACCCATTCTTTGGCATCTGTCCACATTAAATCTATAGGATTCAGATCCGGATATTAAGGAGGAAGCCTTAAGGTTGCATGGTTATATTCGGACATATTTGGTCAGCCAAAAAGTTGTTCTGAGTCGGCTTATTGGCTAGAATTAACTCATACAATTTTGTTTTGTCTTAGTGCCATTTTCATCAAATGGGATATTGTGATTTGGTAACCAGGAAAACATATATCTTCTCAACTTGAGGCTTGTCTAGTTGTGTATTATGGTAGGAGGCATTATCTATTGCTAACACCGAGTTAAGGGATAAATTTGAAATTAACATTGTGGGTAATCATTTAACATAATTTTCAGTATTCATTTCTTTATGAACACTTAATATGCGCATGACTGTCACAGTACTTTACAATCAAATGTACTCGGGGGGAGGAGTGGCAGACAGTCCACACAGCATATTGCATCAAGTAACAGAAGTGATAACTTCGCTGAGTATAGGAATTGGAAGGAGAGAGAGAAGAGAAAGAAGGATAGACTTGGGCTCACTGACTGTTCCATGAGTGAAGATCAAGAACCATTGCATGACTTATACAGCAAGATATTTTAATCAAAATAGCCACAGCAATTTCATGAAAATAATAATAAAAAAGTTGCAAACGTCCAAATAAAGAGCAGTTTGAGGAGGCCACATTTTCTTTAAAATCTTCTGATGCATCTTTGGAAAACACTGCTCTTACACGTCTAATTTTTTAAAGTTAGATATACCCTACATGAAAAAAATTAAAACAAAATACTTATTCATGGTCCTCAAAACATGCATTTTGGTGAAATGAATTTTTGTGAGGAATATAATACTTCTATGTAATAGTAAGTACAATACAATAATTATAATACAACCTAAGATAGCATCAGCAGTGACAAAAAAACTGATCCATGTGGTACAGGCTTTGATGTTTTAAGAGCCTCAAATTTCTAGTACTTCCCTCTCATATAGCTCATTTCTATATCAAAATTGTATTTCATAACCTCTAAGGAATAAAGGAAATAAACTGTATGAAATGAATATGCCCATGTAATGATGATAACTTTATTTAAGACAAAGATACATTTATAATTATACAAGGCACTTTGTGTAATATTCCTATTGTAAACCTGAAATGTCACAATTCATAAAAACAGTGTTACAGACCTTAATTAAAAATAAATGTACTGAAAAAAAAAGAGCCTAACAAACCAAGCTTCGAAATCATCTACCCCAAAGCAATGTTTCATAAAGTTGCTATATGCTGTCAAGGTTGAAAGTATTGATTTGTTGATAATCAAATATGTTAGAATTTGTCTTCTGTAGCTATAAATGTTGCTGTTTCTGTTTTGTACAAACAGATCAGAGCTGTATGCTCCTCTTGTTACATAGATCATTGAATGGCAAATGCAATAAAACTGGAAGAACTCATTTAATATTATAGTTATGCAACAAGTATATACCTACGTTACTATAGATATAAGTTATAGAATGAAGCATCCACGCCATCTGCCTGCACGTCCATACACTACAAAACTTACAAACATACCTGAAAGATGTAAAGGAAATGCAATGAAAGAGATTTTTATGGAAAGGAAATAATGGTAGTTTTGAAAACCTCCCAATATTCGCCTACCAATTAGGAAAAAGCAAAAAAAATCAATGTGGGTGGTCAATGGGAATCAAACCCGTGAGATCTAGAATGCGAGCCTCACATGTTTTTGCAGTCACTTCTCTTGGTCAGCAAATACATTCATATTCACAAGTTCCATATAATGTTATACCATCGTAACATTATAAAGTGATAATAAATTCCAAAATTAGAGACTAGCTGGCCAAAGATGACGTCATCGTATAACGACAGAAAGAAGCTTGCTTAGTTTACAGTGTCAAAAATGAAACAATCAAGAGAGAGAGAGAGAGTACATTATAACAAGCTTTGTGAGTTGGAACGAGCAAAACAAGTATGCTTATAACAAACTATTTTCTGGTAATCATATGAGAAAGTTAAGACCTTTTAACGTCAATTTCTACTGTTGTACTTTAAGTACACACTTTTGTCGCTAGTTTTCATTGATTCAGCCAAGAACAAAAGATTTGTGTTTTGTTTAAAAGCAAATTATAAATGACATAATATATTAACAGCCGGATGGATTGTTAACTACTCATATATACCTATAGTAAATCATATTGGCATATGGATTAATGAAGATCTCATTTGTTACTTGTCCATTAGATACAAATGATATCACTAGCATTTGTTCTTTGTGACAAAACATATTATAAACAGGAATCGAAAGTGTGATACTGCAGAACATTTCAGAGAGATTTAGAATGGGAATGATTACAAATGTAAATTTATTACGTCATTGTTGCTGAGTAACCATTCTGATGCTACCATTGCATCAAGGCCTTTTAATTAATGCCTGTAATTCTACTTTAATTTAACTTAATGAGGATTCATATTGAATACTCCGTCTTCAACATCTATATCTAATGAGTCATTGATGTTATCACATTCATATTTCGTTTACATACCTGCAATACATTGTTACATATGAGGTAGTATATATTTCCAATAAATCAATGCTTTTTACACCACTGTTTAGACCATATTTATCGAATGGTTGTTCTATTTAACACATTAAGGACCTAAATTTTGCCTGGAAAACACTCTTCAAATATAACACATCCCATTTTGTTCTTTACTATCATAAAACTTAAAATTATTTGCCATAATATAACAATATTTGCTAGATATCATGGACTATGGGTGACTTTATGACAAGTGGTGGTGTTATATGTATATGGGCACGAGTATCTTTAAATTCTAATCATATGCTTCGTATAAGAATGGATATAAAATCTCATAATCAAAGTATGACTTTAACTGACAGAGAAATACATTTGGATGAAAATGGGGAAGTTTAATAAACGCATTTCCTGACTTTGATGGTCTGTTCCTCAGTCATTTCAAAATATATTACCAAAACAATTTCAGATCTCACATTAAAAATATTTCTTTGTTGAATACACTTCAAGCTTTCTGAGCAACACGTGCAGAAAAGTTAGAAAATCTGTGCAATTTTCAAAATTTTTAAAATTATTAAAAATGCCAGAACATGTAAATTGCAATACCGTTTGTGCTTTATATATAGTAAAAGTGAACATTTTCACCTAGTTAATTTAGCTGCTAGGATGGTCTTTTCAATTGACCTGAATATTTTCTACAATTGTACAAAGGATGCAAGGGTGTAACAAGCTACTGTAATCATGTGAATCAGGGACCTGAAATAAGTCCTAAACCTATTTTCATGACTATATACCTGAGTTTTGATTTTGGTAAACATTTAATAACATTATTAAATTTTCGCTTCACTGTGGTGTTCCAATACAGTTAAATCTCGATATATTGAAGTGACGTTAAGTCAAGAGGAACACGCGAAAGTTAGATCCAACCAACTCGAAAGTGAAGCAGATGTGTAAGAAATACGACTCATCTAAAATTTAATAATTTTTCGCTTCACTGTGGTGTTCCAATACAGTTAAATCTCGATTTAATAACATATTTGATCAACATATAATATTAAAGCACTCATCTTCTGTTATTTTAAAAATAACATGTTTTTCTGTTGTGATTATTGATTTCTGCCACTTTAAATCTTCACCTTCAACATTTTTACATCCCAATGTTAAACTTTAAAGTTACTTTTCTCAGATGTGATTTCTATTTACATTTTACTACCCTTAAAAATTACTAACTTCAATATTTTTTAGACAATTGCATGCTTTTTATATAATGCAAGCAAAAACAAATATTGTAAAACTTGTAGGGAAGTTTTCTGTTTCAATATTTCCTAAAGATCTGTTTGCCTATAAATTGTTTTATTTATTGCCGTTTAGTTTTATTTTCAGTTTCTTTCAAATAGGGTTATATTAAATTATTTAGTACTAATGTAGTCACATTAAAGAGGGCCCTTGTAAAAAAGATCTTCACTTTATGATAATTTATTAGAAAAATTAAGACAAAACTCATTGTACTACATGAATATGATTAATTATTTAAAAATCCATTAATAGGATGAACTACTTCGCAAAATGTAGATTCATGATATATTTTATAGCAAAGCATCCCTAAAGTACCAGACATTTTGGATGAAAACATTTTAAAAATTACATGTAGCGTATATTAGTATATTAAGTACTTCACTGTAATAAACTTTTAAAGAAAAATTCCACAGGTCTGTTGGATTTTACTTTACTATGTTTTAAAATCTGCCAAAAACAGAACTTCGATACCAGCCTTTAGAACTTTAAAATTACTTTTAAATGAATTGTTAATTGCCAACTTATTAATTAATTAATAATAATAATAATAATAATAATAATAATAATAATAATAATAATAATAATAATAATAATAATAATAATAATAATAATAATAATAATAATAATAATAATAATAATAATAATAATAATAATAATAATAATAATAATAATTATATAATAATACATTATTATATATTATTATTATTATTATTATTATTATTATTATTATTATTATTATTATTATTATTATTATTATTATTATTATTATTATTATTATTATTATTATTATTATTATTATTATTATTATTATTATTATTATTATTATTATTATTATTATTATTATTATTATTATTATTATTATTATTATTTCTCTAGAAAGGAGCAATTTTAAAGATTAAAAATATGTAGATTTGACCTGATGAGATATAAAAAAAAAAATCACAGAATGTTATGCAATGCATTTCACAAACAGAATATCTAAAAGATTTCCATCACTTACAAAATCTAAATTAGTATGAAAATAATACTTCGAGTTTACGATTTAACAATATAAAGTTACTGCAAAATCAGTTTTCAATTCAACAGCATAAAGTTATTGCAAAATCAGTTTTCAATTCAACAACATAAAGTTATTGCAAAATCAAGAACATTTTCAGTGACAAAAATGAGATCAGTTTTGTCTTTATGCCTCAAAAGAAATCTACAAATCCATATTTTGTAAAAATAACCTTAAATTTTACAAATTTTATGACATAAACATCACCATCCTCTCGCCTTAACTTCAAACATTTACAACATGGGAATAATATATATACTTCCATTTTGTGATTAACAACACAGTCACAGCAAAATCACTATAAAATTGCAGAAATACTTAGAACGTGACGGCGACCCATTACTTTAGAAAATACAAATAACAGAGCCGTATGTATAGGAAGTACCTGGATGAGCTCAGCCATCTCGATAAATAAACAATAACTAAGGAAACGAATGAGGACCTCATGGAAGAAGGTTTCAGCAATCTGAACAATGATCTCAAACAGCTTCTTAAGGACTATATTTTATGACAAAGAACATATAAAGTATCTCTTTCCTCATAGCTTTGAGCTGAAACTATTTTACATTGCTTAAACAGGTATTTTGGTGTTTTTAAATTCAGATTTATATATTATTAATTTCTGGACTCCTGCACTTTGCATCAGTTGAAAATAAAACATACCCACAAATTTGCACACCAGCTTTATAAGATATTACTCACAAACTAAAGACAAAACACTTTTGGAACTTATGCTATGCTTGGGCTAGCTCTGGTACTGGCTTACCTCCACCGCAGGCAATTGAAGACAATGTAGAACTGCATGGACGGGAATTAACCTTTAGTTAAGAAGCAGGGGCAGCTTGCATCAGCAGAAAGTTAGCAAATGCGTAACTTAAAGTGCCACTAGCTATCTATTAACGACTCGACTTAGTGTGTGAATTCTGTTTATGTGCATAAAAAGGAAATAAAAATAATTGTTGTCCTGAATATAGCTTCGTTAAAAAGACATTGTGACATTCTGGATCTCCTCTGATATACCTACTAACATCAAAGCTACATAATTTACTTTATATCAAATGCTTAAATTACATGGAACATAACCATCCTATTACCACAGCTTTTGAAATACTTGATTGCGCTTACGTCACTTTTGCTTTAAACCCTCCAAATATGCAAAAGAGAGTTAGTATCTGCATAAATGAACCTTTTCAGAGAATGGGTTCTGTTAACCATCAGGGACTGTATGTTGTATACAGTTTTTGCTGACAGTCATTGAACTCGAAATGCTTTTGGAGTAATTCCTGTTAAGCGATAAGAATGTAAATGTCCATCCCACATTTCGAAATCTAATTAAATAATCCTTATGAGCATGCTTTGATTTTTGTGAATATAAAACATTTATACACCAATTATTGAACCATTTGCAACATTTGTACTAAAGTGATGACGTCCGAAAGTATTTCGAGTTCTTATCAAGGTATTGTGTGTCGTTTATTTGTTCAAGGACAACGTCCGCTGTTTCTCGGCGAACTCTACGAGTTTCTCCTGTACAGGAAGTCCCTTGCGGCGACGCACAGCGTTCATGTAGCGGCGTGCACGATTTTCTGAGTCCGCCTTCTCTCCAAAGTGAAGGTACTCCTCCTCGGTTCGGGGCGTCCAGAAGGGGTCCAGTTCTATCACCTGCAACAGCATCAGTCATTCTTTCATTAAAGTTACTCCAACACATGGGCGTTGCAGCCTCCGGCCACTAATAAACTATTAACGGGTGGTCCATAAGTACTGGAGTTTTTTAAAGTAAAAGTTATGCGTGCAAAATAACATGTTTTGGCAATATAAATGTTATTTAATAGACAATTATGTGCTCTTCAAAATAATTTTGAATGCTTAAATACTTTTTCCCCCAGGTCAATAAAACTGCATAACAAATCAAGTACTGGCGAGCAGCTTCTGTATAACTTTGGTACCTCGATTTAACAGGTGTCAAAAATGCTCTTTGTTGACGATTTGACATTTCATTTTATTGATTAAAAAGAACAAACAGAAAATAAGCATACAAAAACTAAACTCACTATTTTTAGAACACATATTTCTCTATCGAATAATATAAAACGCATTGCCAAAAAATGTATTTTGCACGCAAAACTTTCACTAAAAAAACTTCTGGGCCTACATGGGCAAACAACAGCAGCAGCAACAACAATAATAATAAACTTATTACGTGTTATTATTAAAGAAACATTGAGTATAATGAAATTTCTACAAATAGAAAGTACATTTCACACTGATATCTAATTTGCCTTCCTCTGAAAGCTTCAAACATGTTTAATTCTGGACACTTCCATTCATTTGTGGGATGACCAAATGGCAAAACTAAGTTGCCCAACACAACAAAGGATATGCTACTTTAAGATGACTTTAGTATCTTTTATTTCATTTTTAATTCATTGTTTTCAGTGGATTTATCAGTTCCAGATATTTGCTATTGTTGATTTGAACTTTTGAACACCTCTACTTTTTTCTGAAATGCTAAGACACAATTCTGCTGTTTGCCCCGATCTCAATAAAAGAGAACCTAAGGGATTTCAGAGTCACTCCTATATAACTTTCTGCATCCCCTTGTAATTACAACTAAAAGTATAATTAAACTAAAAGTATTACATAACAACATGAAGTAGATGGGGAAATACGCTGCTAGAATAATAGTTTGCAGAAGAGATATATGAAAGGAAAAGAAGAGAAAAAATGCTCTCGTATTTTTTTTTCTGTTCTTGTACACAGTATTCTGTAAACGCTTATTTTTCATCTATTTATGTTTCATCTATTTCATGTGCTGATCTACAGACATTTTACAGATACAGTTTTATTATTATGTATTTATTATTTATTATCCATTTTTATTCCTATTTTACTCAAGGGTATATTAGGAATATAGTTTACAAATTTATGAATATAATACAATTTACAAAAACATAACAAAATTCAATATCAAGTTGACAAACAGTAAACATCAAAGATGAATCCTTTAGCTTAAGAAATATTTTGTTTAAGAAAGCCATGAAATATTGATAAGTTTTGTAATTCATCAGAATATGTGTAAGTGGTTTTGAAAAAGTGCAACCTAAGGATTGAAGCAATAATTCAAGTTCCTATCTTTCAAAACAGAAAGATGGGCAATCAAATAAATTACATTTATGTCTGTTAGAAACTGATGACAAATATAAATCCTTAGTCAAAGCACCACAATAATCTTTTAACCAGTATTCATTCCAGTCATTGATGATAATCTCCTTTAATGTTTGCCTCACATCAGAAATAGGGCATAGAGTGTAAATTTCTGGAAGATCTGAAGTCGCAGCTCTCTTTGCAAGTTCATCTGCACGTTTCTTACCGGCAATCCCCACGTACCCTCTGACCCATGAAATACACAGATGAGAACCATTTAGTAATTGATTTCTTATTTCAGCTGCAATAGGACTGCTGTTTTTTATATCTTTCAAAGCTACAATTGCTGCTTGTGAGTCACTGTAAAGGCGAGCGGTACATTGTAAGTAGCTGCACCATTTCACTGCTTCACGAATTGCTAATAATTCAGCTTAAAAGCAGTTTTATTGCACATTTCCTTGTAGGAACATGGAAATATAGGATACAATAGGCTCTCGGCCGCGGTTAAATTTTTTAAGAGCGGGTGGCTATTGATGACTTTAAAATCCGTACTTTTTGCATGACAAACGATTAAAAAAAAAAAGAAAAGAACGACTTCCTACATAAGAAAGAATTGAACAATTTAAACCGATAACAAGGATATCGGAAATGGATAGTTAAAAAAATATTATCTTACTTGACACAAATTGTATTCTTTAACCAAATCTACATTTTTGTTTAGTAAGAGTTATCTCTTTGTAACGGGTTAACATTTACTCAAACGCCATTAGCAATATAAAGGACTTCAGAGGATATTTCCAGAAAATTTAGCGATATACATTCCATCTGTCATGCAAAATCTTATGTATTTTAAAAAATCAAAACCATCGAAAAGTTTTCTATGTAGAGGTTAGTTCGGTGTGGGGTAGGGTGGAGGAATTTTCTTGAAAATCTTTTTATTACATACTTGGAAAATGATGAACTTCAACAATCAAGTTAGGAATTTAACCCCTATTAATTCTGAATAGTGTCTATGCTTTTTACAGGCAAAGGCGCCCAGAGATGCACATACACAGACCTCTTCCTAAAACTGCTCTTTTGGGAGCAATTCATGGAGTCTCAAAACATGTATTTTTATGTGAAGCTTTGACACTGAAATTTTGGTTAGAATACAATCTTTTGACTACTCCAAGTACGTAGTAGTGAAAGTAATAAAATTGAGTAAAGAAGGTCAAATGAATGTGATAGTATTTTCTAAGAGATAACTTAATTTTTGTGTGAGCATTTCTTCAATTTGATGCATAAGGTATGGGAGATGTAATTGTGTATCCACTTTATAATTAGGCTGCCACTGCGACTAAGATGTTCACAGCATAAAGCGGAACCAGCTCCATCACGTGATTTACTTCATGTGGGGAGGATATTCTAATACTTCTCATTGGTTAAAGTTAGATATGAATTGATTCCTAATGGATGGAAGTTCCTATGCAGGGTAAACCACGAGATAGGAGCTGGTTCCGCTTTACTGCTATGAAAATCTTAGTTGCGATGCCAGCCTAATATAAAATGGTGTTACTTCGTATATGCATCACCCTGTACCCTTTAAAAGATATTAACGTTATTAAAGTGCGCCAAACAGAAGAAACGCGATCTATCAAAGCAATGTCTAAAATCAATGCATTCTAATGTTACAATGAATATGACTTGGGACACGTGCGTTGATCGCTTGGTCACGCCCAAACAATAAAATTGCTCATTTATCTCCTAGAAACTGTCAGAGACAGTTCGAGTTGGAAATGTGGAATAACATGGACCAAAACGAAGGAGGAGGACGAGGACAACAAATCGCATAACAATTGACTCAGACACCTGCTACCAAGTGTTAGCCTATAGGGCATGACCTTCGTTCGAGCACCCATTAAGTTAGACCGGAATTTCCTCTACTCCGAAATGCCGCGCATAAAACTATGCACTCATTTAAAGAAAATTCGAATTTTAACATAAAATCTTTTCACATAATCATGTTATAAAATATCATTATGCTGACATATGCAATTTTGTTCTTTCTAATTAAAAAAAGGTCCTATGTTATAAACTTTCTAAGCAATCTTCATCGATTTACCTACAAGTTTTTATGTGTATATTAAATGGATGACGTTATTTTTATAAGCATAAAATGCATTTAATGCCCATCTTTGTGAACAGTTATATGATATACGAAAATGTCAATACGTGATTAGTTTTCAAGGAGGCAGTTCTTATGAAAGATAAGACATCTTTGTATTTCTCTCACGCAAAGAATTTCATCAAGCCTTTAATTCATACAAACTAAATATAGTCGTGAACTTTAACATGCCAGTGCAATCACTGCATATGCGTGTGATACATTTATTTAATTTGCTTCACTGCATAAAAAATTGAATGTGTTACATTCACGGTACCTCCCCTAACTCTACGTTTATTTTTATGTATCATTTAAAAGCTGTACTAAGAGACTCTTGCTTCTGCATGTAGTTCATGTTAAGCAGATACATGTTTGACGATTACTTGCACATTCTGTTGTAGCTATAAGGGGATCGGGAGACTAAAGCAATATTCATGTCTTAGTTCTAATTGTAGTCCTTGAAATTCCGTGTTCTTTTCATGACATCGCAAGAAACAACTAAATAGCGACAGCACTTCTATAAATACAGATATTCAATATAGATGCATATGCAATACAGACGCATTGAACACTTATGAACGTGCATATCTGTAAAATGGCTACTAACACAAAATAAGTTATTTGAATAAATTGTATTAGTTCAAAGACATCTATGTATCTGGTGCAGTAAAGCAGATATTTGTCCATCTCTCATGATTTTACAGTTCAACAGTGTTATACAAAATGCATTTCGAAACAAGATTTCATTTAATGACAAAAAACATCTTTAAACAGCAATTCAATTAACAAAATTGAAGCAAATTTTGAGAAAACTGAAAAAAAAAAAAAAAAAACTGGGACAATTTAGTTTGCTAACGGGTTACTTTTCATGATTTTTTTTTTTTTTTTTTTTTTTTTTTTTTTTTTTTTTTTGCACCCTTGGAAGATGCTAAGCTTATACCGGTACGACGTTTGGAGTTGAACACACGTTTTGTCTGTTGAGTTTTACTGCTCTCTCCCTATCACCCTCTCTCTTACACACATATACCTACCTATAGACAGTTCTTCTAAAATTATTTTTAAATTAGTCACTTTAAAACGGACATTTCCTTGGAAATCTCAACACAGCATTTTGGAAGATTGCAGTACTTCCTCTATCTACTATAAATATGTGCTACAGAAAGTTGTTTGAAAATCCAATCAATAACGTAGAATATCTTGGAAATAGCTGTCACAATAAAAAAGTGAACATAAATTGTAGTTTTAAAGAGATCTGCGTTTTCTAATGACATTTTTGTTTCTCTCTACAGTTTACCAGTTATACAAAATTATACGACACTCACTCCTAATAAAGGACTTCATTAGAAGCCAGAAGAAAATTCAGAAAATTGTTTTATTTATCATGTAAATATTTTAAGCACATATAATGTTTTGGAGCCAATTTTGACAAAATACTGTTCGTATTTTAGGTAAGCACACGAGTCAAGTCAAGCCTACCCCCATCCACACCCGAACACTTATACGTACAGACGTGGCTTTTTCTAAAACTGTTCTTTTTCATTTTACTTCCGGCAAAATCTTGTTATCGAACACTTGCTCTACCCATTTCATAAAATAGGCATCAGGAAAATAAAAATAAATGTATATCATATCATACGATGGTGTTTGTTATAAAATTAGCAAGTTTCCCTTTGTTAAAAACTATATTTTCGGCTTTATATGGCACATTAGAATTGTGATGTACGGAATTATACTCTTTAAAATCTATTACAAATTCACATACCTATGCCACATATAATTACCATATTATTCACGTAATTTGTTTCTAGGTTACGAAACACTTTTGTCTAGAAACTATTTCTAATTAAGGAATAGATTTCTGTTAATATAAAACTTGCGTAAACGGCATTGGGAACCTTAGAAAATAAATAAGGGAATTTCTGCATCTTCTAAGCATTAAAATGTTTTATGAAAATACTCCCATCCCAAACTATAGTTTATATGAAAACACATTTATCTTTCATTTTCTCCAAAACGGTTCTAACGACTTTGATGAAAATATTAGACGCAGACCTATTGACAGATCAATAAAACGTAAATTTTGATTTTTCGATAACTGTATCTCCTGAATTAATGTTATATGACTAAGAAATTATATGTTATCAGAAGAGTTCTTCAGAAAATATAACTTAGTCAACCATTTTGACAGCGCTTCGAAATAATCGCAGTTATATGATTATATTTTCCAAAATATTAGTGTTAATTTGTTGAAAAATGATTGAATATTTTCTATTTTTGTTTTTGTTTTACAACACCAGAGCCTCTTATTTCTCCATGGTTGTGACCTGAATTTAATCTCCGTGCTTTGGCATATGGTATATGAATCTTGTATATAATAAAATACTGAATTTCTTAATCTGGGATCGTTTCTAGGCAAAGACGTATCGTAAATAGAATAGTCACGTTTAAACTAGTTATAACATAAGCCAAATGTAAGGGGTAGTTGTGCAACTTAACCACATATTTTCATTTTGTTGATATTTGAAGGAATAGCACACTGTTTTATATTGTCACCTAATTATCGGAAGGCACGGCCAGCTAGCAGCAGGGTGGGCGACAGGTGGCATTTAGGCCACGCCTACCCATTTATCTTGTAGCGCTAACGAGGGGATGCTTGAAAAAACATCACTAGCCATCTCTTTCCCCTGCCCCTTGCGTCTGGAACAGTCGGGACGATTCACTGAACCGCGAGACTTCCAGAAACAGCGATCTTCCCTATATAAGGCCTGCAGTGGGCGAGTCAGTTGAGTTCTTGGCGGGCAGCGTGAGGAGCGCCGGGCTAGTGAACGGACTGGAAGACTGTATACGTGTATCAGAGGAGTTGTACGTAATTGTGAGTGTAGAGTGGACCTGTGACAGACGAACTAGCGAATTGTAACTGTGTGCGCTACGTAATACTGTGTAATCCGCAAGTGTTCCAACTGTAATTCGGTGGAAATAAAGAACATTTTGTGTTTGTGCAATTGTACTTTTAATTTCACGAACCCACAAAGTCACAATATAACTCCTGGGTAGTAGAAAGGGTTGCCTACTTATGCATACTGCAGGGACTTACTTAGCCTGACTTTTACATTGTTTACAGTCTTCCTAGCGGGTAGATGAAGTATTTAATTAAAATCACGCTTCTTATATCGAGATTTCATCGCAAATACACGTTTTGAGTCCCCCGAAACAACCCTTTTTAGAAAAAGGTCTGACTAATGACTCGTGAGCGCGTGGTTGTGTAAGTATAACTCATAACATTTTATGTGTATGCTCACATGACTTTCTCTACGCTTGTTTTTTCCTCTATCTACCTCATGTTAATCGAGGTAAACATTTGCAAAAATTATTTTACTGCTAATATCCTTGTAGGTGCAAAGGGAATATGTGAATTTAGTAGGCCTTAAGTGACAGTCAAGCCTTATGAGCTTTGAAATTCTGTTCTCTTTGCAACTGCAGGATATTAAAAAATAAAGCCTTCTCTTTTCAGAAAAATATAAGTATTGTAAAATTCAAGCATATAAATACTGTCTCATAAGTAATGTGTTTTTTAAAAGAAAAACAATTATTTGTAATGTGTTCTGACAAGCAAGCAATTAACTAATTTCCAAAGTAGAGACCATTAGATTCTATGGTCTTGAGCCATCGTTCAGCGAGGTTTATTATCCCACGATGGTACTAGTCTCTGGTTTTTGATGCGAAGAACTCGGTGACAGCCAATAACACTGCCTCAATATTGTAAAAATTTCTTCCATGTAGAAAATGGGCCATGGATAGAAAAACATGATAATCTGATGGTGCGAGATCAGGGCTGTATGCTGGATGTGGTAGCAGTTCGATTCCTCCCAATTTCTGAATTGTTTCCAATGTTGTTTGTGCAGTATGGGGTGTTGCATTGTCTTGTTGCAATAGAACTCTATTTCGGTTAACTAATGCTGGGTATTTCGGTCTCAAAATTTCATGAACTCGTTCTAGTAGTTGAGAATAAAGATCCGAATCAATCGCCCATCAATCACGCTTTCAAAATTCCACCAGATAAAGATTACTTTGGGACCGATTTTTTTAGACGATGACTTTGGCAGGTTGACGAGGATCAAGTTACTGTTTCGAAGCATCGGGGTTTCGGTAATATACCCATTTTTGTCACAAGTGACAATTTTTCCATGAGATTACGGATAAGCTAACGACAGATATGCACTCTACGTTGAGCCTGTTGAGGTGTCTGTTCATGCGGTACAGATCTACAGCTTCTGTATGATTTTCCCAGTGTCTTAATGTGGCAATGTATCGTAGCTTTTGATGCACCAAGTTCTTCTGAAAGTCTACGGTACTTTTTTGCGGATTTCCTCGCAAAACTTGGCGTGTATCCTTAATATTCCATACTTAAGGTCTTCCAGAACGTGGTAAATCTTTAGTGTTTTCGTCTTCATTGTTGAAACGTTGGAACCATTATTGTGCCACACATTCATTAACGATACCTTCTCCTTCCATTTCATATATCCTTGGAGCTGCAGCAGCGGACTTATAATCTTGTTTCCAAGTAGTGTTTTAGAAGGACTCTTTTAAGTTCAAACTTTGTTATCTCCATTTTGTGATTGTTTATTAACAACTGAAGACTGATACATGCTCGTCATGTACGCAACACTAGCCATGGCATCCAGTAAATAGAATTGTCAAACTAAAAAAAAAAAAAAACAATAACATTTCTAAAACATCAAAATAAACATGGCATTTTAATCAAAATTATTAGCTGAATTTTGAGGAAATTCAACATTTTGGGAAACAGCTCCTCGTAAAGGATATTCGGAGTGGCGGGATATTCTTGAAAATCGTTATGTCTCATCCTTGAAAGATGCTGAATTCAAATACTTATTTTGGCATTTAATTTAATTTTTGCGCCTTTTTCTAAAAATAGTTTTTACTAAGGGAGTCTCAAAACATGAATCTTTTTCTTCAAATCTCGATAGTGATTTTTGGGTAGAATGCAATACTTCTCCTACTTACTGTACATAGTAGAGAAAATAAAAGGACGCGTTCAGATGTGTATCAAACTTGGTATTTAAGCTTAGTATCTTACAAATGTGTGACATTAATTTTTTCAAAACATCCTTGAACCCACCTCGGTAGCGTGGTGGTAGCATGTCTGCCTCACGTTCAAGAGGTCCCGAGTTCGAATCTCGGTCAGTGTGAGTTACCTGGATACGGCTTTTTCCGGAGTTTTCCCTTATCCTGAAAGACGAATGTCGGGCGACTCTAAGCTCCATGGACCCTGGACTCATTTGAGCATCATTTCACCCATTCTATTCATCGTCAGATATGACAACGTTGGAGGATGTAAATTACAAGGAAAAAAAAACACCCCTTGCACCCAAACTATCCTTTATATGGGACATTTGTTTTACACGTTTATTTGTTTTTTAATGGCTAAAACGCTATAATAGCATATGTTTATGATACATACATGAGATACAAAAACACTTACCTTAACTCAAACTGAATTTTAAGTAATGAATACCTGAACGAGCAAGATACGAAACCACAAATTCGTGTAAATAGTACGAGTAAAAGGAGAAACCATGTGTTTAGCCTTTGCCTAATCTTGAAACATGAATTAGAAATTGTAATTCATGCCTTCCAGGATATACTGCTGCGTGATGGACAGAAAGTTTTGTCTTTGACAACAGCGCCATCTGAGATGCCATCAAGATAAAGATAGGAGTAGTACTTCTTTTCTATTCTAATTATGCTTATCGTATATCAGAGGAAAGCCAAATGCTAAACTACAGCAGAAGATTGCTTTTTTTTATTTTTTTTTTTATTTTTTTTTTATTTTACCTCCTCCAACGTTAAGTCATATCGGGCGATGAATGGAATGGATAAATGATGCTCAAGTGAGCCCAGGGTCCATAGAGCTTAGAGTTAGCCGACACATTCGTCTTTCAGGATAAGTGAAAACCCCGAAAAAAAACCTTATCCAGGTAACTCACCCTGACCGAGATTCGAACTCGGGACCTCTTGAACATGAGGCAGACTCGCTACCGAGGCGGGCTGCAGAAGATTGCTGCCCGTGTACACTTCGCGCAAACATAGCATGGTGTAATGCCACGCCGACCTTGTTCGTTAAATCTTGAATGCACGATGTCCCCATGATTTGAGCTTATCTGTGTCTTTAAGTTTGTCGATTGGCTGCTAGCTCTGATGAATATTGACGTGACCCTACTGATTTTCTGTGACTGCAGGACGGAAGATACAGGCCATAACAGGTGCAAAGTTCAGTCCCGTCCAACTCTGCAGACAATACGTCCTTTCTACTGTGCCTCCCACATCTTTTGCAACATCGAAAGTCTCATATTTTCAGTTTTCTCTCGAGTTCTAATTGGTATTTAAAGCAACTATTATGTGTTTCAAATGGGAAGGTGTTTGTCCTTGAGTGCTACTAGGTGAGCAACCAATCGGAGTCCTGCGGTGTTGTCATATTGCATTCCCGCTTAGTGGTATGTGAGGAGCGCCAACCTAATCAATCTGTATGAACTACTATTCGCGCTAAGACAAAAATTCAGATTTTGCCGAAATTGATCCATGTGGAAGGTAGAGAGTAATGTATCCATAACCATGAAAACTCCAAATTTTTTTGGCTGAAATAGCTTTTTTAATACAAATAAATAAACCACTATTACCTGTATTATAACAATAAATCGCGACGTAAGCACTGTATGAATATCATTAGTGGTTGACATGTGTGCGTGTACGTATATTTGTAATTACTCAGAACTGAAATGTAAATGCTTGACATGACGTGGTGAAAGAAATGCTTTGAATAATCCAATTCGAGCGAGAGGAAACAAATTTCCGGCTGCCTTGGCAGAACGTGTCTGGTCACATTATATCTTTGTTTATGAATGGTTCGTAATCTCTATTTACCCTAGAGAGTTCAAAGTGATTGGTGTGTATGTACCTATACTTTTAATTATTCAGAACTGAAATTTAAACTACTGACATGGCGGATAAAACAATTACTATGAATAAGTCAAGGTGTTAAATTCGAGAAAGAGCAAACACTTCATTTCCTGTTAGCCTGCGGAATGCTGTATGCTTATGTTTATGAATGAATGCTGGGTAAGAAGTGTTTATTTACTCAGGAGAGTTCAGATCAATATCATTCAGTTGTTCTTTACGCAACAGTAGAGTAAGAGTTAAATAGTGCAATGGCTTCTTGCGGTGAATTTAGTGGCGAGTCAAAAAGGCTGGTATTGCGAAGTCAGGCTCGAAGTACTATTTTTAAGGTGTGCACGTTCTTCAAAATTTTTTCGGAAACATAAACTAAAAATGAGTTATTGCAAAGAGTACTTCCGTTTAAAAACACGGAAAAAGTGTATCAGCTGGATCAACTTGCAATTAAAACGGGACACGAGGTAATACGCCTCCCACCTTACCACTGCCCATATAATCCAATTGGGTTGGTGTGGGCTCAAATAAAAAGGGGGGTTGCAAAAATAAATAATACTTTTAAACTGACGGATGTTCAAACGACTTGTTTACGAAGAAATTGACAAGGTAACACAACAGGACTGGGAAAACTGCGTGGGGCATGCAGAAAATCTTCAAGAAGACGATTTTAAGAAACAAATAGCACGTGACGAGATTTTGGAACCTATAATCATAAATTTGCTAAGATTCAGACGATGAAGACAGTGACAATGACGAATTGCGTCTTAACGAAAGTGACATTGACAGCGATATGGATGAGCCACTGGCAGTTCCATTGGATTACACAAAAAATAAAAAATATTCATAAACTATAATTATAGTTATAGTATTTTAAATTACATAATTTGCGAAAATGATTTTTCCAATTTTGATTTTGGCAACTGCATAATTGTAAAAGTTTGTAAAATATAATTTGCTTACCCTTACGTCTGCGCCAAGCAGATCTGCATGTTGTATGAGTGTGCGAGAGAGAGGGAAATATAAAAGGAGTGGGGTAACAAACTGGCAAGGCTAAATGTGATACGGCATCTGATTAGCTGGACCCCAGAACCCTTCCCATTTGAAACACTTAATAGTACTGGTCTAAATTACTCGCAACCGTTAACGTAAACTAACTGTGACAGATGTAACACAAAATGATGTGACACAAAAATAACGCTTTGACATATTTTTATTGCAATTACTAAGTACCTAGGTAGAGAGCGACAGAGTAGCGGCACTAACATTTGGTTAAACTTTTTCAACTTTTGTAAGCATTAACATGCTGTGTCACGAGTTTCATGGAACCAGAAACATGATCACTGTGTTTAATTGCCGGTTTAGATCCGTTGTAAATCAACGGACGCGGTTACGGCATCACAGGAAATGCCTAGATTACAGAATGTTATGTGGCCAATGAAGTGGATGGGCATGTGACAGCCTGCGCCCCCCCCCCCCTCTTTCTGCCTAATCACATCCGTTGAGAAAGCTACTGTAATCCTGCGCAACCACCCACATCATTCAGGATGCTTACAACACACAAAGCTTGGTTCACAGGTTCAGCTTACAATTTGTGTGTTTCATAACACTTCGTTATAATCTAAAGTAATATCATAGTACATGTGTGTATGTCTCTAGCTCGCAAACCATAACCGATTCTGACATTACTTTTGTAACAGAAAACTTCTGATTGCCATACTCTATAAGACAGTATTTAATTTTAATTTTTAATGACAAAAATACTTAAGGAGTTTACGATATCTTTATAACAGAACACGAACCCTTTTAAACATAAAACAGTATTATCAAGAAGGATTTTCTTTGATAATGACATGGAGTAGAATGGTAAGAATAAAAACAAAAAAAAAAAAAAAAAAAAAAAAAAGAACTATAAAATAGATTTTTGTTGTTGTAATGGAATGTGTGAAATGCTGCTCAAATGAGCCCAGGATCCATAGAGCTTACAGTTATCCGACATTCGTCTTTCAGGATAAGGGAAAACCCCGAGAAAAACCTTATCCAGGCAACTCACCCTGACCGAGATTCGAACTCGGGACCTCTTCAACGTGAGGCAGACACTCTACCCCCCCCCCCGCTACCGAGGCGGGCTAAAATAGATAAAGTGACTCATATGTCATTCAAAGCATTTACATGAATAGTCAAGATAAAAAAAAAAAGAAAACGAAAGACTAGAGACAAAAGACAATCACATTTGTATATGTATGCCATCCTCTATTTCCTCCGTACGAGTTCACTGGCTTATCATTATACAG
>CM060949.1:127605695-127699290 GCA_030765055.1 Mantis religiosa | reverse complement strand
AAGTTGTTAGAGATAGTAGAGGCTGTAAACATATGAAAAGAACGTGCAGGTAATATTTTAAGCAATGTCTTGGGCTTTCACAAGGTCTGCGCAAGATGGGTGCCGCGTATGCTGACACCTGATAAAAAGTTGTAAAGAAAACTGTTTCTGTTAAGAATTTGAAACTCTACCATAAAAATCTCAGTCAATTCTTGATACGACTTATTACTACAGATGAATCTTGGATACATCACTACATTCCAGAAAATAAATCACAGACAAAACAGTTGATTGCACCAAGTGAACCAACATCAAAAAAGACAAAGTCAATTTTGTCAGCTATCAAGTTTATGGCGAGTGTTTTTTTTTTTGGGGGGGGGGATGCACAGGGAATTATTTTTATTGAGTACTTGAAAGAGGGTAAAAGTATCACTGGTGATACTACGCAAGCTTACTGCAACGTTTGAGTGATGAGGTAAAAAGAAAAAGACCTTATTTGGCATAGAAAAAAATCTTGTTTCTTCACGACAATGCTCCAGCCCATCGTTCATTTATTGCAATGGTAAAAATGTGCGAATTAAAGTTTGTTACCCTTTAGGAAAAACACATACGGCCATCGAAGGAATTAAAATTCGAATTGCTTGAACATCTACTCTATTCACCAGATCTAGCACCCAGTGACCATGGTAGTTCCGAACGTCAAAAAATTTATTGGAGGAGACGAAGATTTCACTGCAGCGAAGGGGGTCATTGATGCATAAACAGCTATTTTGAGGACCATGATAAATCGCACTACAGAGATAGTTTAATTAAATTAGAGCACCGATATGACAAATGTATTAGCCTTTCTGGAGATTATGTTAAGAGGTAAAGAAAAAAAATTAAATATTTTTTTACTGTTAGGCCCGGGACTTCATCAGCCGACCCTCCTACTTATAGGATCAAAGAGAAAACAAAAACAACTGTTTCATGTCAAAAGATGGACTCTAATATATAATTTCTGCATTTTTGGTTTGCCCTGAGCCACTTTCATATTGGTGTTTTCTCATCCTTGGAACAATTGCATAAGAATTTTTAGAAATTTTATGAACATCTTCAGAACTTGGATCACATTACATCTTGAAAATATGTTACATTTACATTACACTCTCTACCTATTCTTCTACAAATATTATTAAGTAAGTTTATCCTCTATGCCTATATTTTTTGTTAAACGAGAAAAATATTTGCAGAATAATGTTTTTATTACACTTTTCTTGATAGGTATAAGGGGAATGCAGCAGGTTCATGGGACAGTCAAACCACAAAAGCGGCTTCCTATTAACGGCTTCGAAATTCCATTCTGTTTGCATGATAACAGAAAAGAAATGAGTAGCGGCTTAGAAGATGAAAAGCTTAAGTAGCAATTGACAATTAAAACCATTAAAAATGAATATCTAGAAAAGAGCTAACACCGTAACATTTGATTTGGAATACAATGTATGCTTTAATGAGGTCTACATTTTTATAAGTTTCTTATAGCTTAGAATTATAGAAAATTCATTTAGAATAAAGGGGACTTCACTCACTACTGGTAGAAAATTGAACATACAGTTTTTATATGCAAAACAATAATTAAACACGCGATACTTTAATCGAAATCGTTAAAGCGATTTTTTGAGAAAATAAAAAGTAACGGTCATTTTTTATCACGTGAAGGGCAGTTCTAGGTTGGGGGTTTTCCTGAAAATCTTCGTGTCGTATCCTTAGCATTGCACTTAAATACCAAGTCGGGTATTTAAACATTTTTTTCGCTTTGAGTTAAGTTGTTCACGGACATACACAAATACAGATCTTTAAAGCCATTTCTCGTATTCAGGGCATCCTAAACATCTAATTCCTATCAAATTTCTATATAGAATTTTGAGTGAAATAAATGCTTTATCTAGGTATTATACGTGGGCAAACCGAGCAGCGTGGCTCAGGCGGTTTCATCTCTGGCCCGCATTCGGGACTTCCGGTTTCGATTACCGTGGCCGACCTACTTGGGGCTTTTCGGGTTTTTTCCAGGGTCGCCAGGCGAATGTGGGGTAGGTCAATTACAACCCCCGAATTTCCTGTCCCTCTATTTCATCTCCATTATCTTTCACACTATTTCTCATCTAGTGGTCTCTTTCAGGTAGAAGTGTCGGCAGGAGTAAACACTTCCTCCTTCTGTAGGGCGGTTTCCGATCTCCGAGCCGACCTGGTGGGCCGTTTCCGGACCACGGCGGGTGGGATGCAGTTGCGCTGACCGTGGAGTTTCCAACTGGTAAGTATTAGGAACACTGCCCTCTGCAATGTCGTGTGTCCTTGGGTCGGCCGCTTCTCTCCTATCGTCTCATCCTTCCCACCAGGGATGCCCCACTAGGGGCATAGGTACAATAGATCAAGACGTCGCAGTGTCGAATCCCCTCTGTACCGTAATCCAATTCATTAGGTGGGCAACGGAGAAAGTAAAAATGCCGTAACTGACACCATAACTCCAATCATACTTGATGTTAGTCTAAACTAGCTGGCAAATCCTTGAGTAACAGCTGATTTCTTCTAATTTAAGTTGACACGATAGAAATGATGAAGTATTACTTCTATTTGAAATGTTGCATAACTTTTTTTTTTGTAGGATTTGGTAGGATAAAACTGTTACATACTTTGTGTAGTAAGATTAAGCAACAGTAAAAGCTATCTTAATAATCTTATTCGAAATATTCAAGTACTTTTATGTATTTTAATAACTTGGTATCAATAATTTAAATTTTTTAGATTATTTGGATCATAAGTGCTTCCAAAATAATAAAGACTTTTTTTTTTAGGTTCTCCAGTAGAAGCCGTAAGTATCCCTATTTGAAAGGTACAGAGTCGAATTTACTCTTTTAAATGTATCTTCTGCAGTTTCCATTATTCCTCCATATGAGAGATATGTTCTTTTATGCCACTCGTTTGTTACTGAACTACTTAGATGTGGAATACATAGATAAGAGAATTATCAATATCCTTGCGTTTACGTGTACTTAAGTATATACCATTGTAACACAACTAAAGCAATCCAAAATTCCATATGTGGGAATTTTTGAAAACATTTTGGCGAAGTTCTTACATATCAAATTAATTGACAGCACCTCCTAGATACAAATCTTTTCAATAGGCCCTTAACACTTAAATAACTTTAATTAGAGCTTGCTTAGAACTGAGATAGAATTACAATGACCTGTAGTAAATCCTGATTACAGCTACCATTCTACAAATTGCAATTTTCGATGTCATGCTTCTAAATACGAGATATTTCAGCAATGAAAATACTCTTCATAACGCTTTAAAAAGCCATCATTGCACCTTCGTCTGCTAGTAGAGTGCTGAAGTTGGTATTGAACAATGATCTGTGTATTTGTATTAATAAAGCCTAGGTACTCCTTTATTATGCTTGAAATTTTCCCGAAAATGCTCTTTCTATCTTGTTATTTCCTTGTAATTCATTAGAATCTTCTCTCAGAGTATCCCCGAGGTCGTAAGGAAATGATTTAAGCAAATAGTGGAGCTGCAGAACATTTTACGATGCCGTCTACTTTGGTCTGGAGCTTTACCGAGAAAGCATAACTTCTTTTATGGTCGAAACATCAGATATTTTCATTACTTCATATCCGAACGCTGCATCAAAAATTCGCACATCTTACCAGTTTCCAATGTTGAACCATCAGCATTTCTTTAGCAACTAATACTTGCCCCAAAGCTAGAAGAACAATTTTAGCCGGATCCTTCAAGTACTGCTTCATTAATATTATCCATAGATAATATTATCATAGATAATATTATAATATTATCAGATTCCATTTTGTTCGAAGTTAATAATTACACTAAGTCTTTGTTTGTTAAATACAGTTACTAGATACTCAAATGAAACTTATTAACAGGCTCTTATTTCCGTATACCTCGCTCTTTCTTCAAGAAAGTGATCTACACATTTAGTCTCTCCAAATTCTCTTAATTTTCCCTTTATTATTTTCCCTTCTATGGCCATATGGGTGTTTCCTAAAGAAAAAAAAAGGCTCTTTAATTTCGAGTATTCCTCAAATTAATTTATTTATGCAATAACAAACCGTTCATTATAAATCACTACTATAGCCACCTTCTACTTAAGTCATTCAATAATTAGTGGCAATATTTGAGTTAACAACAAATAAAACATATTTGGAGCAGTTACATCATTTCAGTGCTTAGAAGTAATCTCCTCTAACACGAAGAACTCGCCTCCACACATCAGGGAGCCGACGGATGCCATCCACAGTGTGTTGTCCTAATGCTCGAACAGAGTCCTCTACTGCTGCTACAACCGCCTGTCTGGTTCTAAAGCGAACTGCTCTAAGTAATAATTTCATTTTCCCTTGCTAGTTCAATACAAGTCCAACAATGTTGCGCCCGCCTCGGTAGCGTAGATGGTAGCGTGTCTGCCTCACGTTCAAGAGGTCCCGTGTTCGAATCTCCGTTAGGGTGAGTTACCTGAATAAGATTTTTCCGGGGTTTTCCCTTAACCTGATAGACAAATGTTGGGTAGCTCTAAGCTCCATGGACCCCCGACTCATTTGAGCATCATTTCACCCATTTCATTCATCGTCCGATATGACTTAACGTTGGAGGACGTAAATTACACAAAAAACAACAACAAGAAACGATGTTCTTCCACGTGCACATCATCACTTGCTGATTGCGGGATGCCAGCTCCGCGTCTTTCCTTCCTCTACGAAATGCAGTCGCCCACCTAGCCACGGTACGATATGGTAAAGTCTGTCTATAACAAGCTTCCAATAATTCTGTATGAGTCTCGTGTTGCACGTCAGAGAGGACGGTCGTGTTTTACCTGTCCGCCTGCCGCCGTGTCGTTTTCACATAGCACCGTACGTGTTTTGTTATTTGTGTTCCGTTTAGTCAAATAGTGCTGTTTTGCGAGTGACTATCTTACATATTTCTATTAGTTTTTATTAGTAATTTCACCAGCTGTCATGGCCTACGCGGCACATGATACTGGCCAGTTAGTTCGCACATCTTTAAATGTGGTTAACAATATGGATATTACCTCCGAATCATCAACATTACAATCTTCATCGTCAGAACAGTTGGAGAGCAGGTCCACACTAGAAATTACGTCATCTTATCCTCCACAAAATCCACAGACTTCGTTTCATCAAGTTCCATCACCTTCTACGAGCTCTGGTATAACTACTGTTCACAGTGTAAGTAAATCAGTTCTTCGGCCACCTCAGCTTCAGCTGACACAGCTATTCACTCACTCGATTCTAGTGTACCGCATGATGCTACCATGGACATTGACATAGTCAAATTGGGCAATCGCAACAGTCGAGAGCAGCGCTCGCCGCCTTCTCACTGCGAAACTCAAAGTAAACGCCTTTGTATGGCAGCTTCTTCGGAGCAGTCTAATACCTCCCGTTATGCTTACGCTATTCCAACATCTAACCGATTCCATGCTTTATCTGAAAGCTCTGACCAGACAGATTCAGCTCCTAATACCACACCCAAGGAGAAAGTTCCACCAATTTGTGTGCGTAATGTTCAGAATTACCAACTGTTCCTTCAGGATATTAAAAAGTGTGTACTCTCAGATTTTCATACTGAGCTCCGAGGTGCTCTTATCAAAGTGTTTGCCTCTACTGACAACCTACTTTACTTCAATAAATCAAGAGTTTTATACTTTCAGGAACCCAGCTGACAAACTTTTCTCAGTGATTATCCGCAATCTGCCTTGTTCCCTCAGCGATAAGGAAATTTATGATGAACTCATCGCGCTTAACTTTCCTGTCAAAAAGGTTACACGTCTGCTAGGAAGAAACAAACAACCCATTCCGATATGTGCCATTGAGCTAGAAAATACCGATGGTGGTAGGGAAATACTTAACCTCTCGCGTTTGATGTACAGTGTTGTGTCGGTTGAACACAGACGTCGTAACACCGACCTACCGCAGTGCACTCGATATCAGCAATATGGCTACACCAAAAATTACTGTCAGCTGACTCCTCGCTGTGTACGATGTACTGGTGATCACCATTTCTCTAAGTGCAGCAAGTTACCTACTACGCCTGCTCAATGTGTCAACTGTGGTCAAGATCACCCGGCCAATTATCGGGGTTGCCCCCATTATCTAGAATTGAAACAACGCATCTCCCAGCGACCTCAAGGACAAGGTGCTCTCCGTCTAGCAGCAGATTCACAGATGCGACCAGGTCAGCAACCCCAACCAATACACCCGCAGCAGTCATCACAACACTCCCAATCCCGGCAACCTCGCCCGCATCAGTCTCCGCAACAAGAATCACCTCCTACCTCGGAACAGCGTTCCTATTCTCAGGCAGTGAGGTCCTCTGCTTCTGCTTCTTCTTCTTCTTCTTCTTCTTCTTCTTCTTCTTCTTCTTCTTCTTCTTCTTCTTCTTCTTCTTCTTCTTCTTCTTCTTCTTCTTCTTCTTCTTCTTCTTCTTCTTCTTCTTCTTCTTCTTCTTCTTCTTCTTCTTCTTCTTCTTCTTCTTCTTCTTCTTCTTCTTCTTCTTCTTCTTCTTCTTCTTCTTCTTCTCTTCTTCTTCTTCTTCTTCTTCTTCTCTTCTTCTTCTTCTTCTTCTTCTTCTTCTCTTCTTCTTCTTCTTCTTCTTCTTCTTCTTCTTCTTCTTCTTCTTCTTCTTCTTCTTCTTCTTCTTCTTCTTCTTCTTCTTCTTCTTCTTCTTCTTCTTCTTCTTCTTCCTCCTCTCCTCGTCATCAACCTTGTTCTTCGTCTTCTCCCCTTCACTAAATCAGGAATCTAGCGCGTCGTCTTCCTTCTGGTCATTTCTCACTGACCTCTTTAGCAAATTTTGTTCGCTATTCTGCGTCTTTGTTACCCCGTTTCTGCCACAATTAACCGAATATGCTCGCTCACTTCTCTTCTCTCAAGTACTTCATGATGGCAACCCGTAATCTGCTAACTCTTAGACGGCTCACTCTTCTAAATTGGAATTCTATTGGACTACGCGCTAAACGCGCTTCTTTCATTCATTTTCTTACGATGCATAATATTGACATCGCTTGTATCAGTGAGACTCACTTACTTCCTAACGAAACCTTTACTGTTCCTGAATACACAGTCCATCGACAGGATCGGATTGCTCCAACAGCATCTGGAGGTGTAGCTATTGTGATCCGACGTAACATTACTCACCACTCTATATTTTTACCTGGCGTTCCCGACCTTGAAGTGGTAGGAATTAAACTCCCTACAACCGATGGTAATGATCTCACTGTTATCAGCGCCTATAAGTCTCCTAACCGGAAACTAAATACTACTTATTTCTCTTTGCTTTTTCCTGCCGACAGCAGCACCCTTGTTCTCGGAGATCTAAACTGCAAACACTCGTCATGGGGCTGCCACTCTACTAATCCCAATGGCCGACGCCTTTACCACATATTGAACACCTGCGGCTTATCCGTCTTGGCGCCTACAGATCCCACGTATTATCCTACCAATCCTCTTAATACTCCTGACATTCTCGACATTGGCATTCACAAGAATCTCCCTCTTCCAGCGTATGTGTCTCCACTAGCGGAACTTGACTCTGACCACTGCCCGGTCTTAATTACCTTTCAACTCACTCCGAACATATTTCCCTCAGCACCGCGACTTATTAATGGCTATGTACAATGGGATAAGTTCCATGCTCAGTTGGATTCAGCGCTCCACACTTACTCACTTAGCTCTGAAGCTGACATAGAGGCTGCCATTAAGCACTTTACAGACACTATATGCCACTGTGTGCGAAATTCTACTACCTGCTCCAAGCGGACTCCTATTGCTTCTTCCTTACCTGCGCCCATTCTTCAGCTTATAATGAAAAACACAGGATTCGACGTCAGTGGCAAAGGGAACGCCGACCTTGGCTGCGTAGGAAGCTTAATGGATTGAACCGGCTAGTAAAAGTCGAATTGGACCGTCATCGCCTTGAGACCTACAAACGACAACTGGCGAGCATCTCTCCGCATGACCACACGCTCTGGGATGCCACTCGACGCCTTCTGCGAGAGCCAACTATTATACCAGCTCTGCGTGCCACTGACACTCTTGTTACGGAGGTCAAAGCTAAATGTGAAGTTCTTGCAGACCACTTTGAAGGCACGTTCACACCAAACGCACCTCATGCCACCACCCCAAGTATAGAACAGCGGCTTGACGCTTTTCGACACCCACCAACTGTTCCCTGCAGAATCTCCTTCACTAGTCCTGCTGAACTTAGGCATTTAATTCGCTCTCTTCCTCTTAAGAAATCACCGGGACACGACCTGATTCCCAATATTGTGTTGAAAAACCTGACAAAGAAGGCACTGGCACACTTGTCTTCAATCCTGAACGCTTGTCTTCGACTGGGCTTTTTCCTCATCTGGAAATTGGCTCAAATCATTGTGTTTCACAAACCTGATAAACCTAAAAATCTCCCCGACAGCTATCGTCCGATAAGTTTGCTACCTACCTTGTCCAAACTCTTTGAAAAGGTTCTCCTTCGCCGTCTCCTTAAATATACCTCTGAAAACCATATCATTCCACCCTTCCATTTTGGATTTCGTTCTAGACATTCTACCTCTCACCAACTATTACGTTTAACACAAACAGTAATTCATGGTTTTGAGCAACGAAAACACACAACCGCCCTGTTCCTCGACGTAGCACAGGCCTTTGATAAAGTTTGGCATGTGGGGTTAATCTTCAAACTGTATAGCATTGGGCTTCCACAGTATCTGCTCACTACCATTTGTAGTTTTCTATCAGCTCGCACATTTACTGTTCGCATTGGTGGCATGGAGTCATCTCAGCGCCATATTACAGCAGGAGTTCCTCAGGGATCCATATTGGCGCCAATCTTATTTAGTATCTATACCTATGATCTTCCTGACTTGGCCCCTACCTCCATAGCCTTATACGCTGATGACACTGTTTTATATAATTCCGGCACAGATCTCCCTACCACTATTCACACGCTACAAACCTCTTTTGACTGCCTCGTTGAATGGTTCGATACTTGGCGCATACGTCTAAACACTCAAAAGACCGCAGCTAAGATTTTTAGCTTACGTCGCATCTCCAACTCTCCCGAATTGCATATTAAGCATGAATCAATTCCCTGGCTACCTCCTACCACCTCCGTCAAATACCTTGGAGTAATGCTGGACACTAAACTTACGTGGCGAGCCCATATTGATCGACTTATCTCGTTGGCATCAGGACGACTCTCAAAACTCGGCCCGCTACTTCACAGACACACTCCTCTTGGGATTGAATGCTCTCTGCTTCTCTACAAATCTCTTGTCCGGCCACTTATCACATATGCTTCCCAGGTATGGGGTACGGCTAGCAACACTCATCTCCGAAGGCTACAGGTCCTGCAAAATCGATTTCTGCGCATCGCCATGGATGCCCCTTGGTACGTAAGAAGTCAACAACTACATAAAGAACTTGGCCTCCTTCCTCTTCACCAGTACATACGTCAGATCGCCTCTCGCTTCTTCTCAAACCTACCAGATGTTCCAGGAGCTGTGATGTACGACATCGGCGTGCGAACCCGTCAGCCCACGCGCCTGAAGAGACGACTCCCACAGGATCTCCTCCTTAGTGACTCTGATTGAAAAAACTATGAATATTGTTTCACAATGACTGTTGTTTTTATCTCTTTGATTACTTGTTTGTTTTAATTAACTTATTTTTCTCTTGTTTCACAGTGTTAAGAATATAATAGGAGCCAACTTGGTTTTCCTTACATGTTATTATATATTTCATAGAGATTCAATTAGCCAACAAGGATCTGTAAAGCATGTACTGCTGATCGATCATTGAATAAAATAAAAAAATTTAAAAAAATAATTCTGTATGGCATTGTCGAGCATTGATACTCTTGCAACCTGAATTTTAATGAAACATCTTTGTTCGTATTTACTTAACATATTTATCACACTAAAGATAACAGCCTACAAGTAAGCTTACCGAAAATGTCTTACTATATAAACTTTTTGTCTTCGAACTCACAGCTAACAAACTTTAGATGCTCTTATTTTTCATAGTTATGAGCTTACATGATTTACCGCTGATGGCGCCAAATGCAGGCAGTGTTGCCACTGATTTTTGAATGACCTATGTATAATATCCCTGGTATATAAATAACTACAACCTACTTTATCAACAATATTTTTGGGATATACAAAAAGGAGAATCATACGAGCTATAGAAGCCCTTAATACCTACCACCAAAATAATACAATGAATGCGGGCATCGGACACCTATTTTCCAAAAAAATGTTTTAAGTAAACAGTGTGCATTTCCAGCATATTTTATGTAGCCATTGCCTTCTTTAAAACTGAGGTAAACTCTTTAAAGCGCGCAATATATCCGATGGTTTTAGAATAATCGGTAAATTTATTGTGCTCGCCAAATAAGAGGACAAACAATCCACGGTACGTCAAGCTTAACTCTTCTAAATTCATTCGAAGCTAAGAAGAGAGAGTGGAAGAGATTCAGTCCTCGGCAGCCTCCGCACAAGTTTTGTTGATCCATCAGTCAAGAGATCAGTTGAGGGGAGTGTCCTCGCCCACTCGTATCATCATCACACAATTACCCGTGGTGGTACAACAACGCCGGAAAAATAATGATCAGGCTGCCGAGGGTGTGTGTATATGCAACACGCTGCTTCCAGCCAATTACACTACAGCAGAGCATTTTATGTTTGCAAGGCCACGTACCAACTTCATTTCTATTCAACCAAACGTTTGATGAAATTATGTCCTTTCAGGACACCCGATTCAAACCGTTCATAAATATTCTTAAGCAGAACTATGCAGCACGAAGAGTCGAGGTCGCAAAACAATTTTTCCTGATTATTTAAAAGAGCTTTTCTTTCGATTCAGTATTCCAAACATCTCACTATAATACAGAGACGTAAGGCCACAAACATTGTGTGCACCTTTCAACAAAGTTAAACAAAAACCTGATGTGAAAACACGACTTTCGCTATTTCCAATTGAAGCAATCCTTATACATACACCCTCCATTTATGACCAAAGATATTCAGTAATGACATTTAAAAGAAATGTTATGTCGATCATGATGGTTATGTTATTTAGTCGTTAGCCTATAATCCGAAGGCCGCTGGTTCAAACCCGGCTCATTCGGATAGCTTTTCTGTGTGTTTATATTGAAAAAGAATTTTATTCTACAGGACGCTGAGAAGCCATTTGTTAAAGCACTTTTATTCTCCTCTACGTTCCACGCTGAGTAGCCATTTGTAAAAGTACTTATATTCTGACTACGCTCCAAGTTGGGAAACCATTTGTAAAAGTATTTTTTTCCGCTCTACGTTCCACGTTGGGAAGCAATTTGCAAAAGTATTCTTATTCTGCGCTACGTTCCACGTTGGGAAGCAATTTGTAAAAGTAAAAGTATTTTTATTCTGTTATACGTTCCACGTTGGGAAGCCATTTGTAAAAGTATTTTTATTTTGCTCTACGTTCCATTTTGATTAGCAATTTCTAAAAGTAATTTTATTCTGCTCTACGCTCCACGTTGGGAAGCAATTTGTAAAAGTATTTTTATTCTGCTCTACGTTCCACGTTGGGAAGCCATTTGTAAAAATATTTTTAATCTGCTCTACGCTCCACGTTAGGAAGCCATCTGTAAAAATATTTTTAATCTGCTCTACGCTCCACGTTGGGAAGCCATTTGTATAAGTAATTTTATTCTGTTCTACGTTCCACGTTGGGAAGCCATTTGTATAAGTAATTTTATTCTGTTCTACGTTCCACGTTGGGAAGCCATTTGTAAAAATATTTTTAATCTGCTCTACGCTCCACGTTGAGAAGCCATTTGTAAAAGTAATTTTATTCTGTTCTACGTTCCGCGTTGGGAAGCCATTTCTAAAAGTATTTTTATTCTGTTCCACGTTGGGAAGCCATTTGTATAAGTATTTTTAATCTGTCTACGTTCCACGTTGGGAAGCCATTTGCAAAAGTATTTTTATTCTGTTCTACGCTCCACGTTGGGAAGCCATTTGTAAAAGTATTTTTATTCTGTTCTACGTTCCACGTTGGGAAGCAATTTGTAAAAGTAATTTTAATCTGCTCTACGCTCCACGTTGGGAAGGCATTTGTAAAAGTAATTTTATTCTGTTCTACGTTCCACGCTGGGAAGCCATTTGTAAAATTATTTTTAATCTGCTCTACGCTCCACGTTGGGAAGCCATTTGTAAAAGTATTTTTATTCTGTTTCACGTTCCACGTTGCGAAGCCATTTGTAAAAGTAATTTTATTCTGTTCTACGTTCCACGTTGGGAAGCCGTTTGTAAAAGTATTTTTAATCTGCTCTATGTTCCACGTTGGGAAGCCAATTGTAAAAGTATTTTTATTCTGTTCTACGTTCCACGTTGGGAAGCCATTTGTAAAAATATTTTTAATCTGCTCTACGCTCCACGTTGGGAAGCCATTTGTAAAAGTAATTTTATTCTGTTCTACGTTCCACGTTGGGAAGCCATTTGTAAAAGTATTTTTAATCTGCTCTACGTTCTACGTTGGGAAGCCAATTGTAAAAGTATTTTTATTCTGTTCTACGTTCCACGTTGGGAAGCCATTTGTAAAAATATTTTTAATCTGCTCTACGCTCCACGTTGGGAAGCCATTTGTAAAAGTAATTTTATTCTGTTCTACGTTCCACGTTGGGAAGCCATTTGTAAAAATATTTTTAATCTGCTCTACGCTCCACGTTGGGAAGCCATTTGTAAAAGTAATTTTATTCTGTTCTACGTTCCACGTTGGGAAGCCATTTGTAAAAGTATTTTTATTCTGTTCTACGTTCCACGTCGGGAAACCATTTGTAAAAATATTTTTAATCTGCTCTACGCTCCACGTTGGGAAGCCATTTGTAAAAGTATTTTTATTCTGTTCTACGTTCCACGTTGGGAAGCCGTTTGAAAAAGTATTTTATTCTGCTCTACGTTCCACGTTGGGAAGCCATTTGTAAAAGTATTTTTATTTTGCTCTACGCTTCACGTTGGGAAGCCATTTGTAAAATATTTTTATTCTGTTCTACGTTCCACGTTGGGAAGCCGTTTGAAAAAGTATTTTATTCTGCTCTACGTTCCACGTTGGGAAGCCATTTGTAAAAGTATTTTTATTTTGCTCTACGCTTCACGTTGGGAAGCCATTTGTAAAAGGACTTTTATTCTGCTCTACGTTCCACGTTGGGAAGGCATTTGTAAAAGTATTTTTATTTTGCTCTACGCTTCACGTTGGGAAGCCATTTGTAAAAGGACTTTTATTCTGCTCTACGTTCCACGTTGGGAAGGCATTTGTAAAAGTATTTTTATTTTGCTCTACGCTTCACGTTGGGAAGCCATTTGTAAAAGGACTTTTATTCTGCTCTACGTTCCACGTTGGGAAGCCATTTGTAAAAGTATTTTTATTTTGCTCTACGCTTCACGTTGGGAAGCCATTTGTAAAAGGACTTTTATTCTGCTCTACGTTCCACGTTGGGAAGGCATTTGTAAAAGGACTTTTATTCTGCTCTACGTTCCACGTTGGGAAACCATTTGTAGAACTAAATGCGCATGATTTCTTGGGCGTTCGGCTCCCAAGTCCTCATTCGGTAGGTTTTGCGTAATTCCGTAAACACAGATGAGGTTTTTGAAACATGAAGTGCGCTATATACTCTGACATCTAGTGGCTAATATGCTAGGCTTTCACATAAGAGATATTTAGGTTAATCATTAGCTAATAGTTACAACAAATCTAAGAGCAAGACGTATGTTGTGGATGTTACGGTTCTCGAAAGGGAACTCACTATTATTCGTCTAACTCCGAATAACTCTGACCTGAATGCAATGAACTGTCTGTGGGCAAACATAAAGAATGTTTTCCGAGGACACAGTGTTAATTGGATACTGCAAGAAGGTCTAAGAACTGGAAATGCAATATTGGAGAAACGGTGGTGTAATAACAGTGATGCAAGTGACGCTATGTCGCGTCGGTTTTCCGGAAGCACAATATTGTTGATTTTTGTTGCCTTAGCGACAAACGCCTCCGCACATACTTAAACATCTATAGCTTTTCTATTATGCGCCTTTCTTTCAATTACTAATCTTCTCAACATTTTAACGCAAATTTAAAATAACATATATAAATAATAATCATATGTGGGGCTTAGATAAAAACAAATGTTTCAATATCTGAAGCTTTTAGGGGTCCAAGTAAGTTGACTTGCCATACCCCTGATGTTTTTCACTCTCTCATAAACTAACGTATTCTTACAAAAGCATATTTGCTATGCTATGTTAATGGAGATAAAAGTTTGCATAAATTGTTGCATTAGCATCATATGTAGAGATAAAATCATAAGGAAGCTTAAGCAATAAACAAATCATTACAAACAGTTGCTTAAAATTCCTTATTTTTTCAAATGCACTGAGAGAAGCAAAAGAATGGTGGCGTAGCTCTTAAAAATGTAAAAGTATTGGAAAATTCAAACCAATAGCAAGGAATAACTTCTAAGCTATTTTAGAGAATTGTGTTTTTAGGAAACACATGATTTACTTTGGGGGGGGGGGAGGGGCGAGGGGAGGGAGGGGCATCTTTCATAGTTTAGCAGTAATACAATCGATATAACATTCATTCAAAAAGTAGAGGATTTATGAAAAGTTATGAAAAGTTTGGTAAGGGGAATTTTCTTGAATAAACCTTCCAGTGTTTTGAATACGAATATATGTTGTGTGTACAATATCTAAGCTTCACAGCGTAGCATATGAAATTACACATGTTTACGTTGTATGTATGTCTGGCTGGCTGGTCCTATGTTCCAAGTACTTTTGCACATGTGCTTGTGGAGCGCCCTGTCTCTCTAGAGCTACTTGGTATTTCTTATCCACAATGGTTATGAAGCTTTCCTGGCGACGAATACGTTCACTTTCTTCTCGGGCAGCCAGCCAGGTGAAAAGATGATTAGATATCAACGTTTCGGGAGTGTACATCTCTCCCATCATCAGGATATTTATAAAATGTTATAACCACAAATGAAATACTGGATATAACACAACTATAAACAAAGACAAAACACTATCAAAATTCGCATTACCGAACAAAAACTGTTTTCAGTAAATTAAATGCCAAGTCAGGAGATGGCACGAGTATAGAAAATTGTGTCAAAGAAAAGTAACTACTTAACTTGATTATCAAGCTGTATTGATCTTTGCTTCTTAATTCGACGGATTTCCATTTTAAGGTCGGTTTCCAAGAGGAGCTGAACTGAAATCTAGTATCACGATTAAGCGTGCCCCTTTCAGAGGAAATGGCCAAAGCCTCCTTAATTCTCCGCACTCAGTAACTGTTGCAGTTTGCCAAGATGGTCGTCTCCCGAAAATTGGATCTATAGTCGTTATCACTGAAGCCCCGATCACGAAAGCTAGGAAAGGGAAACCTGTAATACAGCAAGCGTTTGATAAGCCTACCGCTACAGCCTGCATCCCGTTTACCGGCCATCTATCCGGCAGAATCAGAAGAATTCTCGCCAAATACAACATCAGGACCATCCACAAGCCACCTCCGAAGATTAAACATCTGTTGAGACCAGTGAAAGACAAACTGGACTTCCAAGTTCCGGAAATGTACCGCATTCCCTGTGAATGTGGGACACCGTATATAGTACAAACCGAAAGGACCATCGCTACTAGAATAATCGAACATGAACGGAGCATTCGTTTAATGCAACCTGAGAAGTCTGGGCTGGTAGAGCATTGTTTTGATAACGACCATAGAGCCAATTTTCGGGAGACGACCATCTTGGCAAAATGCAACAGTTACTGGGAGCGGAGAATTAAGGAGGCTTTGGCCATTTCCTCTGAAAGGAGCACTCTTAATCGTGATGCTGGATTTCAGTTCAGCTCCTCTTAGAAACCGGCCTTAAAATGGAAATCCGTCGAATTAAGAAGCAAAAATCAATACAGCTTGATAATCAAGTTAAGTAGTTACGTTTCTTTGACACAATTATTTTCTATACTCGTGCCATCTCCTGACCTGGCATTTAATTTACTGAACAGTCTTTTGTTCAGTAATGCGAATTTTGATAGTGTTTTGTCTTTGTTTTTAAAATGGAAATCCGTCGGATTAAGAAGCAAAGATCAATACAGCTTGATAATCAAGTTAAGTAGTTACGTTTCTTTGACACAATTTTCTATACTCACGCCATCTCCTGACCTGGCATTTAATTTACTGAAACAGTCTTTTGTTCAGTAATGCGAATTTTGATAGTGTTTTGTCTTTGTTTATAGTTGTGTTATATCCAGTATTTCATTTGTGGTTATAACATTTTATAAATATCCTGATGATGGGAGATATGTACACTCCCAAAACGTTGATATCTAATCATCTTTTCACCTGGTTGGCTGCCCGAGAAGAAAGTGAGCAAATGGTTACTGCTGTTTGGTATACAATGTTCTCGAGCACCAAATCTTCAAGGCGATACAAAGAATAAAACTCAGGATGCACGACACAAGAAACTCTTAACTTGAACACCTGAACGATGACAAAGAAAATGATACTAAGGCATTTCCAAGGGTAAGGGACAAAGCGAATTTATTTTCACAAGCACTTTTGAACAAACACATGACGTCATGGCAGTACCTTAGAAGTTAAAACGACAGTAAAGCAATACGGAAGAAAAATCCTCCACTGCCTCTTGTGGATTCAACGGCTATAAGGATGAGCACTTCCGCTGGTATTGTTGCATAGAAGTTTTAAATAAAATACGGTGCTTTAGGTGAGGAGCAAATCAGAGGAAGACTTCAGTGTTAACACAAGAACAAGTGGAGGTGCACAAACCCAGCAGTGCGGTAACTTTCTAGGGTTTGGCACGATGAATAAAATTCTTTCAGTGGGTGCTCAAGCCTTACCTTGGGCTATGTGTGCACACACATGCCACTCCCATTTTACACGAGAGGTGTTTGCACTTATCGAATGTTTATCTTATGTCCTGGAGAGGTACATATACCACTAACCTATCGCCTTGCTGCAGCAACTGGGTGGGCTCCTCGAGTGGTAACCTTCGGGTGCCTTGCACTCCTTAACAATATTCTAGGAAACTCCAATAGATGTTGTCCTTCCGCATCTTAAAGAAATTACATTTTTCAATGTCATGGGGCTCAGCAATGTCTAGAATAATCATCGCTTATTTATTACTCTCTGGCTTCTCAATCGTTAACCTATCATCCGCAGTGTCTGGGATTATAAATGTGCCAGTGTTCTGAATTTATTTCATCGTAAAAGTAGATATAACCTAACAGCATCATTGTCCACTATCGTGGTGTGGAGACAGCAAGTCTACCTTACATTAAAAAGGTCCAGAGTTCGAAACTAGGTTAGGGCGAGTTACTCAGTTAAACCTTTACTTTCCCGGGGGTATTCCTTTATCCTGAGAAGCAGAATGTTGTATAACTAAGTTCTAAGGACCCCGAACTATCATAGCATCAATTATTTCGTTCATTCATAATCTAGCATAAGCTGATTAAAGGAGACTAAACCTCAAGCCCCGTCCCCCAAAAAGTACCATTAATGCCTTTCAAGTCAAAATATCCCCGATACGTTACAACTGTTAAATTTGGTATATAAAGGAAATAATTGCTCTTTCACATTAGCCGTGTGTAGGACAAGGTTTGGAAAGGTAGAATCAGGCTGAAAAATTCAATGCCAAAGCCGGGGTTTGAACCACAGATCTCCCGGTCCCCGTCCGGTTTCTCTTACTGTTGAGCTACCATACAACATACCAGCATGACACTAAATTTTCCAACTGATTCGTGTTTTGGTATATAAACAGAGGAGGGAGGACTGATGCGTTTGGTCATATAGTTTTCCTACCCATGACAAATTCACAGAATGCATTACTATTACAGCATTAATTAAAAAGTGATTCTTCCAAACACATTGCATTCTCGCAAGACATTTCTGTCTAGAAATTATTACAATCTAAGCAAACAGTACTTAGAATGTGAGTAGTAAATTTCAAATATTTATTGGAAGCAGGAGGGATAAATTATATGCTTGAGATGTGCCCTACGTTTTTCTTAAAATAAGCTTTTGCGTTTTTCTTATGATTTCCTAGTTGCACAAAATTATATAAAATGAAGAGGACTTAACATGCTATTCACAAATACAAAATAAAATTATATTAGTGATACAAATATTTTAGATAAATAATATTTAAATCAAAATCCCATTTTAGGGAACACGAAACTAACGATAAGTTATCTAGTAAAGAATAATTTGGGGTGGCAAAATCTTCGCCTGGTATATTAAACAGTGTCTTGTCCTAAATATAAAATTCGAAATTTTTCCAGCTGCACAGTACACGAATACTCAGATACACTGCCCTTTTGTAGATTCGGGAGACGTAGATGTAATTCGGTGAAATATAAACATCAAGTTCTGGGTTGAACTACAATGTTCTATGCAATCCTATTAGAAACCTAGCACAGTACTACATTCGATCCTGAATTCCGATAACCGGATTTCGATGAAAATGCTCTTTTTCAGTTCCTCCAGAATACATAGAAAGCATAACTTTGGCTGCTGTCTGTAAAAAGTATTGTTTAAAAACAAAAAGTCTGATAATAAGTCTGATGTTCTATATATTTCTACGCTGTAAGAGATATACTCTTTACAAGGAAAATTACTGTTTCCTTTTTATACTTTCAAAAGCAGCTCTAAGCTTTGATTAAACACAAAATGTTTGAGATGCTGCACTAAGAATAGATTTTGTGCAAATTGCCCAAAAAAGCTGACGTTTCATTCTCGTTAAATTTTATATGATTGCAAAATCTTATGACATTTACTAAAAGTTATAGGAGAAAACTTCGAATTTGTTAGGACAGGCAATTTTTGTCAATATTTGCTGTGGCATTAACAATTTAAAAATAGTAATTGTGGAATAAAATTCCTTTTTTTTTTATTTGTTCAATTTGTTCACTTTTTTATTCTCCTTTGGAACATATAGAAGGTGTTAACTCGTATTTGGGTTTTTTAATCATTAGATCACGTACACACTCATTGATGCTCATTGGCACTCTCATTCATACTTCCAGACTCTGGGGAAGGTGGGAAATCATCTTTATTGGAGAAAAGTCCCCACCCCGAGCCGGGAATCGAACCCGGACTCCTCGCACAGTAGGCAGGTGCACTACACAGCCCTAATATTCTTATTCGTTTAAACTGTAATCTGTAATCTTCAAGCAAGATTTAGCTTATTCGTAAATTTCTTAGATAATGAGGTTGATCTAAAATTCTTGAAGAATCCTAAGCATGACTGGGAAGAATACTTGCAATAATTTGCACTGATATAAATCGAATGTTGAGGGAGGCAAAATTGCTATCAAGTTCGCGAACATACACCATTGTACCAATCCGTAAACGATGAACAGAAGCACAACAAAATTTGGCAAAATAAGATGTGCGACCGATACTTTTTTTAAACACCTACACATTTGTCGCCAAACTTTAACAAACTGGTACAAAATAAGAGGTAGCTTAGTCGGAAAGCTTCATACATTCCTTCAGTTTTAGGCGAACCACTGTTGTAAACTCCTTTTCGAAAATGTAAAATATCATTATAATCGAATCAACATTAGGGTATTTCAGATAAAAAGCCATCAAATCAAAGTTGGAGCTCAATATTTTCGAACCACGTTCTGGGCTTTGAACTTTAAAACTGCTACGGTGAAATTTGTACGTAATGACTACAAACCTATGGAGCAAATAAAAACGTTGATTTTTAAATAATTTTTATTATCATTAAAAGCGGAATAAATTATAATTGAATCCATGGCAGTGGTCAAAACGCTGTTAACGTGTTTATAGTGTCCTGTTCCTAATAGTTCCTGTGTAGTACACCGTAATGATTTGTGCTCTCGCTTGCCATGCACGAGATCGGTTTTGGATTCCACAGTGATATTAACATATCCCCTTAAAAAATCTTAAGTGGAGTAAACGCGCTTATAAATCTATTTCAGTGAAGGATCAAAGTATGCAATATGTAATCCAATGAACTGAAATCTTCTCAACACGGCGAGAACGGCTTTTCTCCGAGTTCTCCGGTTTTCTCCGGCATTATTCTACTAACTGCTTCATTACCACCTTTCCCTTCATTCCTTTCGTCCTCATTCTGTCATCTACTTGTACTTCCTCACTCTCACACCAGGCATCGGCTGATCACTCATCCTGGGTTCTCTACCTGATCCAGAGTCTCTGCTCCTCAACAGGCATCTTCCCAAGCGGTTACTTGTGGGTCTTGGGAGGTCTTCTTATGAGGGTAAGCAGTCAAAGGAGCAAAGAACTAGAAATAAAATATCTCAGGTTCAACACCATACATTCGGAAATGCCAGATATGCCTGCGCATCTATTACAATATTTTGAACAAATTAAAAAAAATGAAATTGAGTGTTTATTAAGGACGCTCTTTACCTATTTTGGTTGTCAGTGTTCCATTCTACAAGTATAATGGATGTGAAAGACGCTAAATGTTGCTTCAACACTTGAGGTCCTTTTACATGTCGTGGATCGATGACACGGGGCAAACGGCTTTACTTCCCTTCCAAAGGAAGCCATGCTAAAGATTTCTATGCCGAAAAAATCCATTGCCTCCACCGGCTTGAACTCGCAAACCACGGGATATGAATTAACCCTAGACTATGGAGAAAATCTAAAACATTTAAAAAACGCCATTAAAATAAAATAAAACTTTAGGCGAACTCTGAGATTACATGATGACAAAATTCAGCAAACAGGTAGTGTGAACAGTGCTATCTTGCAAATACTGAAGATATTATAGCAGTTATGTCATTAAAATTACGAGAAAACGTAAGAAAGTGTCACATAAGGAATGTGAACAAATGGTAAGCGACTATTCCTGGGTGTAATTTTTTGACATACATAACAGAAAGAGAAAAGAGCATCACTTTTTATAAAGCTAGCCTATAGAGGTTTAAACATTTGAATGTTTTCTTAGTGGAGTGTATTCTTCGTAATTCTACAACGAATACGCGTACGTGTAATGAAAGTTAGTCTCGATTAATAATACAAAGCAGACAGAGCTTTTGCAAAAATGTCAAGAAGAGTGAATACAGAAAGGATGTGATTGTTAGACAGAGTTACACGTATTACTGACGTGTATAAATCTGCGCTCTGTCAGAAGGAATGTGGCTCGATGAATGTGATGTACGTGGTGCATGAATTCCTGAAACCTAATTTTCAGTCTAGTGGAAAGGAATTCTCTCATTATTTTATAGTGTTTGGCACAAACCACTGACATATAGGCATTCAGCTGTAGAGAAATTGTTCCAGGAACAATATCTCGAACTAATTGATTCAAGGAAACTAAACCTCTGCACTTGGTCTGAACTTCGTTCTCATTCCATAGCAATTTGGGACGCCAGCTTGGTTTCTGTCGCCCTTTCTTCATTCAGGGAAAACTTAACCCAAAATAGTATACATAATAATTAAGGTCAAGACTAGCTAGAAACGCCTTCATATCTCCCCTGTCAAATTTGGGATGCAATTTTGCTGTTAGGAAAGCGAGGTGACTGATGCATCAGCCTGTGCTCCAGGATACAAACTCAAAATAACAAAGATCTAGGTTCCGTTTGTAGCGTCCTGCATTCATAGAAAGCCAATAGGAATTACAACAGATACTAGAGTTTGCGTTGTATCGGCAAACAATAAGACTGGAAATATCATGCTATAAATATGAGAATTTATTATGTAAACAGAAGAATAAAAATCTGATGTGGTACTTATGATGCTGTTTATCCACGCTTTTACGAGCGATCCTCAAAATATCTTATTCTTCAATGTGCATGATATTAATTGGAATCCAAATTTGCAGAGATAATTTAATTAGACATTTCATTTGCAGGTAAGATACAAGAGCTTGAAGCCACAGTCAAATCATTAAAACCAATGTGCTATGTGCTGGTTTTCAAATCTCTCTTTATGCATAACCACAAGAAACAGTTGAATAACTAATCATCACTTCAAAAAGGTATGAAGTATTTGAAATTTCAAACAAATTACAGGTATCGAGATTCAACTGTATTGGAACACCACAGTGAAGCGAAAAATTATTAAATTTTAGATGAGTCGCGTTTTTTTCACATCTGCTTCACTTTCGTATACGAAAGTGAAGCAGATGTGAAAAAAAACGCGACTCATCTAAAATTTAATAAATTACAGGTAATTTTTATGGTAATTTTTATGGTAATTTTTAACGAAAAAAAATTAAAATAAATTGGGGCTTTAATCAATCTAAATTTTTCGGCAATTAGACCTTATCTAACTCTTATGGTTAGTCAGTTGAACAAAGTTAATTCTAAATCAAAAGAACTACATAGTCATTCGAAAAAAGAAATCAAGATATATTTTATTAATCAGATAAATATCCAAAATGTATGACATCTTAAATAAAATCGTTAGTCACTTTTAAAATACAACGATTTTCCATGTAAAGGGTAATTTGAAGCAGGGTAGTTTTTTCAAAATTCTTCCATCGCCCATTTGGCATTTATCTTACGTTTCATTTATTCACTTACTGATATACAGACTGACAGATACAAGACTCTCCGCCCTCCCCCACACACACACACACGCGCACATACACTCCGCGCGCGAGCTGACATTTTTCTAAACATGTTCTTCTTTTTTGGTTCAGTGAACCCCAAACACGTATTTCCGCTGAAATTTTGACATAGAATTTTTTTGTTGGAATACAAGACTTCCTTCGCCTACCGTAAGTATACTGCAGAGAAAAAAATAGCATTCACATCATAAATAAAAGCCAAAATAAGATCACAGATCTTATATACAGATCATTCAAAGCATACAGATGTCAACGCGAAGATGAAACAAAAGGAAACCGAAATGTTGATCACGAAAGAGGAGAGTGTCCGTCGTTTACAATTGTAGATAAGAGATGACCGTTTCCTCATCTACTGTGTTCAACGGTGCAATTACCAAAAGTATTCATTAAACCAATGGCTTTTAATATGTGTACAGTTTGTAAAATTGCTATGGTGATATAAAAAGTGACACCAGATTACTTTATCTCTCTGGCAACATTCTTAAGGTTCTGTACAGAGTGACAGAGCATTTCGTACGCAGGCATCAGTCGACCTACTCAATGGAGCACGAAAAAGAAACACGCTTGCCTGGCGACACTTATTTTTTCGTCAAGAGTGCTGCCTGCCACTTTAACAGAAGCTGTGCGGTTTTTGTCCGGTTGCTATCAAGAGAATCAACGAAGCGCGCAGGTCAGAAAATCGGATGTCAGGGATTGTCCTGAGCACACCCATAACAAGCAACGCCGGAGAAAAAACTGCTCAAGAATTCTGAAAGTTTCAACCTGAAGTAATTGCCACCATTTCCTTTATGACGAGAAAACGTGCAACAAAATTATAAAACGCTCACCAAAGCAGAAAAGCAGCACAGTAAACATATTTTAAGCAAACAGTTATTTCATTACCTTTTTGCTTAATAACTAGTTTAGCTGCCCAGTTTTTGTAGAGCTCCTCGCCATTGTACGCGTATGCTGCATGTCAAACAATTTCAGGTCATCTGAGATTATTTCCTCATCACCATGTAACGGTCATATCAATAAAGATCGTTACTTTCTCAAAGTTCATACTTCCAAGTATACACACTTTGTGATTAACTGCTCAATTCATGAGAACATACCCATTTCATTAAAATAAATATCTACTACCTCAATATCCACATCTTTATAATATTTATCATCTTGATCTGCACTCTTGTCTCTTGGTGATGTGTCACCCAATTGCAGTTTGCTAGTGGAGTAGTTTTTCCAAGTCTATTTGGTTCACGCCATATAAATTACTCAGGAAGCATATTGTGTTACTTAAGTCTCAGCAGTAATGTTAGGGAATACGATGAGCTTCAAGAAATGCTAATTTAATTGAAGCAACATGCACAAAGTCACGGTTATAAATTAATTTAGCAAAACAATAAATAAAATGAAGATTATAGGCAGAAATATTCTACCAATTAGTAAGGCAAAAATAAAATATTTACGGACTGCAGAGTTATAATTCATGAGCAGTTGGATGCAGACTATTTCTAGAATTCTAGGATATTTACACCATTTTATAACAAAACTGTTTTATTATTAAGTAATGAATAATTGCATTTTGAGGTTAAGATTGTACATAGCGTAAGTCTTTCACTGACACCTGAAAGCGATACTTTCGTGAAGCAATACGCGATGTTAAAACTTCTTGAATTCATAAACAAAATAAAGACAGGCTACTATTACTTCAGTAAATCAAGCAAAAGGAAAGGAATAATCGCGGATTATCATGACGATCTGGATGGAAATAGAAACTGTGTTCAGAACTTTCTGCTATGAAACAGACTGATTATAAAGTTACAAGAATGTGGATTTTGAAGTTAATACTTTATACAGGAATATTAATTTACAAAGCTGACTTCTGAGAATACTTCAAGGTTCTGAAACTTTCTTAACGCTCTTGGCTGTGTGAATTCTGCCATTCACTTCAGATTTTCTTATAAGTAAAAAACAAACCGACATATTCTATACTCAGAAATGAGTATGCTTCTAACACTGTTCAACATAAGAAGAATATGGACTTAAAACCGAATATACCAGCTTTAATTCATGCTAAATATGAGAACATGTTCTTTGTAATATGGAGGCTTCAATCTACATCCATTACTTCGGTAGGTTTTCCAAAGATTTTATTTTTACAAAATAGAGTATTTACTCGAAAAAGTGAAGTATACCTATACTACACACCTTTATTCATATGGTCCAGGTACGTAACACCCGTCATCCAAAACTGATTCGACGGGCCCTAAAACCCACTAATCCAATCCAAAACTGATTCATCCACGTACATACATTTCCGATTGCATTATCTAAGCTAAACTAATTCTTAGATAAAGAACAAATGTTATAGCCATTATTCATCAAAAGATCTGAAAATCTACTAATCCCGTTTGAAATATATATATATATATATATATATATATATATATTTTTTTCAATGGTGGATAGCTCACACCCTTATCAGCTAGATGAATACAGGGTTGGAAAAATATATATCTGCCATTCATTGACAGAAACAAAACTCGATAAATTTATTGAAAATGTTTTTAACGATTTTTTTTTCTGCTTCTATCGTTAACACTTTTGTGGAAAAACGGGTGAAATGCAGATACTTATGGAACGGCGAGCTTTCCTTTGTAACCATACTTGGTGGGCAAGATCAGCTGAGGCACATAGAAGATCGGAATGATTACAATATTTACTTTTTTTAATGGCGTTTAATTCCTAAGACACTTCTTTAGTGTTTTCCAGCGAAATATCAAATGAAGTGAACTAAAACCGAAGTAACTTACTTTAGCTTGATTCGAACAGTAAAAGTAAATTAATATTTTAACTTAAAACTTTTACTTATTATGCAGTTAATGTAAATAACAACGGGTAGATACCTCTCTAAAACAGAATTCATGTTTATCCAAGCATTTAGTGAAAAAAGATATTGTTAAATTGAAAAATTAATTTTATTTTAAGGCAAATAAACTAAGCAGAGTAAATAATATTATATAAATATTTAATAAATTAAATTAACAAATCAACTTTTTTCCATAGGGTAAATTCAGACTGAAAAGTTCTAAGCCACAACTAGGATTTAAACCAGGGTCTTCGGTTTTAGGCACTGCGGTTACTGAGCTAACATGACCACTACTACTGCATATTAAGTTGTTCAACTGACTGCCATTTCTCCTGGTAAATTCCATGCAAGGCTTCTTAAACTGATTTAGAAATGGTATACTTAAATGGCCAATTACAAACCCTTAACGCTTTAAACCCTGGGTCGTTCGGGAATCTATATAGTATTGGCAACGGCGCGGTAAGTTGAAGATCCGAGATCATTTAAACATTTGATAAAACTAAATAAAAACGACATACGTTGTTCGTAAAGATGTTTAAAACAGAGCTATAAAAACGAGCAGGCAAGATAAGCACAGCCATGTGAGGTTTGTAGCGTTAGTTACTGAGATTGGTGCTGCCGCGGTGTCACAACTCCAGTGTATGCAAAAAAGTTATTAACTGCGGTGAAATGAGACGCTTAAGGAAGAAAAGTGAAGATAATGAAATATATAGATCAATGATTATTCCATTACATGCTTCTCACACTCGTCCCGTACGTAAATTACGTGACGAAAAGTGCGCTATTTCTCTCTCTCTCTCTCTCTCTCTCTCTCTCTCTCTCTCTCTCTCTCTCTCTCTCTCTCTCTCTCTCTCTCTCTCTCTCTCTGTGCTGAAATAAACAGAATTATAAGTTTCCATTTAGCTTTATAGACAGAATCATTTGTCGAGAGAATAATATTTATATACACTCCAATTAACTTGAGGTAGCAGCTGGGTAAAGATACACACTAAATGAATTCTTGTCTAACCAATCCTGAAAGGAGACTGAGGATGATTTTATACATTTGGAGCTATTGATGGTACATGTATCAACTACTCCACATATATAAATCATCTTCAGCCTTCTTCCAGGTTTAGTATCAGACTAATCCATTTAGTTCGCATCTTTACTCAGCTGCCAGCTCAAGTTAATTGGACTGTACATTCCACACAATATAAGTACATCATCGAGCGAAACGGGTGCGTAGCAAAGTGTGTGAACTTAATTCGGAAGGTTCACGGTTCAAATCCCACCAAAACTATTCTCCCTGCCTAGGAATTGTTTTCTAATTTTTCCTCGGCCCTCACAACTGGCAATGCTGGGGAGGTATAGTCCATTTTGTTGTTAAGGTGAGGTTGTAACAGAAAAGCGGAACCAGCGCCTATCAAGTAATTTATACGTGATATCGCGTGGATAAGGTATTATGATATTTCCGGTGGTTAAGGTTAGACATAAATTGATTCTTACTGGATGGAAGCGGATTACCTTCCTTCATAGCTGGAGTAAGCCGCTACCCCAACTCTATCCAGTAGAATCAATTCATAACTTCTTTCCCAAATAGCATTTTATCGCATGTATCATCAGCGCCACTGCCTGTGGTCCTTACGCTGTAGAAATGAGCGTCAAACACTATTAAAATAATATGTTATGAAGTTATTAAAATAAATTTAAACATTTAAAACTAAATCATTATTTTATAAGCACGGTCATTTGTTCTCTAATTATGAACGTCCTTGCTCTACTGTCTTCACTTTTCTTTCACTTTTAGTACTGTTAAATTTCTTTGTTTCAAGGGCCTATTTAGAATACTTTAGTCTAACCATGAGAGCAGCAAATATAAACAAACGGTGTTGATCTTTGAACTGAGACGCCTTTTACTTTCTCTGTTACGTATAGAAAGTACCGGAAGTTTTATATGACATTCCAAAATGCGATATCGAGAATTTAAAAAATGCATTTTTAGAAAAAGATTCATGTACTATATGTGCAAGATTTCTTGAGCGCTGGATTTACGGTGTAGTGCGGGCAGAGGGTAAGAAAAGAGAGCTAACACGCTTTTGTTTTTGCAATGTGGTCAACCTAGAAAAACACAATTGAGCCAAATTGCGATAAGATAAGCGAAGATATGTGCCGAAGGTATGAGATGTGGCAACAAACAATTGAACTCCATCCGATATGATGTATGCTTATATATTTACTGTTATAAAACACATAAAAGTATTAAACTAATATTATGACAACTATAAACACTCACTCGCTTTGTGATTCTTCGATTTCCAAGTCTACTGCGTCACTTTCATCGCTTGTACTCTCTAATGTGTTAATAATTTCATTAATTGCACTTTCTATTACACCATCGTTTCTCCAATATTGCATTTCCAGCTCTTGGACCTTCTTAGCGTATCCTTCCCGATCAGTCGCTTCTATAGCATTAGTTTCCGCAGATTTGTGGCCCTCGTTAACATTGCGTACATTGTAAACACTCTTTACTTTTGCCCACGCCAGCTCAGTTGCATTCAGCTCACAGTTATACGGAGGTAGACGAATAATAGTGTGTCTCCTTTCCAGAGCCATAACACTGACAACATAGTCTTGCTTTTAGATTTGTTGTAAACTGGTTGACTCATAATTAACCTCAAAATTTCTCAAAATGAAGTGGCGTACGTGTGAAAGCTTAGCATATTAGCCACTAGATGTCACAGTGTGTAGCGCATTTCCTGTTTCAAAGTTGTCATCTGTGTTTACGGAAATAGGCGAAATCGACTGAATGAGGACTTGAGACCCGAACGCTCAAGAAATCTTGCGCATATAGTATGTGTGGCTGTGTGTGTGTGTGTGTGTGTGTGGGGGGGGGGTGCGAACAGCTTGATTCAAAAGCGATAATTCGGTTATCCAACAGCTCCCAAGCACAAAAGCTGTAGGACATATCACCAACTATTTTGGGATTATACACTAAGTCACGCTACATATATTGCCAATAGCCTTTAGAATATAAGTTTATGGTTTAGATCCGTGTTAAATTCATAAAATGGTAGAATGTTTGCTAATTTACAGTTTGTTAATAGAACATCATATTCTTGATTCCATGTATATGTTACTCTCTTCATTGTAAGTGATCGTATATGTTCACTATTCATTTCGCATCAGAAGGTACGCTTTAGACCCCGTAAGAAACCAAAATATTTTTAAATGTGCATATAAGACTATTTAGCACCTGGATCAGTGATCAATCCGATATAAGAACATCAGCATTTTTAACCAATTATTCATTCCTATTACTGTAATCGTACGTTTTCGATATATCCGTTATTTTATTACACCAACATAGAGTAATTTTTACGTAAATTTATTAGAACGGGAGACAAACAAATTTATAGCTTCTCTGTGCATATACATTATTATGCTTCAATTGTTTTCAGTAATATATTTGTTACCATAAAGCTTCAATGGAAAGTTAAGGATATTTTTTATGCTGAAAGTTTTTTTTTTTTCTAGATTACGGTTTTATGAATCTATTTGCATTAGTGAAATTAATAAAGCCACGACAGAATTGTTTTATTTTTATTAACTTCCACTATCACTACTGATTTGATTTTTAAACTACATATTCAGAACAATATGGCTAAAGCTTCAGATTGTCAAGACAAATTCTGGAACTCCTTTTATTGCTGTTTATAAAATGGTTTTCGGTCAGCTCCCCCCCCCCCCCCCAAATCTTTCGATATGTAAGACTGTGCAGTCTATTTTGCTTAAAACATAGGTCAGTATTTAATTTATCTGCTAAAGTAATGTTAATTGGAGAAAACCGTCTAATGAATTCTAATTATTTTGAAAGGTCCCGCAAAGGTACAACAATTGCGCTTCCGTCAGTAACAATAACTATTTCCAGGGAACATAAAGAGTCGTTGTTATGATGACCCACATGCTGGGACTAACACGTTATCCAGTCACCATTTATCGCGTCACACGCGTTGAATATCTATTCGACCGAGAACAGGGAGGGGAAAAAAGGCAAGAAAAAGAGCAAATAAATCTTGGAACACGTAGAATGTAGAACATACTTGTGGGCGTTCCGCTCGCAAGGAAGGCCCGAGGGGAACCAGAAAGCTTTGAACTGTGGACAGGGTGATAGGGTCTGTAGGAGATAGCAAGGGCATCCTGGCCTGCTTCACAACCATGTATCACATTTCAACATCGTAACAAGCCACTCCATTAAAGCTAAACTAGCGATGGAAGCTACCAAAATACATGTGTGCATTGTTAATGAATTACAGACGGTTGTATCGCAGTAATATGGATCTCTAAGGCCATGCGCATTATTTTTTTTGTGATATTTGCTTCACTGATTATGTAGCAAACTCAAACGCCGAGCTGTGCATCATTATATGTCTTTGACGCGAAAACACTATCCATTTTTGTAAATTTTAAATACTGGTATTACAGCTAACCGGAGTTGCAATTTTACAGTTACAGTTTACTATCTTAAAAACAAACAACTAATCTTATGTGGCACATAGATATTTTCATTTTAGTTGGGATAAAACGGTCAATCACGAACCTGAATATATACGTCTCTAGTGGTCCAGCGAGCCTTACAACAAGCAGATGCTGGTGATGATTATGGTTTACAGGATTTCCTGAGGATGATGCTCTATTATGTTCTCGTAATGACACAATCTCAGAAATTTATAAAAATGAAAGTGAAAATAGTGAATGCGATGACAATGGGAGTTTGGACTCTGACGCAATAAAAGACGATAACATTTTATTAATAAGTGGTTTCTTATTTTGAATTTAAACTTAATTATTTAAAATATTATGTTACATTAAATCAATCAAGCATTTTAGGTATATGAATTATAAGTTGTTTAACGGTTTTAAGAAATGGTGCGAAATGGTACATATATAATGTTGACATGGGGATTTTTTTGGCTTTCTGAGATCACTTTATTTAGCCTAATTCTGGTGGTTACTTTTGAGATATCGTTGCAATATTGCTGTCCATTGGTTTTTCTAGAATGAAACTATTTTTATCTTAACATTTTTGATAATTCTGTGAACTGATTTCTGGCGTAATAACCTATAAGCCAACCTAATCCATTGGAAAATGTTTCTGATTGCTTTCTCGGAAGAAGCTCGGTGCCCTTTTGGTACCCTGGACCATTACTAAACGGCACTGAGTTAATGGAATCGGTTAGTTTAGTACAGATATTCCGAGTTTCAACCAGAGAAACCACTCATTACTATATATCCCTGTTAGGTGATATTCACATACGATTCTAGCTTTAATGTAGCATTTACAGACATGCAACTGTATCAAGATATTATACACACTCGTGCTTTATGGTGACTTCCTAGTCGTGCATTGGAATGTTTCTGTGCGCATAGCAGGATTTGTTTTTATTCTTTCTCTCTCTACTTTAGCTATACAGTAAGTAGAGAAATTACATTCAAAATTTCTATATCGAATTTATAATACATTTTATAAACAAATGCAAGGCTATAAATGTAGCTAGAAGTCAAGTATTACATTCATCATTTAACTCCGTAACGGCTAAGAACTACTATTGTTGCCGATGCTAGGTGCCATCAGTTTTAGAGTCTATAAGTTTTAAGTTAATATACTTTCTTTAGAACTAAGAAAATATATAAAACAGATGGAGAAAGAATTAGAATATGTTTACGTTGCAGTAAAAAATCACGACAACTTAATCCTAATCTGCAAAAATAAAGGCATCTAGTTCTTGTATTTCGCACGTTTTATCACTATAGAATGTTACCGAGTAAGCCTTATTTGGGACAGAAATACAAACGAAAGAACCATCCTACACACGAAAAATTAGCTGTAGTAGAAAAAGTGCGTCTATAGCTAATATTTGAGCAGAGTATAAAATCGCAAAGCACACTAACATCAGGAGGAAAAAGAGTTAACTGCTAGAAATTTGTGGGTACGAAAGATTTATGCAACTACATTCGGACATCTCAGAGCAACAAGAAATAATTTTTTCAGCGAATTCAGGTTGAATTTTCAGATTACGTGAATAAAAGAAAATGCATGATAAGAGTTAAGAACCAATGTTGAACCGTTCAGAAAAAGTTAAACTGAATATATAAATGAGCAAGGTGTACAAGTAAACTATACAATGTGGCTGAAACGTTCCTTGGTGAGCATGAACACTCGAGCATGTAAAGCAGGAGGGGAATCCCTCCCCCCAAATACACTCTCCTGGAAGAAAAAACAGGCCGCTTTATTGTGATCAAGTGGCGATGAGAGCCAATTGCTAAAAGCTATTATGGTAGAAAAAGTAAACAATCTTGAGCGATCAAAGAGACTAAGCAGAGATTTCCTGTGCATTACTTGATTTACAATGCAAACAATTGCACTGGATTTGTTTCACAACAAAGCAGTACTCGAAAGATACTCGCAGATGAAGTGAGAGCAATAATCTTATTGGACAATGCTCCAGCTTATTCAATGCTAGAATATTTTTTCTAGTAAAGACAGCTCAATAAAATGCATGTATACTACTTGCCACTTAATACAACTGATGAACCGAGTCTAATAAACAGAAACAAAACGTTGTAGAAGAGATTCTTAATGAAATCCTAAAAGCTGAACAGCTTGCCATGGAGAAGACAAAAGAGGACAGCCAAATCATCAAATTTAAAGAACTATAGCAGTTCTGTAAAGTTTTTCTAGTACTGTAAGATATACAGATAATTCATCGTTGATGACTGTGTGAAAGAAAATTATTGGCTGAAGATGTGTAACCAGGTGATAACAAATATCACATTCAAGATTTTCATGAAGTCTGCTTCAAGTAGGCTAAAAGAAATTGTACTGGAGAACGCTGAGGCATAGCCGGAAACTGATGAAGATGTCTCAGGTTATTTTGAGGAGACAGTATGACAACAGTTTAGAACTGTGAGGACGAAGAAGGAGAAGAAATGTGTTAGTACATTTAAAACCATGTAACCCAGTTTGTTGAATGAAATGACAATAAGAAATGTCACCTGAGACAGTTATACGAATTCCAATATCTCAATAGATTATGGACATGTACTTAAACCAACTTCTGCAGCAACAGTTTTGAGCGATGTCTCTCGGGCACATCATTCTATGGGTATTGCGTATGTACTGCATTACTTTACCTTTTACTGTGATGTTTATTGTAATTATGCCTCTAATTTTCAAATACGCGACAGTAAATGTTTTTTTTTTCTGCAGTAAACACGGTGTTAATGCATGTTCTAATCTTAGGTTATTCATTTTGCACCGAACTTAACCTTACTATCAATTAGAACAAATGTTCGAGCTTTTACTGTAGGTATTGTATTTAAGTTCATCTTCCAAAGACGAAGCACGAACATTTTCAAGAAAGCCTTTGCATAGAAAATGTTTCAATATTTTTCTAAAATAGTTCCGAACGATTTTGAATAAAACACCGTATGTTTAGGATATATGACTGAAAAATAAAATGCATATGTATCTTTAATTTTCTGCAAATCATCTAAATCATACAGCACTAAGCAGGTTAAGTAACAGTTTCTGTTAAATACTCGTATTGTATGACATTAAGCTTTCCGAAATGTTCATCATTTGACTGAATTTTTCAATATTGTATACAGTTTTTGAAGTGCTAATCACTATTTTTTCGTTTCTCGTAACACTATGGAGAGTGGAATTATAGCGACAAGATTGACTGCAGCCTCAATCCCCTGTATCTCCTTTTTATCTCTGATAAAAATTGTTTTATCTCGACTAAGAGGGAGTAGATTGCAGAAGAGATATAAAATAAAGAATATTTAATAAAGAAGGTCATGTGAATGTAAATCATTAGGCTTTTACTTAAGCTATTGCCCAATAATAAGAAGGGAAGTATTGTATCACCCAAAATTAATATCCAGCCTTCTCTTTAAATATACTTTTTGAGGTACCAATGAGTCCATGAGAAGGTCTGCGAGCGCGTGTTGTTTGTTAATTTATGTCCTCTCAGGTTAAGTCACATCGGAGGCTGAATGAAATGGGTAAATTGATGCTCAAATGAACACAGGGTCCATAGAGCTTAGCGTTAGCAGACTCATCTTCAGAATATGGGGAAAACCCGTAAAAAAACCTTATCCAGTTAAACTCACCCTGGCCGAGATTCGAACTCGGATCTACTGAACGCGTGGCAGACACGCCTACCCTATGCTACAGAGGCGGGTCCTGGAGCGCGCGTCATGCCTATCTATCTTTCTGTAAAGACCACCCACCAACGATACTTCGGATGGATACCAAACGTCACAAGAAGATTTTTAAGAAAATTCTCCTATTCCCAAGCTGTATTATATACGGAACAGTTTCCCTTAAATTTTAATTTTCTCAAAAGCGGCTCTAATGATTTTCATTAAAATCATGTATATTTTACGTATTTGCAGAAATAATGGGACAAAGTATATCTTGAATTTGTTATGAACATACTGAGAAGTCCTTTCCATTACATCTTAAACCGCCATTAGGCCTTTAAAAAAAACTGACACATGTTACCTGAACAGCTGTTTTATTTTTTGTATTGTGTAAGCTTCATTTGAAATTATATTTTGTCAATAGAGTAACTGAATAGAAGAATAAGTTTTTATGAGAAGCTGTAAGAGGTAAATAAAACGTGTGAATGTGACAGCACATTTTTCTATACGGAACAGTACAATACAAAGGAAACATTTTAAATGGTATAGTTGGTAAAGAACTGGAGTGTAACTTTTGGAGTGGAATGTAGTGGACACCTGGCTACTGGTGTTGTGTGTTGTAGATGTTAAGTAGAGACAAGCAAGACCCTTGCAGTACCATCACGTCCAAACTCGACAAGCGAGATGGATCGGGTCGAACACCTGCTGGTACACCCTCCCCACACCTTAACTTCCTTCCTCTAAGATTTGTTTCCACAACTGGAAATTTCGTTTTGGGTACCCATGCTTCTTATTCATCAAGCGTGTGTGCAAACAAGGACAGAGGTTCCACATGAGAGTTGATATGACGATACCTTACGTCAAGGTAAAAAGCGAGGACCGAAGCAACTGAAACTTAAAAAAGCTGATTTTTAGACTTTGCACAAAAAGCAGATGTTTCATCACGAGTCACTCATAATATAAAATGAAGTAATACCAAGTGAAATTAAAATGTTATATAACAAGAGCGCGGACTTATATGCACGATACAATATGAATTTATGCAAGCATCTATGCACTAAAACTCTGGTAAGTATGCTCTAAAAACGTTATAATAGGCATTTAAATAAAGTAGATTATATCACCCTTTTCACATTTATTAATCTTAAAGCAATCAAATAGTAAACTCTTAAACAGAGGCACTAATTAATTAATATTTATTAGTCTCTAAGTCTATTTTTGTATTAGTCGTGTTTATTGCAATAAACAAACATTTTTCATCGTTTTCTGGAAGAAACTTCTGACACTTAACAGTTATTTTTTATACAAGTGTGAAAAGGAGAATTTTATTCTGTGAGGAGGACAGCCTGCGGAACGAGCGAAATCGAGTGGAGCAATTCCTGCGAACAGAATAAAATTACTTTGAACACGAGTGGCATATAGTATTTATTTTTTATACAGTAGTTAATATTTGCAGATATATTGTAGGTAAGAAATAGTTTGTTTTACCTATTTCGGAGACGTGAAGCTTAGCGTGCTGCGATGTTCAATTATTGCCTTGCTTAGCATTAGTGTTGGCAACATGACGAAACATTCTATGTAAAATCTTACATAAAGGAAGCAATGAATCTAATAAAATGAAAGTAATATAATAGCACTTTAATACATTTTCTAATAGGTTAAAACCTTCACAAACAACATTTTAAATTATTAACCGACTGTTAATGTCTTGTTCACACTAAGACAGAGCTTTATCTTTGAATAGTTAGCCCACAGAGTTGAAGAGGTATATTTCGGTTTTTATTTTGGCAATATTTCTCCTCAAAGTAGGATAAGCATGCATTTTCGGTATAATTACCTTGTTTTTTAAGTTGCACATTGCAGGAATTTCTTGTATGCTATGACGTATTGTTTTCTTGATTTTCTTAGTAGCAATTGTAATGTTGTTCTGCTCACTGTAAAATATGTTCTGGTTCTGCACACTGAACATCTTCCATGTTGACATTCTTACCATCCGCCATTTTACAGATCGATACCGTAGCCTGTGATCTATATGAACACGTCCTAACTGAGTGAACCATTAGTTACATTGCACAAGAAACTAAAGTTGGCTACATTGGAGCGTCAACATTTTAACACTGCGTGGGAGAATTATCTTCTTTCAACACTATCAGAGATGTCAAAAAGCCGTGCTTTTAACGTCATCTGTCTAAAAATGTTTTTATATTTCTATGAATAGATTTTTGTAGATGTTGCGTAATCTATAATTTTTTGTTGCAGGGCATCTGTAACAATGGTATAACATATCGGTTTATTTTAGTTCAATTTGCATCCAACCAAACCAACTTTACTCCTATTTTCCTTTGTCACTGTGATATTCCCTTTTCTACTGCTCACACTTCAGAACTTACAATTATTAGCAGCACATTAGCACAAGTTTAAAAGTTAAGTTAAAATGACATTTTTTAATTCCTGGAAATGTTATCGTTGAGTCAGACGGCTTCGTCTGCATTATTAATACAAACCATATCAAGTTTTATGATGTACCGAACTTTAAAAATATACCGTATGATTTTTGAACGTTATTTAGTTTGTTGACCGACATATTTTTATATCGGGAAACGCTCATTGTTGAAAGCTACATTCTATTTTTCGGCAACTTTTTATGTATTTAGAAATAAGCTAACAGTCCTACACAAACAGAGCAATAAAAGAGAAATTTTCTCGTATCTTTCTCTTCTTAAAATATCGGAGTGAAATAATTGTACTAATCATTGCTGAAAAAGTAAAATATAGTAAAAAATATGAGGTAAAGTTATAATACTCCATTCCTACCATAATTGTTTCTTGTAATGAGAACTATAGTATGTTTATTAAGTGGAGGCGTTGGATTGATTAGTGCAATAACAGATTGCTTGAATGACTCAAATGAATTCCGCAGAATTAAAAGAAATTTTGCCAGCAGCGGAGATGATATGGCTAGCAAATAAGTCAGGAAATAGTATAACGTTGCATACAACACATTTCTTCAATAGTGTAAGCTAGAAAATATAAATTTTTTGTATTTTATACCATAAAATAAAAAGTTTAGGAAATCTAGAACTGCGTTTTTCCTTATTGCCACAACCGTCTATATATTATAGGACAGGGTTGGCCACTAACCTTAATTTTGGAGCCGCAAATTTATGAAGCTAATTCGAAGCGAGCCACATTGTAAACGATGTTTACAAAATGTTCTATAAAATAAATACATATTTTTCATTTTATAGCAAAGGAAGGAACATTTATCTTTTGCACCTCACAGAACATTATTGTTAAGGTACACATGAAGGAATGAGATTCTACTTTTGAGAAGTGCTTTTCGGAGTGTTAATTTTTGCTGTTAGTTTTTACACATCTGGCTGACAATTGAAGCCCTCAGATTCATAAGTTGTTAAGTCAATGCGTTTGAGAAATCCTGTTCAACACACGATAAGCACTCTCAATACCACTTCTGTAATAGTGCTGAAAGATTTGCGGATAAGAAGATGTTAGGTCGAACATATTATGACCCTGGCGTGTTGAATGGGCTTCAATTTCAGAAATAAAAGTTGTTAAAGCCAAACTTTTCGAGTTAGATGTTGCTAAGTCAAGTAGTTGCCGCATTAGCCGTTTGGTGGTACAACTACACTGTGCCAACCAAGCTCTTTGATATCAGCTGTCGATACTGTGACTTTGTGGGCTCGTAGAATTAAAAGTCCGAGTTGCAGAAATTCAAATCGTTCTTTACTTCCGTAGAAATACACTGTTCAATTCTCACGTAACAACATTACGTCACATACACAACACAATCTACCAAGGTCGATGACAATAACAAACAGCGTTCTGATTACATCTGTTTACAATATAAGCTCAGCTGTTTACTGCTTACGACTCCCCCTTGGCGAGTCGTCGCTCCCTTAAATACCTCACTGATAATTTCTAGACTGTTCTAAAACAAACCAGAAACCCAAATATCTCTATCAATCAAGAAGTCACTAGAAATTTCCATTTACCTCACTTATCTGTGTCGGTAAGTCTTATCACCGGCGCTATGTTTATCTGCTTATGTAAGCTCTTTATCTCCATGAAACACTATCCGTCTGTTGTCTATTTCCTCCGAACATTTTATGCGCGTGACCGCGACACTGCTCCCTCCTCAAGGCTGGTCGTCCCGAACAGCACCATCGTAGCGGGCCAGACGATCCACTTGTACCACCAACATCTTCCCTCGGGGCACCTTATGGATGCGGTAGACCACGTCGTTAACCCGGTACGGCCCTTGCCATGGCTGCTAAAGCTTCGGGCAGCGTCCCTTGGTCCGGGTAGGGCGGTACAACCAGACTAGATCACCCTGCTGGATCCATTGGCTATTGGCTTGCCTGTCGTATCGGGTCATCATGCGGACTCTCGCCTTCTGGATGTTCTGACGAGCCAGCTCATGCATGTCGTGGAGATGGTCCACCAGGATCTCCACATACTCGGTTGCTGGCTGTTTTGCTCCAGGGGGCTTCCAAAAGCCAGATCATAGGGGAGGCGTAACTCTCGGCCGAACATTAAGTTGGCTGGCGTCATCCCAGTGGTGTCGTGTGTAGACGAGCGGTAGGTCAGCAAGAACTGTGGCACCTTGACGTCCCAATCTCGCTGATGGCTGGCCACGACCTTCCTCAGGTGTTCTTCAAAGGTCTTGATGTACCTTTCGACCATGCCATCCGACTAGGGATGTAGAGGTGTTGTGCGGGTCTTGTTCACCCCCAGTCTTTCCAGTGCCTCCTTCATCAGGTTGGACTCAAAATTGGCGCCCTGGTAGCTGAGGAGCTCTAAGGGCACCCCAAATCGACAGAACATTGACGGCACCATCTCTCAGCGTCTCCTCGGAGGCTCAGCCAGTAGTAGTGCTGTCGGAGTTTGTCGATTGTTCGGTTTGCTCCCAGGTGTCCTCCTGAAATACCAGCGTGCACTTCCTCCAAGACCTCCGGGACCTTACTTCGGGGAAGTACCAACCGTTCTCGCTGCGTCTTCCCATCAGGTGATTCCCATACCCGGGACAGCACGCCTTCTCTTGTCTTCAGTGAGTCCCACTGGGCCCAGTAGGACTTGTATGTGACGCTCCTCGGCGCGACGTCCTCCCAGGTTGGTCTTGTTCCTACCTCCACTTCCCTCAAGAGTGACCCCAAGTCGGCGTCCGCCAGTTGTTCCCTCCTCAGGCCTGCGCTATCCCAGCCATCCGCACGCACTGCCGTGACCGTTCTGACAGCTGCGGCACACTCCTTCCACTCTTGTGCATTGGCCGCACTCCTCTGGGCAGGGTCTTCGGGACATGGCGCCTGCGTTACCATGGCTTTTTCCTCTACGATGTTCAGAAGTGAAGACGTACTTCTACAGCCGCTGGACCCAACGTGCTGCCTGGCCTTCCAGGGTTTTAAAGCTCAGTAGCCAGGTTAGGGCGGAATGGCCAGTCCTCAGGTGGAATGGCTGACCGTACAGGTACTTGGAGCTGTTCCAAGGTCTTTACACCGCCAGTAACTCTCGCCGGGTGACACCGTAGTTCTTCTCTGCCTTGGATAGCGTCTTGCTGTAGTAGGCTATCACCCGCTCGTGGCCGTCATGAACTTGCGACAGGACGCCTCCAATGCAATGGTCGCTGGCGTCGGTGTCCCAAGGAAGGTGCCGCCTGGTTGCAGAAAATCCCCAAATAGGAGCACTGCACAGTGTCTTCTTCAGGTGCTAGAAAGCACCTTCGGCGTCCTCCGTCTACACATAAGGTCGGTGTTCCTCTGTCAGGCGGGTAAGGGGTTTGGCAATGTTGGAGAACCCCTTTATGAAACGGTAATAACTGCACAGCCCCAGGAAACTGCGCAACTCTCGCTTATCCTTTGGCCGAGGCCAATCTCTCACAGCCTGGGTTTTCTCCGGGTCTGTGGCCACTCCGGTTGGTGAGACTATGTGGCCCAAGTAGTTGACTTCCTTGCGGAAGTGCTGGCACTTCTTTGCCTTTAGCTTCAGGTTAGTCACCTGTAGTCTCTGCAACACCTTGCTCAGGTTTTTCAGATGGTCTTCGAAGATCTTACCGACGATGATGTCGTCCAGGTATAACAGGCAGGCAACATAAGTTAGTCCTCTCATCACTGACTCCATGAGGCGTTGGAAGGTAGCTGGTGCGTTGCAAAGGCCAAAGGGCATAACTGAGAACTACCAAAGCCTTTGAACTGACGAGAATGCAGTCTTTTCCTTGTCTCTCGGGTCTAGAGCCACCGTCGGTAACCCGACTTCAGGTCCAGGGTCGAAAACCACTGTGACCAGCTAGCGTGTCCAGGGTGTCGTCAATCCGGGGTAAGGGGAAACAGTTCTTCCGGGTGACAGCGTTCAACTTCCTGTAGTCCACGCAGAAGCGTAGCTCGCCGTTCTTCGTCACCAGAACTACAGGGGAACACCAAGGGCTGTCAGACTCTTCAATCACTCCCCTGGATTTCATGTCCTCTAGCATATCCTGTACCACCGCTTGTTTCGCCAGCGGAACGCGTTTAGCTCGTTGCCGAATAGGCCGGGCGTCTCCGGTGTCGATGCGGTGGAGCACGCGGTCCGTGCAGCCGTAGTCACCGTCGCCTTGACTGAAGACGCGCTGGTATCACCTCAGCAGTTGTCGAACTTTCTCCAGTTATTTTGCGGTCAGATGGTCGGCCGCTCTCTCCAGTAAGCCTTCCAGCGGGGGCCCCAGGTCTTGCGTCGGCACCGGCTCCTGTGTCTTGTCGATTGCTGTCACGCTGACCAGGGGCTCGCAAGTCCCAAACTCCGTTCCGGCCTGGAGGTCGAGATCGGTGTCTGCGAGGTTGAGCAGTCTCACTGGCTCCTCCTCTCAGCACGGCAACAATGTCCTGGCTACACATAGTCCGTGCAGAGGCGTCTTCTGATCCAGCATCATGTTTTTCGTTCGCTGGCCTTTCAGTCGCACCGTCACCACCAGCTCGCTTCTCGCGGGGACCACCACGTCTTCCTTCAAGATGACCCTGCAGATTGCAAGGCGCTCTTCGGGTTGCCGGAGTATAACCTCTTCTCCATTGAGCCGCAGGACGTTCCTGCCGACGTCGACCGTCGCCTCGTGTCTCCTCAGGGCATCCAATCCCAGTATCACCTCCTCAGCCACGTTCGCGATGAACACCCACAGACGCACGGCACTCCGTCCCAAGGTCAATTTCAGTAGGCCCTCCTTCTCCACAGTGACCAACAATTTTGATTCCACACTCCTAAACATTGTTTATAGTTCAATTTTGTTATTTTAAATTTATTAAGAAAAGAATTCAGTGGAAATTAAAAACTTTGGTGGGAAGTGAACGAGATTAAGAAACAATTGAAGGTAAACTTCTGATTGAATAAGTAGAAGCGAAGTAAAAGGACTAATGTTAATGTGTTTAACGACGATAATAATCTAAAAAAAAATATATATATATAAAGTTATTTGAATGTTAAATTGTGTAAATATGATTTAAACAAAAGATTATGTGAATTACCTAATATAGTAATGAAAGGTGGGTCACTGCAGATGACGTAAACCAATGAGAAATAAATTATTGAATTACTGTAGCAACGGCCAATTCAATAATTTCAGATTAGCTAGAGTTATCATCATTCTAAGGACGCAAAACATTCTCAGTGTGATGAAACTCAATTTCAAGTTATATTGAATATTTATAAAAATGAGTTAATATTATAAACGATACATGTGCTTCTAGAGTTACGTATTAATTTGTGTTACGACACGTTTTGTTAACTTCATATTGAATTAAGTATTGGGACATTTGAAAAGAAGTTGAATGATTATTTCGTTTCGTTTAATAAATTAGTTCCAACTGCCGTCCGAGACTAAAGCCGAGGTAAGAAGTTTTCATGCTTCGACTGCAGCAGCCGTTGGTAACAAATAGGAATTGCTCAACCAGACGCCGGTTCTGAGCAAAAGCTCAGATCATAATGACTGCGAGACCCGGAACATCGGCACCATCCCCAAGGACAGGACGCTGCAGCTTCCCAGCCCAGAGAGCCTGTCCCAGATTTCTGATTAAACACACTATGAATGTTATTGCAATACACTTGAAAAAGCAGCAATGCCGCAATTTTTAATCCATAAATGTAAAATTTTGAACTGGTCATTTGATTACAATACAGACCCAGTTGCAAAATTTGTAGTTGTACACTGAACTCTTATTCACAAATTTATTTTTCCATTAGCTGTATACACATATGAATTTGAACAAAACGCTTGTTAGAGACAATTTTAGTATCTAAGAACAATGTAATAAATAATATTAGGTTGATGGAAATAATCATTTCTTCCACACTAGCCGTGTGTAGGCTAAGGTAAGTAGGGCCAGACTGAAAAATTCAATTCCATAGCCGGGATTTGAACCACGGATGATGTATTAGGTTGCCCAAAAAATATAAAACAGAACTTAACCTTTTTCTTCGCGCTTGAATTAAGTAACATACTTTAGTCGGTCATTTTCAAATTTAACAAGAGGCATACTCTTTTGTTTAATTCATCATTAGTATACTGGTAGAGACAATTTCGGAACTGGACAAAGAGTACATTATAAGAGAAATTCTGAAAATATTATTTACAAATAAAATAGCTGAAAATCAAAAGTACAAAGACAGCAAGGCATTGTCTGTATCCAGCACGGGTGAAAGAACATTTAACATACAAAAACAAAGTGGAGCGCATTTCCTAAAAATTTAAGTTTTTTAAGATTATTTTCCAAAATATTTGTAATAAACAAATGATGCTAGCACTAAGGCATTATTTCTGAGAGAAAACGAGCACACTGAAATTTACTGCTGTGCATGCGCTTAGGTTGCTTTTTATTTATTTCTGCTTTCTTCACGGTAACACATGTTTTCACCTTCCATTAAATAAACTGAAACGTACAGGTGGATATCTTCGGAAATATCTCCTTGAAAGCTATGGCTTTCCTGTTTTCGAAATATATTAAATTGCAGCATGAAAATTACATGTTATTTACAACAGCATCTTCTCTGTGACAAGTTCCATAATAAACTGGTTCCTGATGACCCGTGTATATTTAAATGTCTAGCTCAAGAACCAAAACTAACATTAGTATAATGTAGCGAGTAAGAAACAGCCTGATCTGCTTGTAAATTGTTCGTAAACAAACGTAAAATATGCAGATGGATGACAAATTTATTCAGTTACTTCGTTTTTAGACACCTAATTGCCATTATGTTCTAAATTGGGCAATAGAACACCGTCCTTAGGTAACTATGGTACTAATGAGGTAGAAAAAATAATGCGCGCAGATATGGGACGTAACCTCTTACAGTCAAGTTACTTGCTTCACAACAGTGAGTATGGTCGGTAACGTAAATCATCACTATCACCATACGTTTATCTTCAAGAAAACGACAGTAGGGTCGTCTGTTCGTGTTTGGAAGTTAGTGGCTTTAAATCCCGGGTACCAGGTCGACTTTACTCAGCTTCTTACTCTTTCTAGCACTTAAAAATTCCAAATCGAGATTTTGATTTGTTAAAGATGGTTCTAATGATTTTGATTAAAACACCACATATTTAAGATATATTTAAATTATATTTTTAATAATCTGATGAAATTTGTATAATTTTGTAAAACTTTAGAGAAAACTTACTAGAGAAAGCGGTCTACTTCGATAAAATACACATTTTTTTATATAAAAATTTCTGAGATATTCTTTGGTATTGGTTTTATTTTCCAATGCTACCCCGTATTTTGTAAGTGCTAAGCCATAACTTCTATGTATCTCGAGAAGCATGGTCAGAAGTGGACGCTATTAACAGAACCTTCTGTAAATATATTCTAGGCCTGCCGTTAGCATCACCTAATGGGGCAGCACAGCTATGTAGAGTAGGGAAGACATTCAACTGGGGTTAAAATTGTTTCAAGGGTAATGGAATACTTATACAGAGCTGCAATTTGGAGGAAAGCAGTATTATTAAGGAATATTTTCTTATACAACTGAAAAGCAAATGGGAAGGGTCTTAGACACAAAAAGTAAGAGAATGATGGAACAGATTGGTATGGGATATACTGTCTGCCCACCACAAGAAGCCAAGAAAAGAATGAAGGAGAGAGAGGGGTTTGAACTGTTAGTGGATCTGTTTACTAGGAAATGAGTGTGTGATAGTACACATGAGTCATCCATGCTACCAGATCTAAAGTTCCTTTCGGTAACTGCAGTATTATGTATGGGTGAGTTATGTGACAACACTGTGAACCTAGTATCCTTGTCATACTCGGAAGGCGAGCATAAACACCGTCCACACAGCAAAAGTGGTTATGTTAAACATTCCTCTATCTTACCTTCTTGTCCTGAGCAGACAGTACTTGGAGGAATGGGGAGTATTGTATAGCGCTTTCGGGAAAAAAAGGAAATACGATTAGAAGATATTGGTATCAAGTTATTTTTGCTAGTACAAGAGAGAAAAGCTCTTTGAGGATATAGAGGGAAATAAAAACAGAGTGTTGGTAGGGAAAAGTACATAGATGTGTGTAATAACTTAATAAGCTAGGAGAGAAGGATTTTGGGGGGGGGGGGCGTGAAAAGGAGCTAGAACTTTGTAAGGTATTATACATGATAAGGACAAAGGAATTGCCCATTTTGTGGGGAAGATGATACAGACTGGCATGTATACTATACTGCAAACAAATAAAGGTATGGAGAGAACAAATTAGCAACAAAAGTGGAACAGTTTCAGGGAGTGGGAGAGGTATTACTAATCAGAAAAATGTCTATAAAAGGAGAGAATCATGTAAGAAGCATAGGTGATTATTTGGGAAAGTCAGAGAGAAATGGTTAAGAACTAATAAGAATAACCAAGAATTAAGGTTAGAGAAACTGGAACAAGGGGTATAAGAGAGCGAGGCTCATCAATACACAGATAATCAGGGGTTGTGTGTATTGAGTCCGAAATTTAAGGCAAGACAAGGTATGAAGAACACATTAGATGTTTGTTACTGTGTGTTATGAGTGTTGTTAACATTTATGAATGTACATATGTATGAAGAAAGATGATAAACAAATATTTTACTCTATTCTGTTCTTGTATCTTGAGATGTTATGCACAGAGCACAGAATTTCAGTCGACGTGCAGACCCTCTTGAAAAACATTTGATTATAGCTTCAGACTGCAGTATTCCACTTGTACTTGCAACGAAATACGTAATGAAATCATTTTTGTAAACGTTTATCTGGTTTAACAGTACCAGTGCTAAATAGTAAAATAAGCTCTAGAAAGGGAAGTTTGTAAAATAGATGAAAAGCAAAACGAGGAAGTCATGTAGACAGTACGTTTGACACTTTACTTGGTCTGTATACATCATAACGTAGCGAAATAATTTCTGGCTAGCATACGAGCCACGATTGACACAGTATGTAGAAAATATATTTTATATTCAGAATATTTTGTAGAACAGGTCTACAAATAAAGAAGTGTTGGAGAAAGTCGATCGTCAAAAGTTTAAACTGTTGTTCCTTAGCTGTTGCAGATACATTACACATTTGTTTGGAGCAGATAGCTTGCATGAAGCTGTAGAGAAACCACGGGCCGCTAGGCAGTAACAGAAGGAGACTGCAATGCGATCCTGGGGCGCAGACCGCAACAAGCCAGTCACCTGGTCACCGATATCCGGGGGTCACGCGGCAGCCACGCACGTTACGCCTGTTGCGTTGTCATCTCTCAAATCAAATCTGTGTTCTTGTTACATGCTCACTAGTCTCAATTAGTGACTAAGACAAATAGTAATTACAATAATAGATCCCGACAAAAATAATGGTCCTGGGCTTCAGGTGACCATCATGGAAACATTTCAAATTCTTGTAAGTAATAAAACTGGAAAATATATTTCAAAACGTCTATATGATGCATTCCAGATCAGGGTCGTTTGTATTTCTTCAAAATTTAGAAAACTCTTAAACTTTAAAATACCAACAATTACTTTTAATGACGAATGTAAATTTTATCATGTTAAAATCGTGTTAATATCGCATTTCCCACTGAAAGAACAGAGGTGGAAATGAGAGAGGGAGGTGTTTTAACGGTCTCCAAAAACTTAAAATATCCAATATGTTACATTCATATGACTTTTCCTGGTCACAATCTCTTATTTTTATATTTCTCGTCCAAGCTATTCTTACAAATGTTTATATATGTACTTCATGCTAAATGAGATAAATAGTTCCATTACACATTTCACTTATAGTTAGAAAGTAATGTGCTGGAGCGATAACAAAATTTGTAAAAAGCGAGTAGCTATAAGCTATCTTCTAAATTACAACGTATGGCGACTTAACATTTAAACAATTGAACGATAACGTTTTGTAAACCCCAAACCAATAACAAATATGGACAGTACCACAAACATATTAACGAGAACCACATTTTTTTTGTAGCAAGTTGTTATTTCTTTGGTTTATCGTTATACAAAATTACGCTCATTCACCGATATTCACCTCGATCACTCGACGGTGAAACGTCGAATGTGAAAATTGGTGTTTTAAATTCACCAAAGATGCAACACGAAACTACTCCCACCTCAAACATGTAAAATTGTTCGCTAGTTTTGAGATTTTAAAACTAGAGTTTGCCAAATGAAAATATTTAGGAGATTTTTTATTTTAATAATTATGTAACAAAGTAAAACTGTGCAAGAGAAAGTTTATGCGCTCGAAAATAGAAACCACGCATGTTTAAAAATCTAACTTAAATAAAAATTTCGAAATTTATGTTTGCCATTTTACTTTTATAGCCCTTTCAGTAATCACAGCCCTCGGTAATCACAGAGGAAAAATGCATTATCCCTGTGGTTAATCCATATCTATTCAACCAGGATTAATGATGGTTCAAAACAAGTTATATGCTTTCTCAGTACTTATATTTTAAATGGATTATCCTATTTAGCAAACTGTATTTTGTTAGTATTTTGCAAATTGACATAAATCTACTTTTATGAACTGTGACTTGTTAAAACATCTCAGAAATGCCCGGGTTACTAGTCAGCCCTTAAAATACCCCATAAATTGAAATTATATACCATTAGGCGTACATAAAATCTCGTAAATGTCATACATTTACAAAATACCCTTTAGGAAGAGTGTTAGTATAAAAGTAACATTATGTAGACTCGCACTAAAACGACATATTGGTTATGTTAGTATTTCTAAATAACCAGAAAATTAGTGAAGGTGCTAAAAATGTTAACAAATGTTATCAAATATTCGTAGTTGCAATTTGTTTAAAAGAATAGAAGTATAAACGTTTATACGGGGAGCTTGCTTAAAATATTGGATTTTGTATTAACTGAAAACTTTACTAAACCTCCAGAACGCAAGGCAGAAACTGTCAAAACACATGCCATGTAAGGTTATGTATACATTTATGATAAAGTAAGGACGCAGCTCTGAAAACACATTTCACAATTAAAAGGAGAAAGAAATTCAGGTTGCAAAATTACATAAACCTGCTGCAAATCTTAAAGTGGACATATTTTCCTTCTTTTCAAAACGTTCCTCGATTATATATAAATTATTTTTTAAATTTCTGTGCAAGTATACTGATTTTGTTTCGAAACATCCATATTTCGACCAAAATGAAACAAATTTAATTTCCTTCATAGATAGCATTCAATCATGGATTAGTGATGTACCTTGAATTACGTACAAATTGTTTACAAATACATTTGAGAGAATAATGATCGATTTAAAACGCAAGGTAAAGGGACAGCAGGAGACTAAAAACTACCTATTTCGAAAAAAAGACAAAAAAAGACAACATACAACAGCGAAAGGTTTGGTTTAGTAGGTAACCCACGCAGAGCACTTTGAAAGTGTGATTACTGTAATTATGCCGGCCTATTTACAGTGCCCCACCTAGACTCTACTACCAAGAAAACTCACCTATTTTCAAATTGGGAGCTATATTTGGATAGCGTAGGTAGATCATAAATGTCGACTCCACAAATTCTACCCATGAGTGATGTAAGCTTTAATTGTTTTATATAAGGATGTTGAATTTCTGCATTCATGGTATACAAAGAATTCCCAAAACTGATGTAGGTCCAGTGTTTATTACCCCTTTAGCGATACTGGTATCGTCAAAGCAACCAGCGACGGTAGCGTGATGTGTCTCTGTACCTACCAGGCAAAGAATACACCCAAATGTTGGACTCGCGGAGCCCTTTTTGGGGTCCACTTATGTGAGCGTTTACGTGTCACTGTTTCTTGTTACCTTCAAAAGATATTCTGCCCTTGTTGTGAGGAAGATCAATGATATCCTATAGAAAATTTATTTAACTTCGTCTGAATGACTTAACGTTGGAGGACGTAAATTACAACAAGAACAACAGCAAAATCATCATTTTTCAACAAGATATTCTAGTTTTCGTAAGCACTCAGGTGCTTCTCCATTGTAAAACTTGCTAATGAACAGTATTGGAGAAAGAAAGAAACAAACGTTGCAGAATGAAACAGGGGCACTTTTGCTTGATTTGCTTGTAAACTCCACTGGTTTCATACCTCTCATTGAATCTCGTTTCTCAAGATATTGAAGTGATAGTCAAAACTTGAGTCCTTAAATAATTCTGAAACTTCATCATTTTAAGTGACTAATTTCGTGAAAGACGCCCAAGAACTGCTGGAACTGATCAAAATATTATCACTGTTAAATGAATACTTTAAGCAGATCGACGGATATAGAAGGGCGAATTCGGAATTGGTACGAGACTAACCCAAACCGTTTCACAACAACATTTAGAAAACGAAAGACTGTTTTCAATGGATTCCACATAAATTGAGTCCCGATAAAAAACAACGCATTGATTGGTCCAGAAAAACTGATAAAATTCTAAGGACTTCGAATTTGGTTTGGAATATCTTTACCCAACGAGTCTTTGAAACAAAACTAGATCTACGAAAATGAATTCACAGTGCCGGAGTGCTGGTAAGAAGATGGTTTGCTAGCTTCTTTCTCAACTTCCTCCTCACCATCTTCTTCTTTCTCAAACGGACCATACTGGCGCTATAGCGTTAGAATATAAACGTACTGTTACTGCCGACTGATATACAAATATCTGATTATAGCAAATTTTTGCAAAAATTCGTGGAAACCCCCAATAAGTAAAACAATTTCACATAGTGACAACAGATCGCGCATACAACAAAACAAGCAACAGAGTATCTGGATACACCAAAGTTCAGGACGCTCCACCCAACAGCACTGACCCAGCGCCTTGTGATTTCTTTTTGTTTCCGAAAATTAAAGATGAAATGAGTGGAATCACTTTTTTTATCATCACTGAAGTAGTAAAATATTATGAAATATTTACATTTACGAGATCTGTTCAAAAAGAACAGCGAATTTTGAATTTTCGCGGACTACGCATATTCGATTTTCGATTGTTTTGTGGCGTTGTGTTGGTACTCATGTCCCTCACTTATGATGACAAGCTCGGCCATTTTAAATGTTCATTTAATTATTGACAGCTATTGTGTTTGGACGTGTTTTGGCTCGTCTTCGTTTTTGTCTATTCCAAAAAATGGAACAGAATCTGTATCAAATTTTGTGTGAAAAACAAAATTAAGTGCGCGGATGCATTCCGAACGTTGACTGTGGCGTATGGTAAAGCTACCTTGGACCAAATCAACGTTTATCGGTGGTACAAAAGTTTCTCAGAGGGTCGAGAAGATGTGAACGACGAAGGGCGTCTCGGGCGCCCGAGCTCATCAACAACAGACGAAAACATTGAAGAAGTGAAGAAAATAATATTGACCAATCGTCGAATCACCGTTAGAGAAGTTGCTGAGGACCTAAACATATCGCACCATTCGATTTTGATCAATGATTTGCGCATGAGACAGATCGTCGCAAAATACGTACCACAGTTGCTCAACTTCGACCAAAAACACCATCGTATTAACGTTGCTAAGAAGCTGTTGAACTCTGCCCTCGACGACCCAAATTTCCTCCAGAGGGTCATAACTGGTGACGAATCATGGGTTTATGGTTATGACGTGGAAACTAAAGCTCAATCATCCCAATAGATGCTGCCACATGAGCCAAGACTGAAACAAGCGTGTCAAATTCGGTCGAATGTGAAGATTTTGCTTACAGTTTTCTTCGATTGCAGGGGCGTGGTGCATTATGAGTTCTTGCCACAGGCTAGAACGCTCAATGAGAAATATGACCTTCACGTTATGCTCAATTTGCGCAAAGCAATCCGCCAGAAACGCCCTTTGTGGAACAACAAAAATTGACTTTTTCACCATGATAACGCCCCTGCTCACACATCGTTGCTTGTGCGCGAAGTTTTGGTCAAAAAACAACATACTTATGATGCCACAGAAACAGTACTCCCCAGACCTGGCCCACCGTGACTTCACTTTTGTTCCCAAAACTGAAGAGGCCCATAAAAGACGATGCTACGCCACGACTGAGGAGATAAAGACGGCATCGAAGGAGGAGCTGAACAAGATCACAAAAAACGTTGGCACGAGTGTATAATATCTGATGGAGATTACTTTGAAGGAGACAAAATAGATATTCATGAATAAATAAGTACTTTTTGAAAAAACACCAAATTCGCGATACTTTCTGAACAGATCTCGTATACTGGGTTGTCAGGAAGAGTGACATAATTGCTTTAAGAATTGGTTTCATGCAATGCAAAAATCTATTATGTTAAAGGAGAATATTTTGAAAAACACTAACATCATTTAATATTTTTAAAGCTATTCCTTGTTTAATTTTCTAAAAATATTCAGTGCCACGTTCGTAAAAGTGAGGGGTATGAAGAAGCAATCCCATTCGAGATGAGCAGATAATACTAAACCGTTATCCGATTTCAGTTGCTAGTTTTCCCTCTTATTTTCATGCTTCAACTATTCCTACGGATGTCATTTTTGGCACAGTCTTCTGATAAGCACGTGTACCCGCACGTGTACATACGTTATTTATTTATTTATTTATTTTTGGAAATTTACGTCCTCAAACGTTGTCATATCGGACGATGAATGAAATGGGTGAAATGATGCTCAAATGAGTACGGGGTCCATGGAGCTTAGAGTTACCCAACATTCGTCTATCAGGATAAGGGAAAACCCCGGAAAAACCTTATCCAGATAACTCACCCTGACTGAGATTCGAACTCGGGACCTCTTGAACGTGAGGCAGACACGCTACTATCTACGCTACCGAGACGGGCTATGCATACATACGTACACACTGGAATTTTATGTGGTAAACAGAGTATCTGATTTTTCTTGTGGTGATATACAATATTTTGATGTTTTGCATTATATTAATTTCTCTACTCATTCTTGTATAAACAATTCTTACAAACACTTCTTATTACTTCTAGTTCATGTTAATCGAAATAGACATGTACAGACATTTCTTAATGGTATATTATTTCCTTTTAGGTAGAATGGGAATAAGGGATGGGCCTTAAGCGGCAGGCAAATCATTTATGAGCTGGTTGCCATGTGATGGCTTTGACATTCAAATCTATTTGTATAACCAATGAGGAAAAAATCTGACGCCTGCACACAAAATGCTTTCTTTACTTTCGCATACACATTTCAAATGACCTAAATAGATCTTAAACAGAACGTTTTAAGCAAAGTATTATACTAATTTTTGAGAAAATAATTTTCGAAAACAGCTTTAATGTAAAGGATAGGTATTTTCTTAAAAATCTTTATTTCACATCCTTAAAATATACTGAACGTAAAAAACTAGTCTGATACTCAACCTACTTTTCATTTTTCAGTTATGCTGTTCATACACACGCACGCACCCACACATGCGCGCAGACACACACACACACACACACACACACACACACACACACACACACACACACACACACACACACACACGATTTCTGGAAAGGTATTTTTGCATTCAGAGGACCTCAAAACGGTATTTCCAGTGAATGTTTGGGTAGAATACAATACCTTCTCTAAGCTATTTGTAGCACAGAAAGTAGAAATGGAATAACGACTGTGAAAAGTACTGGAAAATTCAAAACAATAAGAGGGATATCTCGAAAATGCAAGATCATAAAAAATGATTTGAAAAATCGTGTGCTTTAACAATATCTATTTGTTTGGGAAGATTTCGTCTCTCTCTTACAATTTACCAGTTATGTAGATCATTTAGAATGGGGAGTAAATTAGTAGCTATTCCCAGAAAAGTCAAAATATGAACTTCATTTGTCACAAAATATTTAAACATTCTCTAATCAAAACCGTCAAGAACTCATCATATAAATCACGCATTTTTCAGAGAATCAAATTTTCACAACTCTCTCCATGTAAAGGTAGTTTGTTATCTAAGGGAGAATTTTCGAAATTCTTCTTCTGGCATTTTACCCATTTTTGTTTTTTTTCCTTAGTTATATTTTCATTTATAGCAGACACATACATAGAAATAGTTTCTTAAAAGTATTTTTTTTTTTTTATTCAGATTGTCTCAAGACGCATGTTTCCTGTGCAATCTCGACATCGTATTTTTGGGTGGAATATAATTTTTCCTCTGTTTGCTGCACATGCGTAGTAGAGAAGGAAAAGTGAATATTTTATTAAAATAAAAACTTATAATTTAAGCATGTGTATCTATATTTAAACAAGTTCAACAGATTGGAAAATTAAAAGTAATTTTTTATTATACACTTTTGACTTGACTAATCAAATATATATATTAGCATTCGAGGAGCATTTTTAACTCATAATTTAGAAAGATATGCAACTTTACTACTTAAGAAATAAACGATAGTGTACTTTTTTTGTTGTAATTTACGTCAAACGTTAAGTCATATCGGACGATGAATGGAATGGGAGAAATGATGCGCAAATGAGACCAGGGTCCATAGAGCTTAGAGTTACCCAATATTCGTCTTTCAGGATAAGGGAAAACCGCGGAAAACCCCGTATCCAGGTAACTCACTCTGACCGAGATTTGAATTCGGAACCTCTTGAACGTGAGACAGACACGCTACCATCTACGATACCGAGGTGGGCCAATGTGTGCATTAGGGAATATTAATGACGCAAGTAGTGTTTAAAGCTTAAATCTCTATTTATTGCTGTTTGCGGAAGTTGAAACATTCCTTAGATCAGTGAGTCGTGCCTAGGTCCATCACTGTAAAGGTGTGGCAGTGCCTTTAATTTCCTACAATCTTGCCCAATATTCAAGGAAGTAAACGTGAGTAGCTACACGTGATCGCATCCTACTAGCACTCGAGGAAAGTTTCGTGTTGACTGTAGCTCATTGGACAACGACCTTGACTACGTACTATTCCTAAGGCAGCTGAATGAGTTTTATAAATCCCCATCCGACTTCTCCAGGAGACGTCCACTAGCTCGGCAGGAAGACAATTATCAAGACTTCTCGTGCCCATATCGTGAACTTGTTCATATATTTACAGGGTGACCTTGTGTCGCAATGTGCAACGTCGCACAGCACAAGTCATTCATTTTGGTATTTGAAACACATTTTAGGTTACTTAACATCCACGTCCTATTTGTATCAATTCTAAGGCCGAACGCTCCTAAAGTCCAGCCGCGTGTCATAGTGACCACAGCCACACGCCATACCCACTTTCTTCTTATTGTTAGGCCCGTATTGGTTTCACTAGCGCGCACCTGCCGTAATCCTTACACCTTCATGATTCATTAATGTCGTCCTCGCTTGCTGGTAATTCTATATGCACTGCGATAACCGCTACATTACCATGCTCTCTTTAAGGGAGCAGGTGCAGTAATACGATTAAAACCTGTTTATCCTCTCGAGTGTAGGAATCATCTACATTATGATCAAACAGAATGAAAGTATCAATCATACTTCAATCAAAATACTCTACTGTACCAGTGTTCAAATAACGGAATAAATTACTGACTCCTATTGGAACGTTTTCGTTATGTATACCCACCACAAGAAAGCAAGCGGGGTCTGAAGATAGGAGACGGGCTTGAACTCTATCTGCTCTGATAGTGGATCTATTTACTACGAAATGAGTGATGGGAGTGCATATGAGTTACTCATGCTGCCAAATCTAATGCTCGCTTCAATACAATTCGCCACAGCAAAGAAAGTCCCGGGAGAATGAGGCGCAAGGGAGTTGGGCACTGTTCCGGGATCCTGCCTTGCAGTGTTTATGACACTCAGCACAGTTCAGTTACAGCCAATTCAAAAAACATTCTGACGCCTTCTACTTTTGTGAATAAATCTCCGTTTTAGTATACTGAGTGATTAGGGTGCATGTTTTTTTAACGGCTCTACTCGTGTAGCATGCGTTCTCTATTACACACATTCGCTGTCCTTGTCACACTGTGCACGGGCGGCACATTCCTGTTAGGGACTTTGCGTTGGGAATAGTAATTGCAATAATAAGTATTGTGCATGGTGAATTATATGACAATACTGTGTATTTTAGGCGAACCTAGGATACTTATATCCGAAAAGCGAGCATAGACATCATGCGGACAGCAAAAGTGATTAAGTTACACATTCCTCTGCCTTGCCTTCTTGTGATCAGTGAGCAATATTAGGCATGCTAAAACACTCTCCTGTACCATCCACTATCTTAGTGTTTCATACCGCCTGATTTGCTATCCTCTAGGGAGAGTCTGTTTGGGAAACAATCAATTTCAATTTCACTCAATAGAAAGCTCTATAAGGCGCAAAAATACTTATATATTTTTCAGCCGCAAAAGTCCTTATTATGGCTTTCTTTGGAAGGGAACTTCGGAGGTTCCGTTTACGACACTTAAAAACGCTGATAAAGAGGATTCGGAGCAAAATTAAATGTTTTTTACGCCCGATATAGGTACAATGTGCCGCTGAGAACTATAGAGTTGAAGAACGTTCATAAAGAAATACTCATTTATTTAAAAATTCACCACGTACCTTATAGTTTCACTCATAACTTGTTATTTCCGAACTGTTAGTGATAGTTCTATCTTGCTCAGTCGCATCTCTTAGTATTTCATATCGACTTCAACTAAACTTCTACCGAGAATCACTAAAAATAAACACGACTAACTTGAATACTATCAAGCAGAAAGGAAATAACACTCTTGTACCATTCCAAACATTATTTTTGGAAGCTTGGACGTCGCATATGTTTATGAAGGCTTCTACGTCTATATAAACGTCCACTCTAGCGAAACAAGTTTCTCGTGAGTGAGTCTTGCGGCGAAGTACGGGATTGAGTCTTGCGGAGTCGTGGACTTGTGTTGATAAAGTCCAGGAGGGAAGTGAGCAAAGTCAGCCTTAGGAAGAGGAAGTGGACCGAGTGAGGAAGTCGTGCGGAGTCATGCGTTGCGGAAGTCCAGCAGCAGAGAGATTCCGGCAAAGTCAGCCTTGTTAGAGCAGTAAGTGGACCGACTGAGGAAGTTTTGTGGAGCTTTTTGAGTCTTGCATTAAGGATGTCCGGCGAAGTCAGTCTTGCAGTCAGCGAGTGAGTTCGGTGAAGTTAAGCTCTGCGGTGTTGCCAGTGAAGAAAGTCGAGCAAATGAGGAAGGCTAACGAAGCGACAATGCATGAATAAGTTGAGCGCACAGTTGCGTCAGCGAGTACGACGAAAATCGTTGTGTTTGAGCGATTTTGTGACGACTGAGGTGAAGTACGGTGAGTGCATAGGATTTGAAGATGTACTGAGTTCAGTTTCCAGAGAGTAAACCGAAGATGGTTGCCGGGCATATTTCGTTGCACCGCTACGTCATGGAAGTGAAAATGAAGGCAGGGAAGAAAGTGACACTGACATCTAAACCAGTGCACATTAGTGAAGTGTCAGAGAATAGTGGAACAGTTTACATTAGTGAAGTGAGAGAGTCAACTAAGTAAACACTCGACCCTCCCCAAAAGTGACAGTTTGGAAAACTGGACCAAATCACAATACCATTTTTCATCAAATACGCTTATGGAAATTGTTTCCACAGATACGCTTATGTAGATCAAGTATTTCGGAAGCAAGATCAACGTTTGTGATCAAACTGAGCAAACAATAAAAAGGTATTTGTTGTCAATTCATTTCAAATAGAGCCAATTATGCCGATTCATTAGTATATATTCCATGTCGAATTAAATTACTCCAAAGCAGTATTTGTTTCAGAAACAATCAGAGCTATTCTGTAACGTCTGGTTGAAGTGAACCACTTGTTAAAGCCGCTAACCACTGGCTACGCGCCATTTGTTATTCTGTTACAACGTAACCATAACAACATCCTGTTGAGAGGAAGAAAGTTATGGTTAAGGATAAACAAGAGGCGAGACCGTGTTGTTAGCGCCAGCAATACTACTTTTTCCTTGCTGGAAATTGACTTAGAAGCACAACGGAATGAAGAACACCGCAGGAGATATATAACCTTATGCTATTCGTACATCGTAAAGTGAAACCATAAAATTGTGTGTGAAAATAATGAAAAGTGTATGCCTACACGAGAAATACGTAAAGAGTTTCCTAACCTAACTTTTGACCCTTTGTCATTTACGCAATAGTAAAGAACATCTCGAAGAAATGTTTGCTCTGAGATTCATATCTCCGTCAGAACTATATTTTAATCAAGCATTTGCATTTAATTTTCTGCCGTGTAACCTTTGAAATGCTGGTTTGGGTCACAAAATCATACAGACTATAACTACCACATTCCTTCAGCAGCTGATGCCAAAGCAAAGAAGTATCCAAAATTAAAGAAGTTTCTTTCAAATTAAATACTAGAAGATAGAACATGTATATTACCAGATCACCAGAACTCGTATTTCATTTCAGTATTGATTACAGATTATTATAAGAAATTATACTGTCCTGCAAAATATAACTTTTGTTCGCCGGTTTGCGATCTGAAAGGTGATGTTAGCTGGTTTCGGTGTGCTAAACCGAATCATGCTGTCCATTTTTCTCTAACACGTAAGGTTTTTTCACAAATAATAATTTGAAACCGGTGTTTTAATGTAAAGATCGTGCGTTACAATATGAATACGAAAAGAAAAACTTCTGAGTAACATATATCGCAGATATCGCAGATAGTGTATAAGAAACGTATTGAGTACCTCTTTGAAAGTATACCATGAAGGCATTTCAAATATTTAGCTGTTACTTCGTGTTTGCATTACTTTGCAACAATTGCTTAAACACTAATCCTGATAAAGTGAAACTATATATAAAGTGTGTGTATATGTGTATGTGTGTGTACGTGCGCGAGCTAAGTGTGAATATAACGGAAGAATTTCCTAACTAATCGCTGACGAATTACGATAATTTCTAACGGAGAAATACATATTTTATATGCCGCAAAATTATCGAAATGTTTGTAAAATGGTATATTTTCAGTCAATTAGAAGGTATAAAAGTAAAAAGCTCATGCTTAGGATGCACTATAGCTTATACTTCATTCCAGTACTGGTTGGAGACTATTAAAATGAAAATATGAAATCCAATTTTAATTATGCTGTTAGTACTTCAAGAAGTACAAAAAAGTTATTTGTTGTATTACTTTGCAATAAACTATTGATATATAGAAAAAATTAAAATTTAAAATGCTTAGTTCATATAAGAAAATATATACTGAAAATTATGTATCTAATACTCTAAAAACATCTTTTCTTATATTTATAAATCGTCGTGTCGAATTAATAATGACATTACTTCTGCAATAATAAATATATATTTTGCATTGATCTTCCGAAGACTTTGCAGCTCGCTTGCGTTCCAACTTGATCTAAACAGAACGGACGTCTTTAAGTGATCAAAATTACACTATTTGAACTGGCGCGCCGAGAGCGGTGGAAAAACAAAACACGCCTGCAAAACGCATGAATTTGCGAGGAGTCGCTCCAGGTGCTTAACAACATGGTTGACAAGACTGAAATAACTGATTGTGACTAACACGAAGTAGAAAAACTAAGCCTTTAATAATTGTCAGTATAGAGAGGACAGCAATTTATGGTAGGTTGGGGAAATCATGGAATTGTGTAACATGTGATTTGTTTTGGTCAGAATGTCACTAATAATCTTACCTCCCAATGTGAGAATGAAAGTTGCGGAATCGCAAGTCCGGATGTCTGCTTGCGGATCTCGGGAGCAAAGTTGAAGCTCTCGACGACGGGGAGGACCGCAGTGACGGTAAAGTTGGCCGAACCTTCCTGCATGTCACCTGCCAGGACCCTACCATGACGGCGTCCCAGCACTGCATACATCTTTCCTGAAAACACCACATATACATACAGTTAGAGTGATTAAAACACCTGTTTACGATAGAATTAAAAATAACTTTCTTGAGTTATTTTAAAAAAATGGAACACCTCGTTGACTCTCTCGTAGGTCCAAAATACATAAATGAGACTACAAATTACAATGCTATTAAAATCAAACATACAGACAATGCAAAACCCAAGATAAATTAATTTAAAACTACGCATATATTAAAAACTGTCACATATACATTGTAATAATTATTCATAAATTCTCTCACAATGTAAAGCATATTTTGTTATATCTTCATTTTTAAAGTGAAGAACGAATTTAGTACATTTGAAAGAACATCTTATTTAAAAGTCTCAAAGGAGTTTTGCTTTTATTGAGTTTATAATGTCGTTACATATTCGACAGTCAACAGTAAATTAAGTCATTTACAAACTTCTCTTGCTGCAGAAAACCACAATTTGTCCAATCATGGCTCTCTCCATGGTTTCATAATGCCATATTAAGATAGAATTTGTGAACTTTGAGAATTACTGAATATTAGTCTAAAAGACTTCATTTTATTCTGGGCGTTTATAACATTGCCGAAATCTTCTGTCAGCCTTTTATCAATTCACCAGTTTGCACCTCTCCAATGCCATTTTCCATACTTCCAGTAAACATATTCCTTTCCTTCTTCTTGCTGAAACACATTCATACACCAATCTTCATAATCTTTCAGTCATTCTCATCTCGCACCATTATCATAATAGTTGCCTTGTTGATGGAAGTATATTCTACTTGTTTTTTACTTCCATGTTCTATATATTCCATTTCTTACTCTTTCTCTCCCTAAAACCCTTGCGTACTTTCTCCAATATGAATTTGCTATTTCAATTGCCAAAATTCTATTTTAAAAGCATTTGAATTTGCCAAATTTATGACCATAAAAATTGCTATTTCTTATAACTGTTGTATAAATTCTATCAACTTTTATACCATACTATGGATCCAGCTTTGATATTTTAATTCTTAATTACATTATTTGATTCTGTATCATTCTTTCGCCAAAAGTAATTATGGTTCCTAAGTATTTATATTTGTCTACATATGTAATAGTTAACTCATTTATTTTCAATTACCAAATCTTGATTTTTTCCTTTACAACCGGGTTAACCAAAACTAAACTTAGGTTGAGACTGTTCCATTTTTTCCTACCCATAATCATAACTTTTTCTTCTTTTTTCTGTTAATATCGAGTGAACAAGCATTGTTGGGCGGCGGCAGTTGGCGAGGCCGGTTGTCCACTACTCTCTGCAGTTCCATCTAAGAAATGACAGCAACTTTTTGATGATAAATTCATCTAAGGGGTGTGCATTTGTTTTATAAACTTTTCCTTTTAATGCCCTCCTCCAGAACTAAAAATCATATGGGGCTAAATCAGAGGGACAAGAGGGCATCAATAGAGAAAGTTTACACAACAAATCCACATTTTAAATGAATTTGATAACATAACGACTTCCTGCGTGTGACACTATTGTTATCTCTAATGTTTCGTCTTCGTTTAATCTGCTGTTAGCTGCTACGGTTGTGAGCTATGAGGTTTTAATCTTAAGGTATGTGTGGATGGGTGTGGGCATAGATAAATTAGTTTAGTTAAAAAATTAATGGAGGCTACAAACGAACCAGTTGAAGCGAGTTGTCAATGTTTAAGGATAGACAAAGAACGAGAAAATACTCTCTAAGAATTATCTCTGCTGATTTCTGATGTATCAATGCTTTATGGTTTGAAATAATTGTCTCCATAATAAGAATGAGAAGCGTAAGCTTCCGGAATCCTGAAACGTTAATTGGATAATTCCCTTGCGGCTATCGTCAATGTGTATAACCCATGTGTGGTAGCCGCTATAGACTGTTGATAATCCGTCACTGTAAAACACTTTTGTAAAATTTGAAGACATGCAAGAAAAGGCACAAATTTTAGAAATACGTGTTATTTTATCAATAAACGTCCCGCCTATTTCATCAGTACCCCAATCTATCGTAAGTTCCGGTTTCATTACGCTGCCAAATTCCAAGAATTCTGTTTTCTTACTAATCTTCAAAACTGGTCTACACGCACTTCTGAAGCTCTGTTATAGATTACTATAACTGAGTATCAAGAAAATTTTCAGCTAATTGACTTAGCAGTATTGACTTAACAACTGCATATACCCCAATTCTTAAATTGTCTAGCTATGAGTTCTTTTTGACATTTTAATTCATACCTCTTAGATTATGTATTGACTTTAACACATGAACGTTATTACAATTATTTATCTACCTATAATATCGTTGCAAAATTATTAATCTATATGTCAATAATTCTGGTATCAAACTTAAAAATAACGTTGTTTAAGAAATTGCTGCCGTTTCTCAGGAACAACTGCAGAGCGTAATGGGCAATGTCCCGAATAGGTGCTAGAGATGTTTGAACAACGAAGGCAGGCTGTTCTAACATCTTACTTGACGTGAGTAATTTTCTTATCTTTTTAACTGTTTATGTCATATGAGTGAGAAGTGACTTATGCGATAAACCCTATCACATTTACTGGAAAGTTTTTAAGACTCGCACCAACTACCCAGCAACCCGCTAACGATTGTTTGCGTAGTATAATTTGGTCACAAGCAAGTTGCAAAGTGTATCTGAATGGTTTTGCCCTGCACTTCTATTTTCCAGGTCTTTAATGACTTCTCTTAATACATTTGGAAGACTATGCAATTTGCTATAAGGATTTATCTTAATTCTTTTGCTGCTATTACATATTTTATGAAAGGCAGCGGCGACCTTCTGACCTTGTTCACTATGTTGAATGCTTTTCAACATGTGTGATTGGAAACCGTAAGCTTGACCACAGACTTATTCAAAAGGAAAGACGGAATTTCCACTTTTTATATAAAATAAATCTAAAAGCCTTGCAGGTAAGTTAATGATATGACATTTTAATCAAAACTGAAGACATTTTAGAGAAAATAAAAATTATAGAAAAACCATCCATGTAGAAAGAAAGATGTTTCTTTGGGAAATGTTGAATTTACATAGAGCTTTAGTATTAATCCAATTTTTCGTTTTTTATTTTGCATACATGCAGACCATTCTTTTCTTATATCGTTTTTTGGGACTTCAAAATTTTAGTGTAATTAAATTTACTGAAGTTATGCAATACAAAAAGTAAAAATGAATATTTTTTGCATTTCTGCTAATAAGGTAAGAATCAGGTTCTGCTACTCCTCATGACTTTATTCGTTGATGGTAGGTTCTTTATCGGTCCCTTTTTTAATAATTTCTAATTAGAGAAACGTGAAATATTCCGATTATACACATAGAAACCCTTAAATGGTTTATCCGGAAATCGAACGTGGGATCTCTACGTTGAGAAGCCAGTTCCTAGTCACCGGACTATGAAGGTAGTCTGAACATTAACTTTATCACCATTACAGTTTTACATTATTGCGGTGTGACCTAAAGGCGTTAACAGCGGAATGAGAAAGCACATGAAAAAATTAGTGAAACAAGCAAGGAGGAGTGGAGGCGTTTTGTTTCGTGTAGTTCATTTTCCGGATGTCCTTAACGAGCGGGAAAGATAAACATATGTTTGTTGCTAATGCAACCTTGTTGTTAATTTTCCACTAGAATTCTACGTTGTAATTGTAGGTATCCTGCCCCACTACTTAAACCGGCACACGCATGGCAACAGTTGTCTAGACTTGTGTCTCGACACCATGGGATACTACTGATGGAAAAACATAGTAGGCTTTTAGCGTGCACAGCCGCTTTCACTACATCCATTTGCAAAACGCCGAGAAATGATGACGTATTGTTTGCAACCGACACAATTATTACAGGAAACGTACCTTCGATGTTCCATTTTGTCTGGAATATCAAACTGCATTTAGAGAAGACTAACGAAATTCGCATTTTTATTTCTTTTTGGTGCACTCTTACTAGCTGAAATGTCCTCCTTTATTACTGTACCTATATTTTAAGTAAACATTTTAAGTGTAATCACATCTGGTAGTTTGTAAAGTGCGTTCTGCACTTCACAGAAAATAAATCATACCACCTACCATTTTTGAGTGTAGGGGTAAAGCTTAATCCATTTTTAAGGGAAGTTTTGCGGTACGCTGTCCGTGTGGATACTCTAACCAACTGTGCTACTATGGCCAACGTGCCGACTTGGCATTAAATTCTCCAAATGACTCGTATGTTTGCCGGTAGATCATTAGGGGTTCTCATATGCTATGAGACATGCATGTGTCTTACTATGTATGCTGTAAGTACAGAAGTCCCATTCTTCATAGTTAAACCACTATGTTATTCAGGTAAATTGATGGAAATAACCAATTCTTCCACACTAGCTGTGTGTAGACTAAGGTTTGAATGAGCAGAGCCAGACTGAAAAATTCGGAGACCATGAGTTCCATGGTTCAAATGCCCGCTATGGCATTGAATTTTTCAGTCTGGCTCTATTAATTCATTACTAATACATTTTAATGTAAATATACTATAATTCACAAAAATCTTGTTTTGCTTAGTAAAAAAAAAAAAAAAAAAAAAAAAAAAAAGGATAGATTTCAAGAAAATATCCTAACCACCTCTGCAGCATGGGTGGTAGCGTATCTGCCTCACGTTCAAGAGATCTCGAGTTCTCTGTGGATCCTGGGCTCATTTGAGCATCATTTCACCCATTTCATTCATCGTCCGATATAATCTAAGTTGGAGGACGTAAAGTGGAGGAAAAAAAATCCCCGTTTTCAAACTACCTTGTAATGGAAACATTATATGACTTATATTCGCAAAAATGACGTTAAAGATTGACTGAAACGCCATACACATTTACATGACATATAATATAAAGTGTACCCAAATCTTTAAATGTCTGGGAATAGCCTCTGCGGCCTCTTCATTCGAAAAGAAGTTTGCACAATGTCATATAACTGGCAAAGTATTGGAGGTAGACAAGGACTAACTAGGGAACTATCAGTGTACTCACACCGCTACACACCTGAAAATTTTATGGTATATCTAATTCCTACTGTATATAAACCATGTGCACCAAAAATCTGCTGCACCGTAGAACCGCAACGCCCAAAAGTGCCGCATACGACCACTTGCAAGTAGCTTTTGGACATCCCTCGTCAATACAGTGGCAGGTGTGGGGGATGGTATCTTACATATGCCATGTGTAGACCGCTGCCTGTCAGGGGTAAACAATCTCTCTCATATAATGCTGTGTTCCTACGCATTTTGGACTCATTTTCGGGTACTTCTAGCTATACTCCGCACCCAACTTTTGGCACACAGGCCCCACATAGAGCAAAGATGACGCCATCAAACTCTCATGCGCGTATAGGTGTGAGCATAGTAATAGTTCCCTAGAAAAGGTACAACTTTCTAAAACACTCACTTCAAATATAACTAAACGCATCAGCCATTTACAAGTTTTTGTTTGAATTTTCAATAATGATGCCATCCGTTTAATTTGTAGTGTCGTTATAGGGTTGTTTCTCGCCGGTTCAAGGAAAAAATATAAAATTTGTAAGTCAGCAACAGCGGCATACTTCAAAACATAATAACGTCGATTTGATTTCTTCTATCTCCCTTATATCTAGAAGGAAATGTCATATGGAACCGTTAACACACACACACACACACACACACACACACACACACACACGCACGCACGCACGCACACACACAACCAATGGCGTACGAGCTTAAAAAGAAGACAGCCAACAAACGAAATATTAGTCCTCCCGCTTCGTTTTTGTGTATTGAAATAAAGCAACGTAAATCATTAAACTTAATACCATGATTTTACTATTGGTATAGTAGTTACAGCTTAGATGCACAACAAGGGGAACGCCTGGCCCACTGTGTCCTAATCAGTATGTTGTGGCTACAATTCCTCAGGATGAAGGGATAAAGTGAAGGATCCACAGGAGGTTACTGGCCGCAGGCACACAACAGATCCGTCCCACTCCTGGAGTTGCCTGAGAGGGCGATGAACGACCTATCAAGCAGCTGAGGGAGTATTTCTTCTTCTGAACAAGCAACCGCACCATCTGTCCGGGATTACCATACGCCACAAACCTAGAAATACGCCTGATAGGTGAGAAGGAAACAGAATGAAAGACAAATGAAGGAAGAAAATTGTGGTAGATGAGAAATTACGTGCGTTGGAAAGAGATTGGAGACGGAGAAGAATAAAGGGAACTGCATACATGAAGATGTAAGAAAAGAGAGAGGAAGAGATCAAGAGAAAATGAGGGACCGTGGAAGAGAGAGGGAAAGAGTAAGTTGAAGAGAGGACGTAGTCTTTTCCAACATTCCTTACTCAGCAAATGCCACAATTCATCACGCTTTGGGGTTCTTTCTGACACATTCACTGCAAGTAATATTATAACCATATAAAATCCCTTTCACGCCCTGTAAGTTACATGAAGCGAACGTGTTAAACTATCTCATCGCTTGAAATATGGATTGCTCTAAAACGCATACATTTCCGAAATCATCACATTTGTTCAGCATTAGTGAACGTATACTAAATATAACTTTTGTTGAGAAAAATTCCCAACTATTGAAATTAGCATAACGTAGCGTTCGCTGCGAGGTGGTTGTTACTGCCTGGGGTAGGGAAAGAGCAGAACCCGTCTGACCAACAGCAATTTGTTCTTGGCCGCTCTACACACGCGAAGCTTGGTATGGCGTTAATACAGGATATGGGTAATGCATTTAGAAACTACTACTTCGAACACCAGAGGGACTTTACCCAGCTGTAGAAATACAATCATATTCAGAAGAAAGAAAACTGAGTAATAGTTTCTTAACCGCTTCACCAATGGTCATTTAAACCCTTCAGGGCCCGTAAACGGATACCCAATAAACAGAACAAAACATTTAAATTGTTAAATGCTGTAAAAATGCATCATAAATACAATTCCATATCTTCCGTATTTATTAAGTTATTTAAGCAAAAAAAAAAAAAAAAAAAAAAAAAAAAAAAAAAAAAAAAAGCAGTATACATCAACAGTAACAATAAAGTAGAGACTACATTAACAAATCGTTGAAATTTCACTACTTTGTTTCACTGCAGCAAAAGCCATTCTTTGCGCCGAACGCGCCTAATATTTGAATCATTTTGTTTTATGTGTATACGAACGAATGTATGTATGTATAGCTACGCAAGCAACTTCTCCGATTCAAGGGTTTAGCTTTTAGTTTACGCTATACCAAGCGATAATCATACGAGTATATGTTGTGTTACACACACACGCTGGAAAGAAAACTCTCTGTCAGCATGTTATTACAGATGTGTTATTACAAAGTTTCTGGTAGCCTTATGCAGCTGTTTTCGCTCAGTATTTTAGTTATTTATACTCTCTCTGTGTTCAGAGTGATTTCTTATAGCTATCAAGAGCTAAATGAATGGCACATTTGAAATTGTTAAATTTCAATGTTAACTGTGACTTATCCCGGTAATGTAGCAAATAAATTAGCTTGCATATGAAGTGTACGGACTTCTGATATTACTGTAGAAAATCTGGAAGATTTATTGTGCGATTATGAAGTAGATGTTTAGGATATAGATAGCAGTGACGTGTACTGGTCTACAGATGGCATGTTAGTTACTCCATTGTTTGGAGAAATGGCGGGTCAAATATGGGTGATGTGGATCAGCTATTACTAGCTATCCCTCTTTACAAAAACAGTTAAATGGTGAAAAAAGGTATTCTTATACCACTGGATGTAACCATGCACAATTGTTTAGTAATTTTCAGAGCTGTAAATTCATGCAAGACATTCACCTACCTGAACTTGCGCGTATAAATAGCTCGTAACCTAATTGAGTATTATAATACTCAGAGGCCTCTTTATACTGGGGGGTAAGAAATTCACCACGACATCAGCCCTCATACTTGAGAGAAAACAGTTTCTTAAAAGGATACCACCCACAACCAAAAAAGTCGCAACCATTTCGAAAATGTGTAGTGTGTTGCGAAAAAGGAGTTCGCAAGGAAACCAATATTATTTGGCGTGAATCTGCAGATGTGCAATTGGGGGTTTATCCAGATTTGGAGGTGTACAATTCAAAAAGAAACCTTTAAGGGTACGTTTACATTCCTTATAGAACTAATTTAAATTTATTGTAAAATAGGAAGACTAAAATGATTGGCGTTAAATGAGCATTAAATGCATGTATGCACAGGACATCTATACACGTCCATATCAGTTTGGGGAATTTTAACCCATAAGAGGCAGCAATATGAATCAAGAACGATCTGATACGAGCGACAGTACTTGTCTTGGTGCAGTCGTACGGAAACCTCCTTTAAGAATGGCGACGCTTATTATAAATTCCTTGCACAATATACGAGTAACTGCAGTTTCCATTATCTCTTGACCCAAACATGCCTGACGCAGTATTCAGCTGTATTGTAACCATAACAAACGTGAAAACACTTCTGTGTTGTGGCAATGTTCAAAATGTATACCTATTTAATACAGAGAATATTCATGTCTATTCTAAAAACAACTCAAGCTGTCAAATTTACGTAATAAAATTTTCATTTAATGTGCAGGATGAAGAAGAAAAAATTCTAAAGTTTACATGTTCTTTTCGGGAATTTTTCATATTGTTTTCATTAAAATAGCGAATGATTAATATACTTATATGAATTGTCAGAGTGTAAGGTATTAAATATATAAAGATGCTGCACTAAATGTGTAAATAATTTTTCAAAAGCTATAAAGGTTGAAAAAAGGTGAAAGTCTTTTAAAATATATAGAGCTACTAAACTGAAAAACCAGTAAAATGGTTTAGGTTTTCTGTCTATTAAATTGATGTTTGTTTTCTCGTTAATTTGACCACTATAATTTGTTGAAGTAGAGACAAATATTTTCTGCAAAAGGTATATAATAAGTAGTCAATATACCCTATGACAATTAAGCATTTTTAGAATAGTTTACATTACCTACATAAACCTATTTGATGCTACTGAAGTTTCTGCACACTACATCCATGTTTACTTGCTCTACCACGTAGTAGTAGTAGTAGTACTTTATTCGATATCGAGATTTCATTGTAAAATTAATGTTTCGAGACCACTGAACTAGAGAGAGAGAGAGAAAGAGAGAGAGAGAGAAGCTCGGGGGGGGGGGGGCGTATGTATATTCGTAAACATCTTAACTAAAACTGGAATCTCGAATATCCAACTTGGTATGCAAGTCTAATTTCGTCCTAAAAGGTGACAAGCAGGAAGTTCTAGCAAATTATCCCGTCCGAAGCTAACCTTTAGGTAATAAAACATTTCTATATTTTCATTTTGTGAAAAATTTCTCTTAATGATTTTGAATAAAGTATCAAAGGTTTAAAATTTTTGTATAACTATTAAAATATATAGTACATTGAATTTTTTGTGAATATCTTGTGAATTCTTATTCATTCTGAATTAATTGTGTTTGATTTTGTAAGAGATAGTAACTTATAGCATACAAAGTATACGTCCTATTAAAACGTACAATTTATGTCATTTAGTTTGTGGCATTAATCTTTTCCGAGAATTTCTTTGTTGTTGGTTTGAATTTTCAAATATGTATTTATACCCTTGGTAAGCGTTAAGCTCCTATTCGTTTTTTTTTTTTTTCTTTTCTCGTGCTCATGCAAGAACGGAATTCTAAAATCGTCAAATATAGAACCGCTTTTTAAAATCTAACTCAATTCAAACTACTGCGCTCTTGCATCATCATCATCATCATCATCATCATCATCATCATCATTGCCCGCCTCGGTAGCGTGGTGGTAGCATGTCTGCCTCACGTTCAAGAGGTCCCGAGTTCGAATCTCGGTCAGAGTGAGTTACCTGGATAAGGTTTTTCCGGGGTTTTCCCTTATCCTGAAAGACAAATATCGGGTAAGTCTAAGCTCTATGGACCCTGGGATCATTTGAGCATCATTTCACCCCTTCCATTCATCGTCCGATATGACTTAACGTTGGAGGACGTAAATTACACACACACACACACACACACACACACACACACACACACACACACACACACACACACACACATAAAAAATTCATCATCATCATCTTCTTTCCTAGTGGTACCACTATGGTGGTGTTAGGGGATTATTGTTCCTCTATCCCTTTAAGGCGGACCTGAAGAACCAAAACTTTGTATCTTTGATAGACAACCAGAATGGGTGATCAACCCGATGCCTGATGTGAGGGTGAAGGAAGTGGAGGATTGTATGAGGGCGAGATGAGCGCTGTTATATCTACAAAGTAATAAAAGCACTTCAGGATACGTTTATGCGGATTAAAATGAAGCAGCTAGAAGAATAGGTATTTTAAGAAATTTGCAGAAGAGGTAAAGAAAGCATAAGACTGTAAAATATTAGAATTTAATTTTTTTATTCTTCTGCCGATTAAATAGTTAAATTAGAGGCAGTACATGCAAACCTAAAACGAGACAAGATTTCTCAAAAGAAAGCACATTTGAGTAAACAGAGGTATGTGTATGAGGGAGGAGAGGAGAGGGGGAAGAGGAGAGGGGGAAGAGGAGAGAGGGAAGAGAATAGTATGAACAAAAACGAAAAGGCGACTAGATTTGCACAAGTCCGCCCATCATTCAGGTTGTAAGTTGCTTTTTTTTTCATAAATTCTTTACTAAAACATTTTAAATAAAAAGTATTACTGTTTACTTTTTCAAGCGTTCCTCTTGCAACATAAAAACATGTTATTGCATAATAAAACATCGTATTTCATACCGACGTGATGAAAGGACACATTTTGAGTTTCCTTGAACCTTTTCACTCTCGTTAGTTTTACATGGTTGTAAAAGATAAATAAACAGGCAAACGTCTATTGCAGCATATTTCGATAAAATAGTCATTTTAGATCAAATCCTTTTATAGAGTTAAATGTTCCAAAATACTTTCCAATATACATTTGAATTTGTACAACTTATAAAAACAGAGAGCCATAACTTAAAGCATTAATTGGTGATTCTTTTCTTCTTATGGGCTCAGGTAAATCTTAAATAATGCCATGGCAGCATAATGTCATCTGTATACTCTTGAAACAGTTAAGTGTTATGACAAACTGAAAGGACTCAAGTGAAACCGCCGTTAATTGAATAATTTGTACTCGTAATTTGTATGAGAAGTGTAAAAATAAATGCCACGTGAAGTTTAATATCAGAAATTTAAAGACGAAATGCTTTGAAAGGTTGAGTGTCCTCACTTTCTTATAAACTCTGTATACATATGCACCAATGTGCTTTTTAAACAGCCGATTGTGGTGTTGAGTTCCCTATATATTACTGCATATCTAGAACAAAATGTGTATATAAAGCATATCTGGTGATTAGGTGACAAGGTAAACAGGAAATAGACAAAAAATTAGGGATATTTAATGAAATTTATGAAGTAAACGAAAATAAACGATACAGTTTTTGGGTAAAAATACTTTTATTATTATTATTATTATTATTATTATTATTATTATTATTATTATTATTATTATTATTATTATTATTATTATTATTATTATTATTATTATTATTATTATTATTATTATTATTATTATTATTATTATTATTATTATTATTATTATTATTATTATTATTATTATTATTATTATTATTATTATTATTATTATTATTATTATTATTATTATTATTATTATTATTATTATTATTATTATTATTATTATTATTATTATTATTATTATTATTATTATTATTATTATTATTATTATTATTATTATTATTATTATTATTATTATTATTATTATTATTGCATTTAAAGTTCAGTACGTGGTTTACTGCCATTAGGGAGATGATTACACTCCCAAAAGAACACGGTTCAGTAAATCTTTGTTTCCGAAGTATTCCAAGAAAAGCCGCCCTCAGAAAAAGGAAGTTGTTAACCTGTTACGATATGACCTACATTAAAATGCTCTTTGGGCAGGTAAGCCGTTTCAATTCGTTCACTTCCTGTGGTAATGAAATACTTATACGGTTCTTCTTCTATGTGACGGCGCCGGCATATCCGGCGCCTCTGCAGCGCCAGCTAACGCGACTGCCACACTTTTCATTCTTCTACCTGGTCCTGTTTTTCTCATTAGAGAGATCACCGGGACCTTCACAGGTACATGCAAGTGAACTTGCTTTGCACTTAAATTAGTATAGGGTTTGATTCCCACGGTGCAGTTCCCAAGACCTTAAGGCAGATACGATTCCGAGAAATTGCCGAAGTATTAGAAGGGTCTGCACAGGCAAAACATCAAAAGAAACGCGACGGTTGTTAGCTATTTTCTACATAAAAGAAAAAGTAAACACGCAGTTCAGAAGAATTCAAGAATAGATACTGAAATCATCAACATGCTGCTTGTAATTTTTAATTAACAGTATACAGCTGGGGCCAGAAAACACGGACTATCCCACTCAATTAAGTACCTACCGATATAAAGTATAACAATAAATTATTGCTCTTCCACACATACTCTGCGTAGGCTTAAGCTCGAAAGTTAAAATCGGACTGAAAAATGGAACGCTAATTGCCGTGATCTGAACCGGGATCTTCGGCTTATCGTACTGCTTCTATAAACAACTACACTACCGTGACAACATGCCGGAGAACATTCAATTACTCAAATGGCTCACGTTTTACTAATAAAGCAAAAGGCATTCTCAAACTCATTTTGAGATGACATACCCAAAGGCGACTTCAATTTACTGAGTATTTTAAATACCAAGCTTCATAGTTAATCACTATTACGTCAATCGATGTAAATTAATGTTCATTCGCATACGCAGTGAGTAGGTTAAAGTTGGAAAGATAGCACGAGACGGACAAATTCAACGGCATTGATGCGATTTAAGTTACAGATTTTAGGCTTTATGTGTCGCTGCTCGAGACAACTGAGTTACGACAGCATACCTGTACGACATTACACCATTTGAATAGAGTAAGATTGAAAAAATTCAATGCCACAGATATGATTTGAACCACGGATCTCTCCCTATTCAAATCTCCGCCTACACACGGCTGGTGTAGAACTATTAATTTCCATGACATTACACCATGTTGTTTACATGTCCACCGAAAACATGAAGAGTTCCGATTGCATAACAAGAATAAGCAAAAAAAGGCAGGCTTCTGTATCACCAGATCTATTATGTTTTGATTTATTTAACACTTCGGAGGGGGGGGGGGGATTTAATTCAGTACCAGCTTTTGAAACATTAATGAAGGGTGCTTCGTACAGTTACAAACGCGCCATGGTTCATCCGAAACCAACAACTACATCATGAGTTTGGTCTTCTACCCGCTCACCAATACATCCGACGCCTGGCACGTCCATTCTTTTACCATCTTCAGGAGGTCCCTGGAGCTGTTACCTACAATCTCGGTGCTCGCACTCGCCAACCAGCTCGCCTGAAGCGCAGACTGCCTCAAGATCTTCTCCTGAGTGACGTCTACAGCACAGATGCCTCAGACACGTGATTACTACTATCAGACTTTAAGTTCTCAATTTGTCTTATAACAAACATCTGTAAAGCATAATTGCTGATCGATGGATAATAAATTAACAAAAAAAAAAAAAAAAAAAAAAAAAAAAAAAAAAAACATTAATGACGAATTCTTCGACATCCATTCCGTCTACCCAGAAGAAATAAGTCAGGAAACATTTCCAAATATTTTACATGAGTTTCCTGTTGGAAATTATTCGATGAAATACATATATCTGCATCCTGGCCGCTTGATTTTAACTTCGTATGTCTTGACACTGTAGTAAGAAAACTGCAGTTTTTGGAAAGTACCTTTTGGTATTAATGCAACAAAATATGTTTTTGATATTTATTGTGGTACTGTTTATCTCGCTGACACCAATTTGATTTTCAGCTTACAACGACACCAGAAAATATTCTTCTCCACTTTAGTAGCCAAATAAGCGGAGAAAAACTATTCATTTTAATAAACTACATAAAAATTAAGCACTGCGTATTAGATGTTACGGGTTTAGTTTGAAAACGAAACAGAATTTTCAACCCTTTCGTATAAGACGTTTAATAGATGATGATTTAAATATGTTATTAGAGAAAACTAGTGATACATTACTTGAAATTGCAGTGAAACTGGGTTTTAATCTGATGCAGAAAAATATTTCAAAGTCAGAAATTATAATGTTTTTACTGAATTTGCTTGCTAACGCCTTAATTTTTAGTGCTTCAGAAATGAATTTCCATCTGTTTGAATAATATGTCGGTAATATCGTCAGGTATGATATGAAACTGCTTAATAGTTGAGATAAAATTTTGTAAACACTACAAAAGAATACGTTGGAAAATATAAGCAATAAAAATTATAAAACTAAAAACATCCAAAGAGCATGCAGACTGTAATGTTCCTTTTTCTTTATGCATACTAGAAATGGAGAATTTTCTCCTTTAATTTGGCAGCTACAAGTTCCTTCTGGGATGTTTGTATACATAAATAATGTATGACAAAAAGAGATACATCTCGTCCATTTTTCATTTCATGTATTTAGCCCCATATAACCATAAGGTGTTTACCCACTCTCACATATGAACTCCTACACTTTGTGGAGGATAGAAAATTATTCTAATTAAAGCAAAACTCCATGGCTCCAGTCGAGAGCCGAACCCAGACCTTTTGTTTGAGCAACCTGAATGGTGACCTCTCGAACACAGTAATCACCGTACCGTTTTGTCCTTGCTTTCGCATGCAACGTTAAATATATAGTGAATATAGCCACTTATATGAGGTAAATACATGTTTATTAGTAATTTTCCGACTTGCTTTGTGTTGACTACACGACGTACGTGGCAGAAGTAAGCAATATGGTCGAAGTGGCCGCTACTAACAATATATTTCAATAACTTGAACCTCTAATCGCATATGAACGAGGTGCATCTGTAGCGCGAGTGCCTCATGTTCAAGACCTCCCGGGTTCGAATCTTGGCCAGGAAGAGTTATCTGCGTAAGGTTATTTTCCGGGTTTACCCTTATCCTGAAAGATGAATACCTCTAAGGAGCCTGGGGTCACTTGAGCATCATTCCACCCATTTCATTCATCCGATATTACTTACCGTTGGAGGAAAAAAGAGACTAAAAGAGAGAGCGCGCGAAAAAGAGAGAACGGAAGGAGACATAGGAAAGTGAAAAACAAAATTCTCGCAGATAGCACTTAGGGTAAACGGTGCTGTGGAATGGAATGGAATGTGTAGTGTTTAACGCCCGCTTTTACTACATACGGCACCGCAGGCGATGACACTGGTGATACATGAGATGATGATGGAGCACCGGTGGAATGAGATGGCGGGGGAAACCGGAGATCCCGGAGAAAACCCGCCCCAGCGCCGTTTTGTCCACCACAAATCTCACTTTGCGGTCACCTGGGATCGAACCCGGGCCGCCTTGGTGAGAGCCAAGCGGTCTAACCACTGAGCTACGGCGCGGCCCTACGGTGCTGTGAAACCTGGCAAATTTTCAGAACATTCCGGAAACTAACATACCTACATTTTCTTCCTCTGAGTAACGGAAACCTTACGCTTTTCTTAAGATATTGCTTGTTAACACTAACATTAAATCAGTTTGGCAACTAACAACGGGCTAGTGGACTGATGAACAAAGTGCTTCCACGGTGGGAACGATTTATAAAAATCTGATCTGTGTACTCACTTGGCTTCCCGTACTCGCTCTTGTGCACACTACTGTTTAAAATGCTTGCTCTCCCATCTACGCCCTGTTAATAGAGATACCCATATGTAGAAATGGTTTAATTTCGCATTTCTTTAGAGGTACAATGGTAACAGGAAAATACAATAGATGTACGCTATAGTCAAGTCTTTTAAGATCCGGGCCTAAGTGATGGCGTTGGTATTCACTGTATGACCAGGACATACAAATAACGTAAAACGAGTTTTTATTTGAAAATGTGTATTTAAAACTTTGAATCAAGGAGATCTATACCCATATTACGTTTTTGTTTACGGTTTATAGTTATGCACGAGTCACCCAGGATGTGCCGCGCTGTGGTTGAGTGGTTAGATCCCTTGGCTCTTACAAAGGCGGACAAGGTTCGATCCCAAGCGACCGCAAAGTAAGATTTGTGGTGGACAACACAGCGCTGAGGCGGGTTTTCTCCGGGATCTCGGGTTTTCCCCGCCATCTCATTCCACTGGTGCTCCATCTTCATCTCACGTATCATCACTGCAGTATGTAGTAAAAACGGGCGTTAAACACTACACATTTTATATTCACTCACGATGAAACTTCAGAAATTGTATCCCGAAAACTAAAGATATAAATTTCTGTCATCAAATTATCTTGAACACTTGGTATTATAATCAAAATCATTAGAGCTATTGTGAGAGAATAACAAATTTCACAAATGTTTTCATGTAAAGGGCATTTTGGGGTATGGGGATTATCTTGAAACTATCGAGTCGTATCCTTGAGTTATAGTATTCACGAACACGGATACACACTCGCAGGCACGCATAGATATTTTTCTAAAGATGATTCTTATTTTTAAATTCAGCGGGCTCAAAACGTTTCATATTTTTTTTTTTTTACAAAATACAATATCTTCTTTACCTATATGCATATGGCAGATGGTTCCGTAAAGGTCTGCAAAATACTCGTTGACGGTGACTAATCACTTCTCCATTTCATGAAAATTTCTTACCACTAAGCCAAAGTTTCAAGTTTGGGAACAAGAAGAACTCATTTGGGGCTAAGTCTGGTGAATAAGGTGGATGAGGAATCAATTCAAAGCCCAACTCTTGTACTTTCGCCATTGCGAATGCAGGTGTGTGCGATGGTGCATCATCCAGGCGAAAAAGCATCTTTTCGCGTTTCAATCTTGGTCTCTTTTCATCAATTCATGTTGCAAACGATCCAACAATGAAGCGTAATAGGCTTTCTGCTTTATCTCAAGTAGTCTATGGGGATTATTCCTCTTATTAAAAAAAAAAAAAAGCCATCATCTTACCAACTGACAAAATGGTCCTCGCATTCTTTGGTGCACTTTTACCAGCCTTTGTCCATTGTTTTGACTGTTATAGCTTATTCAATTTTTTTGTACAATCTTTTGAATAATCAAGCTTAAATCCCACAAAGTTGCAACAAAAAGTTTTCTATCCCTTCACGGAAACTTACCAGCCTTATCAAACGACCGCGTACAATGTTTTCTTTACAATAAGTAAAACTATTATTAAAGTGCATGTCCTTCAGTAAATATCATTTCCAAAGTAGTAAAGTACCATGGACAAATATTCAAAAGTGATTTACACCAGCTTTTAATCAAATTCTACATTAATGTGAATATTAAAATATTATGGAAATTACTATCCCCTATAAGCTTTCTATTAATTATTCTGATAATTAAACTACACCTTTTAACTTCGTCCATTTGTTAACAGTTCATCACAGGCGTGTGATTCTAGATTTCAGTAAAAAGGTCTATATATGGAGTTTATGAGAGAAAGAGAGATAAAGAGAAAAAGAGAGAGTGAATGTTCAAAAACTATTCAACCGAATTTGATAATGCCTCCACTATTGAAAAGCTCTGTTCTTTCTGACGGACATACGCTACCCTAAATGACTGAAGGATTAAAACAATATTTACAAGGCTTAAAGACTCAATAAGACACATGGGAGTCAAAAAAAGAAGTAATTTGGCTGGCCCCGTAGCTCAGTCGGTAGAGCACCTCCTACCGTGCTAGGGGTCCCGGGGTCGATTCCCGGCTGGGGGTGGTGATTTTTCTTCAACCAAGATGATTCCCCAACTTCCGCAGGGTATGGAAGAATGAATGAGAATTCGAATGTGTGCGTGATCTAATGATACAACTCAAAGATTACGAGTTAACACCATCGATATGTTCCTAAGGAGAACGGCCGCCGATATGACCACAGCAGTTAAAAGCGGGCTGAAATGAAACAAGAAGTAATTTACCAGGTTGGCTTTGATTCTTTCAGTTATTTCACAGACAATGCGCATTAAAACAAAATCCGACTATGTAGTCTTAAGCAATATACGTAGATGACCCTGATGCTATGTATTTTTGCACCGTGTGTTAATTAAAGGCAATAGACAGGGAAAAACACAATTAGATCTAAATACCCTCCTTTCCCTAATTGACGTCTACTACCAAATGTATGTGCAATGCGGCAATACGAAAACCCCTAAGTAATCCTTCTTCTAATTCTATTAATGTATGTTTTAACTAATATAAATCAATTTTGCTGCGTTTCCTCTTTATGTTGTAATCAGCCTCTGTTACCAAAATACATAAGGGAAGAAAAATATGCCAGTCCGCAATTATTCAATTGATTTATTTCATAATTAGAAACTGAGAATATTACACATTAACTGCAAAGTTAGGTTTCAGTTACTAGCTCGGGTGGGAACATGAATAGAATTTTTACATTCAGCTGTTTGATATTGTTTCAATTGTGATTACTGATATTACTGGATTACATTTACCTGGTGTGAACAATGTTAAGCTTTACTATTCCATATTTACTTTCGTTCAGTTGTATCCTTTATGAATATTACAGCATTTCTTTATTAATTTCGTGATAACATATTGTATTTGTAATGAGTCTTCAGGGATAAACACAATGAAAACGCTGTTTAAGAATCATTTTATAACAGTTCGTAGAGCATCTCTGTGCAAGGGGTTTCGGGTTCGATTCCGGTTGGGAAGGTTGGGAATTTTTCTTTAGCCAAGATTTTTCCCCGCCCTTCTCAATAGTATGGAAAGTACGGCGATAGTGTGTGTGTGTGTGTGTGTGTGAGAGAGAGAGAGAGAGAGAGAGAGAGAGAGAGAGAGAGAGAGAGAGAGAGAGAGAGAGAGAGAGAGAGAGATATTTAATATAAAAAACTCAAAGAAAATCTACACTTTACCAACCATCACCATTGCTAATAGGCAATATGTTCCCAAGTATAAGGCCTTTGATTTAATAGTTAAAGGCGGATATAAATGTAAAAATAAAAACATATAAATTATGTGGAGATAAACGAAATTAATTAAATCGTTATTTGAAATAAAATTTACTGGGTAAATCAATTAATTCGGAATATAAATTTTGAAAATGGGCATTTTCAATACTTGTGAATTTTTGTTAATTTATTTTGTCTAAGAATCGTTTTTACCAAAGAGGTTGTCTTGAATGCTGTAAATGGAAGTAACACGAAGAGACACTAATAGAATTGGTTGGTTGGTACTTCCACAAGCAATAAACAAGAGAGTGGTGTATAGAATATTAAGAGCACTAGCGTACGTGAACTTTAAGTCACGTTTTGCGAGCCCGCCCACAGTTAAAACAATCGCCCGTCCTCTTGACGGATTCATTTCATGTTTACGTCACTACACTCCAGCCTCATTGGTTTTATCATCTCGTCGTCACTTGTCCGTGAAAATAAAACGGCAGAAGTGTCTTCCTTATAGCTTACGTAACACATCTTCAGAAGAAGTCTCTCTATACCCAGAAAAATTCACAATATTATAATATTCATATAAAATCTGATGTGCTGCATTCACAGGGCTCTTCAAACCCACTCTTCTACAAACTGTACTTACAAATGGTAACTTTTTAATAGGAGTAGGTAAAATAAGACCTGAAGCTTTCCTGGCGACGAATACGCTCACTTTCTTCTCGGGCAGCAAGCCAGGCGAAAAGACGATTAGATATCGACGTTTCGGGAGTGTGCATCTCTCCCATCATCAGGATATTTATAAAATGTTATAACCACAAATGAAATACTGGATATAACACAACTATAAACAAAGACAAAACACTATCAGAATTCGCATTACTGAACAAAAGACTGTTTTCAGTAAATTAAATGCCAGGTGAGGAGATGGCACGAGTATAGAAAATTGTGTCAAAGAAACGTGACTACTTAACTTGATTATCAAGCTGTATTGATCTTCGCTTCTTAAATAGACGGATTTCCATTTTAAGGCCGGTTTCCAAGGTCAAACCATGCTTCTCCGGAGTACTAAGCAACAGATGAAGAAGTTCGACTCACTGGTGCATTCCAAGGATGCCGTTCCGCCTCTGCCTTCCAGCCGCATCATAGTCAACCTCAGAACCAAGAATTGGACGAACCCACTACTTCCGTTTTATCGAAAGGATTAAACTTCGCGCCAACTCCGAGTTATCTTCCAGTTGCTGATATCATCAGCGGGTTGGAATACGCTATTCGGAAACTTACGTTAGCTAGTGCCGAAGAAAGCAACAGTTACTGTGAGCGGAGATTTCCTCTGAAAGGAGCACGCTTAGTCGTGATGCTGGATTTTAGTTCAGCTCCTCTTGGAAACCGGCCTTAAAAATGGACATCCGTCGATTTAAGAAGCAAAGATCAATACAACTTGATAATCAAATTAAGTAGTCACGTTTCTTTGACACAATTTTCTATACTCGTGCCATCTCCTGACCTGAAAACAGTCTTTTGTTCAGTAATACGAATTTCGATAGTATTTTGTCTTTGTTTATATGCAGTGTTATATGCAGTGTTTCATTTGAGGTTATAACATTTTATAAATATCCTGATGATGGGAGAGATGCACACTCCCGAAACGTCGATATCGAATCGTCTTTTCACCTGGCTTGCTGCCCGAGAAGAAAGTGAGGAGTAGGTAAACTTTCTCTATCCTACGTTTCGATGTAGATATAGTAGAGCTAAAGCATTTGTCAGATTGTTAAAAAAGTGGATACTTATGAGATGGATTTTAAATTCCATGTTCTTTGATGATTCCATAACCACAAGAAAAATGGAGAATGGCCTGACGTGTTACATTCACATTGTTTTTCTACTCACTTTTCCATAAATTGTTCTTACAAAAGCTTATTCCTCTATCTTTTGTAAATCGAGATAAACTTCAATTACATCTTTCATTTAATATAACGATACAATCAGCTAGTCCCCGGAGATGCATCTGTGTAGGGATTAATTGTGAATGGTGTAAATATAGGACGGTGTGGTCAAATAGTGAATAGTGTAAATACGGAGTAAGCAATGACTAAACAGGTAAAGTGGACATACAGAATAGTAACGGCTAAATAGTGAATAGCGCAAATACTAGATAGTAGTGACTAAAGAAGGAAGTATAAGAACTAAATAGCGTTATTACTAGGCAATGACTAAATAGTGCACCGCATAATCAACAAAAGTGACAGTAAGTATGTCCAACGTCTAACGTCTAGTTAGAATAGATGAGCTTTCCCTATCTGATGGGAGATCTTTGCCCTTCATGGGACATTTTAGACTATTTTCATTCATCCATTTTCATTCTTGATACTTGCCATACTTCGATACTCATAACACTTGCATGGTATGGGCATCGAACGATACTTCAGAAAATTCGCTCGATATTTTTTCGATACTTCGGTGGTGATGCTACAATTTTTATTTTGTTCTAAAATCACAAAATATTATTGCTGCACGTAGAACATTGCAAAGACCGAGAAATTACCAGAGATGTGGTACTTGCACAGTAACTTTATGCAAGAAAATAATCGTGTGTCAAATTCAGTGTCAGTTAACAGTTGCCAAGAACAAATCACTGCATAATTTCAACGATGATTTGTTATTTGCTCTTTCTAGCACATTGGAAAAAAAAAGTTCCAGAACTACGAAAAACTGCCGCCCAATATTTCTGTAGATATTCCCATCTGCAACAGTTTTCTGTGAAAGACCATTTAGCATAACAGAACTCACATGTAACAGAAAAAGAAGTAGAACTTGACCTCGAAAGAGTGAAAATGCTAGTATCTTTAAATAAAAACTTAAAAAAGGTGGACTGTTGTGCTTTTAAATGTCTAAGATAGAGTTTAAAAATAACAACACTAATGGTTTTAAATTTCGTCTCATTAACTATGTGCATCTATTTAATTTTATTGACATTACACTGCTCTCCCAACATTCTACTTTGTATTGAAGCTCAAGTAGAAATGACGGTATCAAATATCGAAGTATCGAGTATCGAGAAAACCTGGTATCGACTTATCCCTACTTATAATAAAATTAAATATGAATATTCTGTGCATTTGTGTTAAACCTTAATAGATTATGAGTACACTTTGGCTTGGGCTAAGATGACTTTAAGTACGGTAATTATTAGCGACGGCCAGTTTTCAGGCAAATTCGTAGAAGTGATTCGGTAGGTTACGTTAGTGAAGGTCTAAAACTATCCAACGTTGCCAGATTAGGTATGGCAGGCTAGTTTGGAATATGCGAGAGTATTTCATAGAGACGTATAGATATAGTTTAGTATGGAAAGAAGCAAATTTCAGTGATGTAGAAATGAAGTGGCAACATGGTATTAGAAGTTATTAGTGGAGGTATTAGAGTCATTAGCAAAAGGGGAGGTTATTAAGAGAATTCTGGTGGCTGAGTAAGACATTCTGGATAATTCTAGACACTTTTGGTCGGATCGCCGGTGGAACAAGACGTAACAGGATTAGGTCAGAACTGCGCGTTATAATTTTCCATTGGTAGGAAACTTCTCAGTTGAAGTAAATATTGTTTACTAAACATTTCAAAGTTGGAGCCGCTGTAATCCTTTCTATAAACATATACCCACGCATATCCTGAGATAGGTCACTCTAAAGTGTGAAGCAGAAGCAACCCGCTGCAAACTGAGGCAGACCCTGAGGGTAACTTGGAGCAGCATCGTGAGACAGCTTCACAGCTAAAGCGACACTTAAATTTTTAAAAACCGATCCTATTTAACGAATTTAAAATAGCTTCTATTTTGCATGACCACAACAAAGCAATTGATGTGTACCTGCATATGACTTTCTCTACCCTCTATCATTTAAAAATGAATATAAAAACAATTCTTACTAATGCTTATTAGTATTATTTTCCACATTTTAATCACGATAGAGGCTTTTTGCAGAAATAATTGCTTTACATAACTCATTATAAATACAAAGACAATATCGATAATAAATGTTTAAGAGCTGGACGTTATATGCTACCTTTAAAATTCCATTATCTGTTCACGCAATCGCGAGAAACAACTGAAAATCCACAGGACTTATAACTCAACCTGACCTAGATTCGAAATCGGGACCTCTTGAATGTCAGACAGACACACTACCATCTGCGCTACCGAGGCGGGTTATCTCCAAACTTACATAACTAAAGCGTTCTTTGGAAGATATTGTGTTTTAAAAGAAATCTACCTTTTCTTTAGCACATTTTCTCTATCGTTTTACATTTGCCAATTATACAAGATGGTACATAATTCCTACCAAATGAAGACAACTTTCCGATTAGACCTACTGCCAACCCTATGTGAGCAACAGATGAATAAGCAATTAAAGCCTTTATATTAACCCTCACAAGTTATTCTCAAAAAATTCAATATGTACATTTTAGTTTTCATGTATACATGATCCTGAATGTAGAGTATTATAATGAATAACAGTTACTGCCGTTTTTTTTAGTTTTTTTAACGCCCATGTAAAGGATAGTAAACTACGGGAGGATTTCCTAGAAATTTTTCCTATCACATCTTTGAAAGATATTGAACTTAAATACCAAGTTTAGTTCTTACTTTTCACTTTTGAATTATGCTATTACAGACGAGCGGATTTTTATTCTAAAAAAACGTATGTATTGTTTTCACGTGATTTTACCTTCCACACTTACGCAAATCATTCCTTAAAACTTTATTCTTCTATTTCATATTAAGGAAGATAAACACTCATAGAAATGGTTCTACTAAATATTTTCTTGTAGATCAATGGGTACACGATAGTAAAGTAGGCTTTAGGATATTCAAATCTTTTAAGAACTGGTTGCTTTATGATGACAATGAAATTCCGCTATTCAAGAGTGAGAGAAAATTTTCTGATGTGTTATCCTCATATGACATTCTCTACACTTGTAAAATTATTTTTTTTATATCGACTTGTTGTTATTTGGACCTTTTTGTTAAATGGTTTCTTCTAATTTAGGGTTCCTCAAAACGAATAGCTCTAGTGAAATCTCGCTATCAAATTTTGGGGTGGAATAAAACACCTTCTCTACTTTATAGTACTGGTAAGGCAAGTAATAATAACGATTTCTATTTAAGAAAAGTAGAATTACTGGAAAATTCAAACACACAATAACCAATATCTCCAAAATGGTTCTATCCACACAAAAATTACTTTTGTTATATCGTTTTGCTTTAACGAGACCCACTCTCTTGTGCAATAAGATTTTGACTATCTCTAACGGTTTACCAATAATGCAAAAGTCACTCACAATGAAGAAGACCTCGGAGGACATTTAAAAAAAAAATTCAGAACATACATTTCATCTCATAAATATATCTTAAACAAAACTTAAAAAAAAAAAAAAAAAAAAAAACAACATTGGAGCCATTTTGACCAAATTGAAATATTTTTAGAAATGTTCCATGTAAGGAGTAGTCTGGAATAGGGGATTTTCTTGGAAATCGTGTCGTATCCGAAGAAGATGATGAATTTGAATACCATGTTTGATATTTAACCAACTTTTTGTTTTTGAGTTATGCTGTTCAGAGATATCCCACTCATAAACACACGCAGATAAAACGTGTTTACGGTGAAGTATCGATATGAGATTTTTGAATGAAATAGAGGATGCATATTTATTGAACCAAAATCTTTCGAGGATGCTCCCCTAACTTCAAAACAGTAAAAAATGTTCATGAGAACATGAGTCTGAAAATCATCCTTAGAGAGTTTTTAAAGGATTATCCTTTGTTGACCCCAATAATTAATTTAACCTAATTGTTCGCTGCGTCTTTGGTGTTTGTTGTACATTCCAGAAGGCAGGAACAACGTATTCCGTCAGCGAACAGAAATTCACTATATATATGACCTTGTAGATGGGGTTGCAGAACTTGAGTCTTATGTAGAAAGGTAACCCAAAAGGGAGTTACCTTGTTCACTTCTCACCAATTCAGAAATGGTTGAGAGAGTGGTTGATATTGGGAAGGTATGAGGCCAAGCATTGGCAGTATAAAAATCGAGTTCATGATGTGAACGCACATCCATAAGAGACCATATACGCATTCCAGTAGTCAAATGATTATCCGAAGGATGTTGTATGGAAATTTTTTGAACCAGTATTACCTCCAGCTGGTTAAATGATTAAATGTGGCGGACTTTTGAGCCAAGAGGAATTTTTTGCCTGAAAGTTACACGATTTTGCTATGTTCATGTATTTTGTACGTACCTTGTTCACTGATTAGGTTGGGCTATCTTCTATTTCTACACTCACATTCACAAAAATCCCCATGAATTACACAACACAGAGAGAAAAAGATACTCTGCCTAAATATTTCGGTGGAATTATTATGATCGTCTATATACTTCTATTTCTTTGCCCCGCCACTGAATCTTCGGAGCTCCCGATTTAAAGCCACTGGGAATATTTGCAAACTCCCGGTTTTTTTTTATTTCTGTACTGGATATTGCTACTCTGATAAAGTGCATCCACACTGGATGATACAATATGAAGCACTACAGGAATATGTAACAGAGTATATGACAGTATGGAACGCAGAATTTGAGCATGCGTCAAAGCAGGAGACAGACCCACAGCAATCAGTTGGAACTTACAATAAATGATTTTTCAGACTCATGTTAATATGGACGCTATTTTGTTGTTGATAGGGTGTCTCCAAAATACTTCGCACATCAATAAGGATACATTTATACTATACTTGTCCTACTTGCTATAAGTAGCACAAAAAGTTAACACAATCTGCCATCCAACAGCGGCCAACTCTTAAAAATTTGACTATCACTTAAGGCTAGTATACTCCCCTATTGGGAGTATACCCAAGGGTGTAGCTTATCACCTACTCTTTTTAGTATGTATATGGACGATATTCTAAATGAATGGAAGATTTTAGCAGACCCAGGAATCGAAATAAAACAAAATATTTATATTAATATCCTGCTGTTTGCGGATGACCAAATATTGATTCATCGGAATGAAAATCAACTGCAAAAGTCAATGTATATTCTAAATAACATAGTACAAAAGTATAATTTTAAAATATCAGAAGAAAAAAAAAATTATGTCTTTTAAATGAAACTATAATGCAAGATCAAAAATAGTTTTAGGAAATAGGATTTTAGAACAAATATCGAGTTTTAAATATTTAGGATGTAACATAAGTTTTAGAAACAATGCTGATATAGAAGAAAAAGTAAACAAATTCCAAGCAATATGTGGGATAATCCAAAGAACTTTTAAAAACAGAGTGAGAAGGGATACAAAAATAAAAATTTATAACGTAATGGATATTCCAACTTTACTATATGGAAGCGAAACCTGGGTGCCAACACAAAAGGATTTAAATAAAATACAGACTGCAGAAATGAAATTTTTAAGAAGTGTTAAAGGTTGTACAATATTGGACAAAATATCAGAACGAAGGCAACAATGGCATGAACATATATTAAGAATGGAGGATGGAAGATATCCAAAAGGAAGAAGAGACAGAGGACGACCCAGTAAACACTGCAGACATCTATGAAACCGGAACGGGCGATATGCCCAAACCATGGAGTGAAGAAGAAGAAGAAGAAGAAGAAGAAGAAGAAGAAGAAGAGGAGGAGGAGGAGGAGGAGGAGGAGGAGGAAGGGATTATACCCACAAGGAAATTGTGATAAAATCATGTCTACAAGTGTCAATATTGTGAATTTGTGGGTTCGTGAAATGAAAAGTCCAATTACACCACTCAACAATGTTCTTTATTTCCACCGACTTACAGTTAAACTCTTGCCAATTACACAGAATTACGTAATGCACACAATTACGATTCACCAGTTCGTCCGTTACAATTTCACTTGCACTCGTAATTACGTACAATCTTCCGATGCTCTCACACAGTCTTCTCGTCGTACACTAGCACTGCATTCTTACACCAAGAACTGACTGACTCACTAACTCCTCTTGCACGACGTGTAGCTTATATAGGGTCCGCTTGCCGATATGGAAGGTTCTCCATCAGATGAAATATCCCGTAAGTTCGAGAACACAGGTGGAACAGAAAGAGACGGCGCAGTGATGTTTTTTGTACCAGCCATCCCTTCTTAACGCTATAAGACAAACGAGGGGGCGGGGCGAACACCGACCCGTCTGCTGCTTGCCCAGTCTACAGGGTGTTCCGACGCTCGGGTGACACTGCTCCCTCCTCAAAGCTGGTCGTCCCGAACAGCACCATCGTAGCGTGCCAGGCGGTCCAGGTGAACCACCAGCATCTGCTCGGAGTCTCAGCCAGAAGTAGCGCTGCCGAAGTTTGTCAATCGTTCGGTTCGCTCCCAGGTGTCCTCCTGAAGTACCAGCGTGCACTTCTTCCAAGACTTCCGGTACCTTACTCAGGGGAAGTACCAACTGTTCTCTCTGCGTCTTCCCATCGGGTGATTCCCATATCCGGAACAGCGCGCCATCTCTGGTCTTCAACGAGTCCCATTGGGCCCAGTACGACTTGTAGGTGGCGCCCCTTGGTGCGATGTCCTCCCAGGTTGGTCTTGTCCCTGCCTCCACTTCCCTCAAGAGTGGCCCCAAGTCTGCGTCCGCCAGCTGCTCCCTCCTCAGGCCTGCGCTATCCCAGCCGTCCGCAGGCACTGCCACAACTACTCGGACTGCTGCGGCACGCTCCTTCTCTTCCACTCTTGTGCACTGGCCGCACTCTACTGGACAGGATCTTCGGGACATGGCGTCTGCGTTACCGTGGCTCTTCCCTCTACGATGTTCCGAGGTGAAGTCGTACTCCTGCAGCCTCTGGACCCAACGTGCCGTCTGGCCTTCCAGGTTCTTAAAGCTCAATAGCCAGGTTAGGGTGGAATGGTCAGTCCTCAGGTGGAATGGCTGACCGCACAGGTGCTTATGGAAGTGCTCCAAGGTCTTTACTACCGCCAATAATTCTCGTCGGGTGACGCAGTAGTTCTTCTCTGCCTTGGATAGCGTCTTGCTGTAGTAGGCTATCACCCGCTCATGGCCGTCCTGGATCTGCGATAGGACACCTCCAATGCAATGGTCGCTAGCGTCGGTGTCCACAATGAAGGTGCCACCCGGTTGTGGGAAACCCAAAATTGGAGCACTGCACAGGGTCTCCTTTAGGTGCTGGAAAGCGTTTTCGGCGTCCTCTGTCCACACATAAGGCCGGTGTTCCTCCGTCAGGCGGGTGAGGGGTTTTGCGATGTTGTCGGCCTTTTCCTCTAAATCATTAAGGCGGTCGTCTACTTGACCCATCCGCTTGCCCAGATTCGTGACGTCATCCCTCACGCCGGCCAACCGTTCCTCAAACTTGGCGGCGAGGACCTCGTTCGCCTCCCTCATCTCCGTTGTCAGTTCGGCCATCTTTGCGGTCATTGTCGTGGCCAAGTTGTTTGCCGTTTCCATCTTCGCTGTTCGCTGGGTTCGTGAAATGAAAAGTCCAATTACACCACTCAACAATGTTCTTTATTTCCACCGACTTACAGTTAAACTCTTGCCAATTACACAGAATTACGTAATGCACACAATTACGATTCACCAGTTCGTCCGTTACAATTTCACTTGCACTCGTAATTACGTACAATCTTCCGATGCTCTCACACAGTCTTCTCGTCGTACACTAGCACTGCATTCTTACATCAAGAACTGACTGACTGACTCACTAACTCCTCTTGCACGACGTGTAGCTTATATAGGGTCCGCTTGCCGATCTGGAAGGTTCTCCATTAGATGAAATATCCCGTAAGTTCGAGAACACAGATGGAACAGAAAGAGACGGCGCAGTGATGTTTTTTTTTGTCCCAGCCATCCCTTCTTAACGCTATAAGAGAAACGAGGGGGCGGGGCGAACAACGACCCGTCTGCTGCTTGCCCAGTCTACAGTGTGTTCCGACGCTCGGGTGACAATATCAATTAACATGAAGTATGTTAATGCTCTGTGTAGTGGTAGACAGCAGTATAAATCTAGAAGAGAGATTGTAAGTAAACGAGGAAAAATGAAAAGTAGAAAATAATGTAAACTGTAAAGTTTCATTTATGAGGGCTGCCACATATTTACAAATAGGTTGGACATTTTCAAAATTGAGCAGTCATCCAGTTCTATGGCACCAACTTTAATTAGTGGTTTGGCCCATATTTCTGATTCTTTTTAAGCGAAAGTTTTATGTACAAAATAAACTATTTTTGCATTATGTTTTATGTTATTCGATAAGAAATTATGTACTCTGCAAAATAATATGATTAATTTTCATGCGCAAACATAGCGTTTGTTCTTTTCAGGACAATAAAATAAGTGTCAAGTCGACAACAAAGAGCATTTTCCACACAATCTGCTTTTTGTGTTTATTCGAGATGCGAAAAGCAATGATGAAATACAACTAGAATATTTTTTTGCACAATAAGTATACAAATACATTTTGCAAATATAACGTGAAAGTTAGAATGTTACAACATATATAGGTGCTAGCGTGTCTGCCTCACATTCAAGATGTTCCGAGTTCCAAACACGGTTAGCGTGAATTAGCTGAATCAGTCGAATTATAAGATGGACTTTACTTGACATAAATGCCATAAGGCTATCTGTCCTTAAAAAAACTCATATTTATCGTACTGCATATCGGGAACTAGCGTAGTTAAAGCAATTAAGGAAAAGAAGTCAGTGTACCTATTACAGCAATTATTAAATGCTGCGAGTTTTTATTGACACATTTAAATGGCGTCATTTGTACACTCTGCGATGTAATTTGACATGGTTAACGACGCAATTTGTTCGTATTGCAGTGACCACTTAACCAGAGCAAAAAGTAAATAAGGCTGTTAGTGACAATGTAGCTATTTGGTTTGCAAGGTGAGACGACTGTCTGGACTGTGGGGCATATGCATAATAGATATGTTTGTAAATATCCAGATGTTTATCATTATGCTATAATTGGCATTTTTTTCTGGAAATTTTTTGATTTTAGACGGATAACCGAGGTTACATTTCATAATGAAGCACTATTTTTAAAATTTAGTTGTGTACGGTTGTATTGGTTTTAGCTTTTCACTTAAGAATGACTGAAAAGATAAATCTGAAATCTGGTGTATAACATGCCACAGAGAATAGACCATATGTTGCTGAATTACCTGCACCAAAGGCCGATGTTATCACGAGGTATTAAGTTCGTAAACATGATCTTTCTGATAAGCTTTATAATGTACAACATTTCAATGGAATAACATTTAAGGACTAAAATAAATGTTTCCTTATTAAGTGCGCAGGAACAAGGTGCTTATAATTTTGCACATTTATTGTCATTTTATGCTCAGAAGGCAAAATAAGTATTTGGAACAAAGCATGGGTTCCTACGTTTTTCTTTATTTACTTCTTTATGCTTATCTCAACGGTTAAATTGTAATATATAGTTTAGAGAACAATGCAACAACGTCAATAAAATGGAACAGTGCCATTAGAATGCATTAGATGCATGCTAAGAAATTAATTCAACATTAACATATACAACAGTTTTCAAAATAAACGTTTGTTGTAAAGCCACAAGAGGGTTATATCTACAATGTAGTGGAGTGAAGAAATATAAGAATAGGTTGGAAAATTTTCAAGTTAATAAATATTGGTGGAAGATGAGCTGTCATATTGTACCATTTTCCTTGAGTATGTTAGACAATCTTTTAATAGTGCTTGATAATTAAGAATTGATGATAATATTGACATTCATATGACCATTATTTTCGTAAAATGACAGGTTTGTTCAATGCGAAGTCTTGTTCTTTTAATTTGATGACAGTGTCTTAAATTTATTAACATAGAGGGAGTTGCAAACTCATTGTATTTAATTTGGTTTGGGCATTACTAAGCCATTTGTTGTTCCAGGTACAATTAGACACTATACAACATTTTGAAGTTAAAGGTATAAATAATGATAAATTTCCTATATTTTATTTTATTTTATTTTTCATATGAGATATGAGACCCTGGTATCTGAAAGTTATTTTGGGGACGTTTGACGGCTTTTTGCGTAGCGAAGTCGGTTTATTTGATGCTTTTAATACCTACATGGAAGGGTTTCCATGCAATGGTGATTTGTTTCCTTGATTCTTAATATAGTATATTCTTAATATAGTATTAGTATTTCTTGAATTATATCGTTACATAATTTTCTGTCTTTTGGCATGTACTGCTCTCGAACAGTCTATGAAAATATTAAAATACTTGCATTTTATGTTCCTCTTGGATATCTATAAGACCTTGTTTTGTGAATATCATATAAAACCTGGTAGTCTGTAGAATATTGTACAATCATAGCTCAATTTTATTTTTAAATAGCAGAACCGTCTGTGTAGATCCACATATGATTAATATAATTTGCTTATAGTTCGTTGAAATATGATTAGTGAATTTTGGGATAGGTTGCGTTTTTAGTTGTTCTTATATTTTGCATACTGAAATCTACTTTCCATGGTGCAGCAGATGAGTTGCAATTTATAAGTCATTATTGGAATTTGTAGTACTTCCGTTCTCAAATATAGAACAATTCTAGCATAAAAATGTCTATAGTAACGACGATCTTTTGTGGGTTCATGGGCTTTAGTAAACACATTTATGCATATGGGAAAATGGATTGGCTATCACTTTAATTATTAATAGGCTTGTTGTGTTCTTGCGATTCTACCTGCAAGCAGCTACCGGGGTTGGTCCTGAAGGTCCCAGGGACGCTGTGTGTATAATGCCCAGCAATTTCAGCATATTAGCTGAGGTAGCACTGTAAAAATTGAGCCAAAATCCAGTTTAGATCGTATTAAGCTTGCATATATCATTAAGCTGGATTTGAAGGTCTGTCCTCAGTTTTTACCAGTAAATATTTTCGGGATATTAACCCTGGAACAGTCAACTTTTAAGTTCTTGAAATAGGCAACCAACACAATTTTGTACCATTCAACTCTCCGAGTAGTTTATCCCTGCTTAAATTAATAATTTTATGTCTTTACATTTTTATGGAGTTCATCGAGTTTAGTACATTTTTTATACGTGGAAGTGGCACAATTTATTTGGATTTTAGACAATTAAAACCCCATTTGAGCGTGGATATTCATCTGAAGGATTTCTTGAGCCGTGGTGGTGTGTATGCCTTTGAAGAATATTGTCACGTCTTCAACAAATGACAAGCCTTTTCAGGAGCATCAATGTAAAATGCTATACTATTAATAGAAACAAGAAATTGAGTAACGTACCCAACACCTATTTTCAGTAGTTAAAAGCTCGGATAGTTTAAGTTAAAATTAATATTCCTAGAAATATTAATTTTTCATTAAATTCATATAAAACGTTCCTTTGGCTCTTACTTGGATGTATCTCTTCCGAACAAAAAATAAACATTAGTATGGAAAGTAAGATCAGAATACAAAAATCAATGCCAGATTCGGCATTCGAACCATGGATCTTCCGGTCTCTGAACTGAGCTACAGGACATGAAGTCATGATTTTAAATTCTCCCACCCACACTTTTCCCGGTAAACCACAAGATCTCAAATTCATATGGGATAACGTAACCCAATGGAGGTTTACAATGGTGTAAGTAATTTAAGTTCCGGGCTTCATACTTTAACCAAACTATAAGGTTTATCAATGTTTCCAAACGTAAGTATACTTTCCGGTGACACTTTCTTCAGAGCTTCACAGCTTCGCTGTGTCTCTACAGGCTTATAGACCTCGACGTAAAGGCTAACAGCTGTTTACTCGTACATGTTGGGAACACTCGAGAGTACCGGAACAGTCCATCGTTGAATGACAATGTAGAAATCCACTCTGTACTCATGTTCTACTATTGTGCTCTTAATCTGCAGTTTACTACGTTGTCTATCAATCTGCGTATTATAGATGTTAATGCATTTAGTCTACAGTTTATAGAACGTGTCGCACTGCAGTTTATGTTTAGTTATAGTTCGGGCAACTATTTTAGAGCATCATACGCAATGTTTGATTTACATTGGACAACTTTTATTTTTCCACCAGGAAATTGCCAGCATTTCTCAACGTGAGCTACGGCGAGTGATGAATAGTTTCTTAAAGAGCTGCCAAACTTGTATGAACAACGGCGGTGGCCAGTTTCAACATCTCCTTTGATAACATGGGTAAGTAAAAGTAGTTTTAAAAATGTGTGACTTCATTCGCGCTTTTCTATGACGGCACGGTTAGGCGAAACACCGCGCAGCCGGTTAGGATGTTTTTGGGTCTCTCGGTAGCTACGTATAAAGGACTATCATGCGACCAGCGGTAAAAGGCCACTACTGTTTCCATAGCAAAATATAACTGAATGGACACAGAACTTGCAAAATGACAAACATTGAAAACTTTAAACAAATAATAATTAATATCTCAGAGATGGTTGAGTCCACATTAGGTTTTACATAATAATTTGCGTGCCTTTAAGTATTTGCGGTTTTTGTCTATATATTGTGATGTTTTTAACAGAACTATTAAAATTTATTCCGAATAAAGAAACTTTCACAGGCTATTCGCAAAGGATTCTGGATGGTACATTTTATGTTTCACATAAGTGTTTTAACACTCGGAATTTTAACAAAATCGTTTAGAGTCATTTCAGAAAATAAGAATAACTAAGAATATAAGTTATAGGCAACATTGCTTCAATTTTTTTTTTTTATGGAATACTTCACTTGTTCTACTAAACTGATATAAGAATGTTTATGTTCTAAAAGTAACATTAAAACATTTATTTTAATTCTTAGCAACAACCAGAAAATGCAGTTTTATTGCCGGTCTTGAAAACCTAACATTACATGTACTTTGAAAAGTGTAATTGGAACATAAAGGGGGAATGTAAGTAAAGACAGCTAGAAGATGACAGAACAAAGAATTGTAGAAAATCTCTACAATTAATGCAATAATGAGAGCGGAGTTGCGGGGTTCTGCTGGCTTTGGATAAAAGGCAGGTGTTTTAATAATGTTTTAACTCGTGTTGCCGTCCCTAAGTCAATGGACCCAAGCGCGTTGCAACAACACCTTTATTTATTCCCTTGTTTTAATAGCCTGACAACTGGTTCAGTAAAATACTGACGCTGAAATTTATTACGTCTTCTTTGCTTCAAATGCTGCGTAGCATGTTTTACAACGGAAGGTTTTGAGTTTGTTTGGTAATAGCTATGTAAACACGTGCACGCACGCACGCACACACACAGAACCGAGCTGTATTGCATAAAACACGAAAACATTTAACCGATCAGCAGTAATATTTTGAAAATGGTTGTCATGATGACAAAAGTTATTCGTTATTAAACTATATTTTAACTAATGTTTTTAGTAATAACTAACTTCAAATTTGCAGAGCGGGTAGTATACATCTAAGCAAGAAGTAGGGAAATGCTACAAACACTCGTCTTAAAATTACTAAAAAGGAACAAATCTTTACCTTGTAAATCAACATATCTTCTGTAATAACTGTATGACAAAGATTATCATTACAAGATTCATTATAACCTGCGTTCAATATGACCTCAATTCAATGGAATTTATTCCTGCAGGATTCATGCACAACGTTGCTAAATAATTTGTTGATCAAGTCTCTACTTCTTACCAAATATTCCATAAGAATACTTAATTTCAATACCGCAAAGATCTAATGCAGCTTAATGGCTTCACTTTTAATTAGTCATTTATACTACAGGTTAAGTGCTCAAATCCTATTTTCAGCATGACTTCCTGCAGCTATAGCTGCTCCTACTCATTATATTGGTATTTTCAATAAGTGGAAGGAATGTTTAATGCAGATTATATCAAATGTTGAGCTGCTCCGTCTATTCTCAGGTTATGCAGTTCTTCGCGCTTTTGTAAATAAATACCATCTCTAGTTGTGCTGATTCAAGTGCTGTACACTTTTTGACAAATGCTTATATATTATATCTCATTTTCTTGTTTTAAATATTTATTTGGCATATTCATCAAATTCGAAAAGGGAGAAAATTGTTTTAAAGAATATTTAAGAAAAATTGTTTCATACTGCAGTCTCAATTTTTCGCAGCAGATTCAAATTAAAACCTTAAAATTGTAACAAAAAGTCGACATTGTGCGCTATTGTTCTGTATGTTGGCAGTATTATTAGCAACATTAAAGAATGTCTAACAGGTGGCAGAATACTGCAAACGAACGCCACAATATCGGTTTAAAATGGCTGTCTCTCTTCCGACATGCACCAAGAAAGAACAATGTTCAGTTACACATTTTCTGAACAGTGAAGGTACGAAACCTTTTGAAATCCATTGGCGAATGAAGCTCCAGTATGGTGATGTACGTCTGCAGAAAGTGTGTGGGTGGATAAGAAAGTTCGGAAATTAGACCACTCAAAGCGACATTGGGAGGAAAGAAATTTCGTGCCGTTGGCCGTGAACAAACGAAAATATATTTTTCCCCCTTCAATAGAGGAATTCGTGCACATCCTTCGCGCTGGAGGAAGTGTGATGAACGATAGGGCGACTGCGCCGAAAAACGATACACTTCAGTTCCACTTTTGTTCAATAATAATACAAAATGTTTTCATTTGACTCCTCGTGTTTCCTTTAAACCAATGTTCTT